>LNAC01000529.1:345509-593954 GCA_002007465.1 Ailurus styani | reverse complement strand
CTTTTTTTTTTTTTTTTTTTTTTTCCAAATAGCATTGACACAATGTTACATTATTTTCAGGTGTACAACTTGGTGAGTCAACTTCTCTATACCTTATGTTGTGCTCACCACAAGTGTAGCTCCCATCTGTCACATAAAAAGCTATTACGATACCATTGACTACATTCACTATGTTCTACCTTTCATCCCTGTGACTTATGCAGTCCATACCTGGAAGCCTGTACCTCCCACACCCCTTTACTTATTTTTTTACCCTTTACCTATTCCCCCGTTCCCTTCTTTCTGGCAAGTATCACTTTGTTTTCTGTATTTATAGGTCTGATTCTGTTTTGTTTGTTCATTCATTTGTTTTGTTTTTTAGATTCCACATGTAAGTGAAATCATATGGCATTTGCCTTTCTCTATCTGGAGCATTTAAAAATATTCCTCTTCAGTGCTGACTTATGTCTATTGAGAGTGTTGTGTCGCTCATTTTGGCAATCCTGGTTAACTGAAGTTCTGAATAAAACAATGCAGGATGTAACATGACGTAACAAAATTTAATGATTCTTTTAATTACATACATTGTAAACTATTAATGTGTCCCAGGGAGTTGTCTGCTCCTGAAAATAATGAAAATAAACTGGGGACCAAAGAATTAAGGAAAAAATAGAAAAAATTTTACAAAGTTTGTTTCTTTTTTTTCCCCGTGCATATTGACTCTGCTTTGGCAAATACAAATAAATTAGTAAGCAGAAGAGTTTCCTTGAAAATTGGTTATTGAATTCTGTCAAGATAGTTCCCCCCTCTACTAAATAAACAGTGAATACATATTTAGGAAGTGTTAGTTTGAAGATAGTATATGTTGGCTAGGATACCTTCTTGTGTTTATCTGGTCCTGGTGTGAACTGAACCTTAATTTTTCTAAGGTGATGTTTAGAGAATGTTCCTTCTGTTCAACCTACACAGGAGAAAGGTTGAATTGATTTCTCCCAAGCCACTTTTCTTTTTCTAGCAATTATCCCTTTGGGAAGAATTTTGGTTTTGTTTGAAACAGTGGTTTTCACCAAGGATAGCTCAGGAAAAACTGGAACCTACCATTCAATGAGTAAGCACTGAGTGTGTAACCTGGCACCACCCCACTTCGACCTGCCTGGTATTTGAGATTAGGGATGCAATAACAATTTCTGTCATGGAGTTCCTACCAGAAGAATCATGGGGGGTTCATATCCTGATGAATCCTCTATTCCCAAGGAACAATCCTGAACAGATTCACTCACTCAGTGGACCACTGAAATTCTCGAAAGCTGCCAATTCCTATTTACCCTACTACTGTTTTTGTCCACTGTTTGCTGTTTTCTTGGCTGCATGACAAGCATGGCCACATTATTGATAGTATCCCACATCCTTGGAATGCAACTCTCCACCATTGTTCTGACCATCTGCCATTCTCAATAATTCTACACCTTTGCGTACCTCCTCATGGTCCTCATCTCTTCTTCCATCTTCATCATATACATGTTGTACAAAACAGTGGTGAGAGAAGACCATCTCCACTCTTTGTTATGATAGAGGTATCTGGTTTCCTGGGGCTGCTATAACAAATCACCATGAACTGAGTGGCTTAAAACAACTTCAAGAAGTGATGTAGACAAGCAGTTTTGGAGGTGAGAAGTCCAAAATCAAAGTGGTGATAGGACTCTGCTCCTTGTGTAGGCTCTTTTCCTACCTCTTCTAGCTTCTGGTGGTTCCAGGCATTCCTTGGCTTGTGGCCACAAGCCATCACTCCAGTATCTGCCTGTGTCTTCACAAGGACTTCTCTGTGTCACTTTTCTGTGTTTCTCTTATAAAGACACTTGCCATTGGATTAGGGCCCCCCCCCAGATAATCCAGGATGATTTCATGCTCAATTACATCTGCAAAGACCTTATTACTTAATAAGGTTGGATTCACAGTTTTCAGGAATTAGAACATACATATATCTTTGTGGGGGCCAGGGAAGGGGGCACAATTCAACCCACTACAAGGAGTGGGAAGGTCTTGTTTTCTTAGTTAATGTCTATATTCCCACTGCAGTAGCACTTACTTAGCTCACTTTTTAGTTTCTCACATTCTCTTATGGAGAAAATTCAATTAAGGTACATCAAGTGAGCTGATAAAAGTTAAGACAAATTGTGCCCTGCGTATTTCTTTTCCAAACTTGGCCTTTTTTTCAGAAAGATTCTGTTTGCATGTAGGCCAGAATGTTTTATCGGATATCACTTGATGTGTGACCCAAACCTGATAGCCAGGGAATGTGCACGGCATTGGGCATATGTAGAGGGTGCCGGCTGCCCCTCCCTCTTGAGGAAGAGAAGGAAATTCCTTAGCCATCGCCACATCCAGCTTGTGTTACCAGGCTGGCAGCTGTGCCCTAAGAGGCTGAGGGAAATACAGACTTTTGATCTCAGTTATCTTGAGTCTAACTGCAAGATCTCTCTGCTGCCTTCATTATTGTCCCAAATACAAACTTCTCAGGTCATTTAAAATTTTTTCTTTACACTCACCCCCCAAATTCAGCACATCTCCTTTCTCTTGATACAACTTCCCCCTGCTCCCCTGCCTCTAGAACTCTTTTCTGCAACCCCCCTGGAATGAATGTTGCAAGAAAAGCAGACTAACCTACATCCTTTATTCTCTTCCCAATCTCCTAGGTAATTGTCCCTAAGTCTGTTGATCATCAGAAATTATAAAGAATAGTTAAAAATATATGCCAATTTCCTCTTCTACGCCTATTGAATTAGAATATCCTGGGGCCACAGGACTCCTGTGTTTAAAAATTCTCTACAAGTCATTAACGAGTTCATCTGATGATGATGGCCCGTTGTCAACATCCACTGGGAACTATAGATACAACTAATGGGCAATAAAAATAAAATAGCTAGAAGGACAAATTTGGACTTGGCAGAACTACAGTAACATGAAATCTAAACTTAAACTTCAAATCTTTTAATGGAAGGAACTGCCAAGTCCTATCTGTTTCATATTCTTCAAAAAATATTGCTCCAGTGAGAAATTTCTACCATACTCGCAAACTTTTATATAAAGAGCTGTTCTGTATTTTTCGGAGGAGCTTCACAGCAGGCAGTTCTACCAGGGACTTATCCAGAGACCATATTTTCTTTCTCTGGTAAAGGTAGCAACAACAAAAGAAAGGCTCCTGGATCAGCAACTTATTTTATATAAGTGCGCTTTCTCACTTACCTTAAACATCTCAGGTTTACCTTGATCCAATTCCATCAAAGGTTCCATGTTTCACAAGTTCTCCTGAGATTCCAGCATTGCCTTTTACACCTTTAATTTAGAAATCTGCTGAGTTTCTGATTCATACCTTGTTCGGCATTAAGCAATTCATTTAACAGATGGTTTCTTCTTTTGTCTTGTAAAGTTTTATGGACAAGATTCATCTCTGTCTCTGTCTCTCTCTCTCTCTCCCCAACTCTCTTTTCCTTTATTGTCCTTGTTTGAGTTTCTTATATTTCCTTTAAGCTTATAAACAAAATTATTTTGCTTTTGGGATAAAGGGCATATGGGTAAATTTACCATTCACTTATAGCTGGAACTTTCAAAATAAAAATGAAGATAATATGGACCTCCAGGAAATATTTTATATTTGATTGTTCTTTTGAAAAAAGACAAAACCTACTACTAGTGAAAAACACAAAAAGACAACTTTTTGCTTTTCAACTGACTATTCACTTTCTCCTTGACTTTAATTTCTCCAAAACTTACTATGAATGAAATCCTAGTGTCTATTTCCATTAAATGTCTCTTACTGAAGGACTTTTGACTTTCAGAACCTATTCAGTGCCTGCCTGCTCTGAGAATTGTAATGACCAAGTCATTCCTCAGTGGCCACTGAGTTTCTACCCTGGATTACGTATTTGTTCACTGTTCATGTTTGCAAAGTTTTCCCAAGCTCCTATGAGACAAGGATTGCATCTACATACAGGTGGTTACGGTGCAGTAGAAAGACTTGGGATCTGGAGTCCAAAATCTTGATAAAGAAGTAGGAAATTTATTGTGAATGTTTCTTTCTATGAAATCCCAGATTTTCTTCATCTTAGATTTTCCATGCCAATCAGATGCAAATAAATAAATAAATAAATAAAAATTTTAAAAAAGAGAAAATAAGGGCTTAGTGAAGGTTTTGAGCAGAAAAATGAGCCAATAAGCATTTAATTGGAGATTAGAGAACCAAGCTTATTTTCTAGCTGGTTCTATCATTAATAAGTTACATAAATCTTTAACACACACTAACTTTATGTTTGCATATAAGACATAGATTTTAGCTTTTTTAAAATGATATTTAATGCTTTTGGAAGTCCTACTGAGATGTCCAGTTGGCTTACCTCCTATCTCTAATTAAACTCTGAGGCCCAAGAGGTGCCCCTCAGGGGCTGTTTAAGCCTAAACAAGTCTTTTCTTGAGTAGGAAGGATGAATCCTCAGAAGCAATGCAAATTTGCTTTTGCTACCTCTCAGTTTCTCTCTCTCTCCCTTTGTTCATTCCTTCCTTGTCTGTTTTTTCTTCTTAACACTGTGGTGGTTTGTTTTGTTTTGTTTTCTCTTTGCTTCTTATTTGCATATGTTGCATAAGCTATGGCTCACTGGTGACAAGGATGACTGGTGGCTTTATGATCTGACCCTTAGGTCATCTCTATCAGACAGAGATAAGGATCTAGTCCCCATAACAACTCAATTTCTTAGACTTTTGTTTGTGTGTTTGTATAAGAAAATGTCTTGCCTCCACTGGAAATGAGCATAGATCTTTGATATTGGGACTGGTGCATTTTGCTATGTTATTCTGTCCTATGGCTGCAAGGTTTCTGTGTTTATACTTAGGAAAAACCTTTTCCTCTCATTTTGTTTTGTGTGTGTGCATTTATATTAATATACAGAATATATTAATAAATTAATTTATAAATTCCCTTAAAATAAATGAGCTGTGTTTTCATTGGTTTACAAACATTAATAAGAATTTATTTAAACTTAATAATCTCATAATCCCCAGAAAACAAAGAAACAGAACTTCTAATGCTTCAAATGTGCTAACTTTTAAAGGACAAAAAAAAGCTTCTCATAAAAGTGCTAAATCAGAAGCTACACTCATGTTATAAAAATGAATCCTCGAGCAGATCAGACTGGTGTGATAAAATTGCTTTTGAAATAGTGATATATATTTCCCTGGTTTTAGCAGTGTGGAGTATAATACAAATACACATTTTATTTAATTTTTTAAAGGAAGATGTGGGTTTGTTTTTTGTGTTTCTATTTTTATTTTTTTAGTGATGAGGTTGGTTAATTTAATCTTCTTAAACTCCTTATGCTGGTTTATTTACTGAAGAAGCTTATATTGCTCCCATAAATGTTTCAGATCATGAAAAACATAAAATGATGTGTTTAAATTGAATTATAATTCTGACAAATGTTTTTATATCAATAGTTATTATGTTTGGCAGTATGTCAATTTAAACATAATTGCCAAATCCCATGGTTAATTTTAAGATCTTAAACCAATATTAATTGAGTTGTTTAATATATATAATCCTTGAATACTTGGCTAATTTCTAAGTAATATAGAATACTACCAAGAGAAGCTTCTCAGCTTTTCTTTTTTATGCATTATAGAGTGGCTATTTCCCTGTAATGTCAACAAAAGTGTTCATTTTTGCCACTTTAGAAAAGTAAAAAGGTGAAGAAAATATGTATTTGTGGCTCTAAGAGTCATGTGATATATGTAAATGAGTTTTGCAGGGCTGCTAAAATGCTTGATATAACAGTTGTCACCTTCCTCCTAGTTCTTTCTGTGAAATAATTGTTACACACTTTGGTGAAAAGGTATAATTAACATACATAACTGAGAGGCTACTTGAAGCAATAATAGCGCAGAGGTACAACTTAGTATGTAAGGTAGTAGATGTGCCTTTGTTGACTTAAGTGAAAAAAGAGGATGGTTTTGTTTAAAATAAAATGAATGGTTTCTGTAAAACGTGAAAGAGGATACTGAAGAACAAAATCTGAATTCCTTTTGCAGAGGGGAATTTTATTTGCCTTGAATTATGGTATATGCAAATAAGTCTGAAAAGAAGTCATAAAATATATTAACATATTGCCAAAGGTGTCTTGGTTTTAATGAGTTTATTCAAAAGATCTCTTTAAAGAGCTGTCATTCCTTTAGTATCAAATATTATACGGAGGCAAACCTGGAATTAGGTTTTCTCTCTGTTAAAATGACAAATTTGTCTTGGGATATTGGTCAGTTCTTCTTTACCTTCTATGAAATATGACAAGAAAACTGGGCTAGTACTTGTCCTATGGCTTAAAGTGGAGGTTGGGAAACTAGGGCCTGTGGTGCAAATCCAACCCACCACTGTTTTTGTAGATAAAGCTTTACTAGAACACAAGCACACCTGTTCATTTATATATTGTCTGTGGTGCTTCTGTGCTCTAACAGCTGAGTTGAGTAGTTACAGCAGAGACCTCATGGCCCTCAAAGTATAAAATATGTGTAATCTGGTCCCTTAGAGAGTGTTTTCGGACCCCTGCCTTAAAACCTTCCTCTTCATATGGGTAGTAAGGAAAGGCTACATTCTGACTGGCCAGGAACCTCAGTAAAGGAGAGAGGATTTCACCCATACTTGTACATATCGCAGATAAAGCTGGTAGAGATGAATGTCTTGAGTTCGATTCCCTGGCCTCAGATTAGAAGAAAAAATAAGAACGATGTGAAACATCTGTGAAATACTGTAACAATTTCATTTCTCCAGGCAGAAGTTAATTTTCTGGCCTTACAAGTTGCTTAACACCATAGTGCCCTAGATTTGCTGACAGCATTAAAAGGTGTCTTATATATGTAAATTAACACCTTTTACTGCAACTATGTAAATGAATTAGGCCCCAGCACAATGAGACCAGCTTTTCCATGGTCAAGAATAATCTTTGGAGATATTCATGATCAAAAGGGAAATTTTAAGAAAATTATCTAAACTATAAAAACAGAAAAAAAGATTACTGAATGTTCTTTCTGAATGTCTTCTGGCAGGGCTTTCTGTGGATTGTCTGATTCTCTAGGTCAGGATTCTATAAAGTAGGTCAAACACTGTCATCACCTTTTCTGTGTGGATCAATAAAATATAATAGGACCAGCCATGCTCATTTATTTACATATTTTCTGTGGTTATACTCATGGGTTGAAATGAATAGTTGGACCGGAGACCATAGGATTCACAAAGCCTTGAATATTTACTATCTTGTTTTTTACAGAAAAATTGTGCCCTCGACTCCTCTTGGAATGTTGTTCTTTGACTCGTTATTTACTATTGATTAGGGTAGTTTTCAACTCCTTATGGATAGACAGTTTATGAAAAACTTATAGCACTGCAAACAATTTTTTTCTGATGGAAATGCCAATTATTTTTGTTTGTTTGGCATAAATGCAAATGATTTCTGTATCATATGGGGAATAATCCCCCAAATTGGAGTTTTATTACATAATAAGATATTAACTAGTTTTGTATGAACTTTAGCCATCTCATCCAAGCATCAGCCATGACAAATTCTTCCTTCTCTCCAGTTCTCATGAATGCTTCAGTATTTTGTTGGTTTTCTCATTAATTAATCAAATGTATCTATCAAGAGTTCATTTTAAAATAACAGATGATTATATATATATATATATATGTATATATATATTTATTTACCTTTAGAGGAAACATTGATCAAATCCTTATGTAATTATGATTTCAACATCATTATTGATCAGAAATATATATATAAGTTGAAACTACCTGAGAGATTCGATGTCATAGCCATCATTATTGGCAAACAATGAAATCTGATAATATCGGGTTTTGGAGAAATTATAGAAAAAACTATACCTATTTAAGCTTTATGGAATACACTAGCAAAACCACTCTAAAGAACCATTTGTACTTATCTAGTAAATAAGAAACTTCAGGTAAACTATGATAGAGTCTTCTCCTGCATACCAACCCTAAAGTATATGTGCATGAGAACCCATGTGCAAGAATGTTCATATCAGAGTTGTAATATCAAACAGAAAAAAATCTAGAAATAAAAATATCTGTTGACAGCAAGAAAAAAATCATAGTCTATGCATACAACATCAAAAATAAAGGTATTATAACTATGCAATGATACCAAAGAATTCCAGAATATAATATTGAATTTAAAAAGTAAGACAAAGAAGAATATATACACCATATTTGCACTTATATAAAGTTGAAATCATACAAAACCACAATATATAGAGATACAAACATGTGATAAAATTGTAAAGGAAAACAAGGGAGGGCGCCTGGGTGGCTCAGTGGGTTAAAGCCTCTGCCTTCGGCTCAGGTCATGATCTCAGGGTCCTGGGATCGAGGCCCCAATCGGGCTCCCTGCTCGGCGGGGAGCCTGCTTCCCCCTCTCTCTGTCTGCCTCTCTGCCTCCTTGTGATCTCTCTCTCTCTCTGTCAAATAAATAAATAAAATCTTTAAAAAAAAAAAAAGGAAAACAAGGGAATCTAACACAAAATTCAAGATGGTGGCTACTTCTGAATGTGTACAGAAAAGTTTATAATGTAGGAGAGGCTACAAAACTTTAAACAGCCATGTTTTCTTTCTTCAAATGGGTGGCAAATAATTGGGAGTTTGAATTGTGGCTATTCTTTAAATCTTGCAAATATTCTTTTTTCTATCTTCAACATTTAATACAAATAACTTTTAGAAAACATTCTCAAGTTTTTTTTAATTGCAATATATAACACTGTGTAAGTTTAAGGTGAACAATGGGTTGATTTGATACATTTATATATTACAATATGATTGCCATTATAGCATTAGCTAACATCCCTATCAAGTCATATAATTATCATTTCTTTTTTATGGTGGGAATATTTATGATCTAGTCTTTAGCAGGTTTGATGTTTATAATGCAGTATTATTGTCTATGGTCACAATACTAAGCATTATATCTCCAAGATTTATTTATCTACTAGTTGCAAATTTGTACCCTTAAATCAGTCAAGATTCTTTGGGTTGCAAATGAACAATAATACCAATAAAAAAGGTTTAAGCAAAGAGGGAATTTACTGGCTGGAATAAATGAAAACTCTAGGGTCTCAGCCATAGCTTGATGGGGAAGGTAGGAAAGAAGACTGTGGTCTAACTATGTCACCAGATTATGATTTCTCTGAGCTCTGCTCTGTCTATGTTAGAGCTATCCTGAGATGGCTTCCCTCCTTGGGTTAGCAAGACGGTTGTAGAAGCTCTATTCCCATGAAGAGGCCTTCATGTTTCTATGTTCAGGCCTAGAAAATATTCCTCTTATCCAACAGTCCTGGTAAATGTTTTTATAGTGTCTTACTGGCTCAGTTTCCATCCTGTGACCATCCTTGATCAGCCACTAGTGAGAGGTGGTATACAGTGTTCGGATGGGCTGGAGCTAAACCACATGTTTGTACCTCGAGCTAGATTTGCAATGAACTTCACTGGCTCTGCATAACCAGGACTGGAGAAGACTGCCATAAGAAAACAGATTTGTTTTGTTGTTGTTGTTGTTTTTAAAGAAAACAAATCAATTCTAGGTGGCCAAAATTAAAAATCAAATCTACCATAGAATCGAACTCTTTCTCTCAATGATCCTGACCAGGAAGCCCAATCCAGTATAACTGAAAACAGGGGAAATGGCCCAGAAGGTGAGTACTTGTCTATGCCCATGTTCCCCAAGGAGCTGGGCCCAAAGCAGAGGCCTTCATGTTTTTAACTCACTAGAGAACTTCATAGAACAGGACAAAAGAGTGAGGAGAATGAAGAGGGGAAAGGGAGAGAGACAAACCAAAACATCCTGATGCAAGAGTCATCATTAAACATGATGGGTTGTTGTATCCTTGAGGACCATCCACCAAGAAGTGCTATAAATTGCCCCTATCTCCCCCAGACCAAAGTTTTACCCCACAGGTCACACATACAAGTTGCCAAGCCAAGAAGCTCTGAAATAAGGAGCAAGGGGTACCTGGTGCAGGGGTGAAGTGAGATTCTGCTAGGCTATACTTGTGGGAGGGCATAGAGCTACTTGCTACAGCGCCAGTTAAGGCAAGAAGTGGGAGAGACCCAGCAGATCCAATACTATGCCTTGGGTAGGGAGACGCACAGGTGGAGAAAGCATGACAAGTCCTCACTTTACTCCAGCATGCTCTTCATTGTGCTGGCAGCCAAAAGTCACAACAGGGCTTTCTCCCAGAGCTGTTCTTGCCCCCTGCCTCAGAGTCTTCAGATCTCCATCGGTCCCGTTGTGGCCTCTCAAAAACCATCGAGAGGCAATGTTCCTGGTCTGGTGCAGACAAAGGTCAAGTGGGAGAATTCTGTTCTCTGACTTTCCAGATGAACTGCTAGGTTAACTGCCCAACTCCTGGGGTAAGTTTCAGCAGATATTCTATCTCAAGCCAAGGTTCTCGTGGGACCCCTCTCACTTTGCCCTATGTCCAAAAGCCATGAGCAGAAGTGGAGAGCTGGGGGGACATGAGGGCCATACGGTGACAGCGATAAAACGATATAGGACTCTGGGGGTGATTTGACTAAAGGAAGCAGAGAGGGCTTCTAGAATATGTGGCTCACAGAGAGTCAGGAGAATGGCACTCACAATAAAGGCACTGTTTTCTTGTTGCATGAGCTGTTATAGTGCCTCGCAGGTTAAGTTTCCCTATAGCACTCCGCACTGCTCTGATGCGTAATTGGTTTCTGGGAGGTCAGCAGTGCCCTGTGAAAAAGCCCATTTGAAAAAAAATCAATCTGAAACATTAAAGTGGAAATAATTCCATGCTTAGCTACAGAAACTACAGAAACACATTTCATTGATGAAAAGCTTTTAAAAATAATATAGACCTTCATTTCTTAATCCATAAACTGAGGGGTTGGATTAGGTGCTCTTGGAGTTCATTTGTTTTTCTTTGTCTTGGTTGCTAGGAAGCTTAAGCTCCAGTTGCTGCAGATTTTAAAGAGGAGTTTGGGGTTTGGGTTTGTTTATGTCTCTTCTTTGTTCTATCCCTTTCACCTTTTCAGTCTTTGTTAACAGCGTCAGTATATATGGATCTCTGTGTTTATGGTGAGCCATTGCAAATCCCTTTGCTAAGCGTTTATAACCAAGATCTCTTCCATTTCTATACTCTGACTCTAATAAGCCAATACTTTCTTTTCCCATATGAAAAATATAAGCAATAATTCTGCAGCTTTCTCTCCCCAAATGCTGAGTCTTGGGTACACTGAAGCATCAGATGTAAATAACAGCTGTGAAAGGTTCCAGGGTGCCCAGAGCACCTTGTCAGAGCTCTGACCTTGACTGTGATAATCCTGGAATGCCCGAGATGGTTGTTCGGTATCCCAGCTTTTGTCATTACCAGACTCCCTCCTTCAGTACAACCATTCAGGTCCGCCATCCTGCTTTGAGATTCAGCCACAGAATTTATGGTGTAACCTTCTTACACTCAATTTCCTACATCAGTGGCACAAAGACATCTGGGACACCTCTGACTTTCTTTGTCCAGGTCTTTCTGGACCCTGGGGACCACCAGCAGTCTTGGTGGCAGCATACTAAATGAAGGACCCCGGGGCGGCAGGGCCCCTTGGAGTGGTCTGTCTCCATTTCAGAGGTGGTCACCTGAGTAGGGGGCTAGAAGGTACAAAGAGGTGTTGCTTGATCTAGCTTTTCTCCTCTTTCTTTCCTATCATCCTCCCTTTGCCTCAGAGCTCCTGAATCTTCCTCCACAGACCTGAATTCTTCCTCCACAGACCTGAATCTTCCTCCACAGACCTGAACTCTTTCTGTAATATTCTGTTTCAGTCACCGTCCTTGAGTTTCCCTTTGTTTCCTTTGCCTTTTGATTCTATCTTTTTCTCCTCCCATTGAATGCCTCTTCCCTTTAGGAATAGCTTACATGCTAGTTTATATTCTATAGCCGAGGCCCCATATTTTTAAACAGAAACAAATGATTTTCATACATATTCTTTTGA
Organism: Ailurus styani; assembly: GCA_002007465.1. Taxonomy (NCBI): domain Eukaryota; kingdom Metazoa; phylum Chordata; class Mammalia; order Carnivora; family Ailuridae; genus Ailurus; species Ailurus styani. The sequence goes on along the minus strand of LNAC01000529.1, from coordinate 581,923 downwards.
GCTCATTGTGGTGGTCTGAAAGAAATGAGGTGAATCTGTGACTTATCCCACATGTAAATCCTGAACCCGTGCCTTTCAGGGATGGCTATTGGTCCTTGTGAACGTAGAGTTTGAAGGTGCCACATTAATGCACTTTTTCTTCTTGCCAACTCAGGTGAAAAATCCACTCCTGACTGCAGTTGTGAACTGGACGCATGGCATCTCCAGCAAGGTCCTGACAGGCAAGTCCTTATTGGGTTTAATATAGTGATGGTGGCAGGGACCGTTCTCTCCTACATGGTTGCAAGATGAGTGAGAACAAGCTGGGATGGACAAAGGAAGGGCAATGGCATTTTTACGCCTCTAATACATGCGAGACCCTTTCCTGCGCTCCTAAACTGTCATTTAATTCCAATGTAACCAATGAAGAAAAGATGGGTAAGCCATTAAACAGACAAATAAACCGAGTCTCTTAAGACATTATGTCTTTCCCGAAGTCCCACTGCCAGTAGCTGGCAAAGCCAGGATTCCTAGCTGGGTCAGTCCAATGACACAGCCTACGACCATTTTATCAGGCATTGGTACAAAGTGCTTTTCATATGTTTTCTGAAGTAATCATGACAGCAACCCTCTGAGATGGGCATTAGTATCCTTGATTTACAAAGAGGGAAACTGAGGCTCAGTAAATTCCACGCTGTTACTAAGTGGCAGGGAGCATCCCAACTCAACTCTGTCTCCAGAATCATCATCTGTTAAGTACCCAACCAAACAGCCAATGCACCCCCAGGGAGGGTGCTGACACCCTCAGCACCTCAGGTTCAGAGCAGGCAGGTCTGGGTGTGCAGCAGGTAAGATTTTGGAGACATTCTGTTCTGCTTCCATCAATATGTACTTAAGCCCCAGGGAGCTTCCGAGACAAACAATGTGCTGTCTTCTCCTGTCAGGCACCATTTGTTCAGCACACCCATTTCCCTCAGCCCCGAGTGTGCTGCTCTGTTGGGGCAGCTGCACCATTAGCAGCCCATATGGTGGAGCTGCAACCCACTTATCTGTAAAGGATGCACCGGGAGAGTCTGACAAAAGGCAGCAGCTTAGCTGCCCGGGGATGATCCCATTTGGAAACCAAAGCAGGGGGCCTGGGGTCCTGCAGTCACAACACCACAGCCCCAGCCAACCCCTGGCAGCAGGAGCCAATTGCCAGGGGACAAATCTGCTAACTTTGGTGCCTAGGAATTGCTAACCAGATTTTCAGTCACCCCTCCCTCCCTTCAAACGAAACAGCACAACCAGCACCCCTGCTCTGAAGTAGCACATTATCTATGGAGATAGAAACCAACAGAAAAAAAAGAACACAGTAAAATCAGAACAAGTGACAACTTTTCCATAACAAAATGCCTTCCATCCTGTGTTCTAGGGTGTCTGTCCTTCTGGCGCACTAAAATTTCTATTGTAGGAATAGATTTTTCTTCTTCCCCTATTTTGCCACACCCCTATAGCTGTTGAACCCTGCTTTGCTTTTACTTAATTATTTGCCAAAGAATGGTGGGAAAACCATTAAGTGTGGCACTGGGAAAAAAAGGAATGTTGGGAACAAGGGCACTGGCCTAAGAGTGGGCTTTGACATGGTGGCCTTTTCAGAGGCCCGGCCCTAAGCCTGATGGCAAGCAACAGATATGCCTTTGATAGCAAAGGAGCCACCAAGAAGAGCTCAGAAATCTCAGAGCAGCTCAGAAAAAGGCCTGTGTATCTGGGAAGTTATGAAGTGCACCCTGAAATTCTTCCCAAGATGTCAAAATGGTCTGGCTTTTTAGATAAGCTACCTATAATCCATCCTCTGATGTTGGGACAATACACGTATCTCTGTCCAGAAGGAAGCCATCCAGAGTGAGAGATACAGCACATGTTTATCCCCGTGGAAAGGAATGAGCAGCAGCGGTGTTGACAGGGACTGGGTGTGGAGAGTGACAAGGCAGGGCCAAAGGCACGTGGGGACTGAGGAGCGGGGGGTTGGTTCCAGAATCTCCAGGCAACCTCGCCGGCTAAACATCAGTGTTAACTGAGTGAGGGGACCGATTCCAGAATGTGGTGTGTTTTGGCGTAGGGCGAAGCCTCATTTATGGAAAATAACTTGAGCGCTGGAGCAATATGTTGTTTCTCCGAGATCCAAGGAAACTTGACTGGTAACAAGGGGGAGAGAATAAAGAACGAGATCATAGGAAACGACTGCTTGGGATCATCAGAGTAATATCCTCACAGTCTGTTCTCCACAGGGAGGCCCTGAGATGCATCACAAAAGGTCATGTTTATTCCCAGATGAGCAGTCTTAAAGGTTAGAGATGCCCCTGAAACAAAGAAGGCCCGACATCTTGAAACTGAGAAAAGTATTCTTTTGACCGCTGTGTAAAAACGCCACCTGTCCTAGGTAGGCCAGGTAAATAAGAAACCAGTCTTCGCTTTCCTCCCCGCGGAGGACCTCCCGAGGAGGAGCACTAGCTGCGGAGGCCAGCTGGGCAGTCAGACAGAGCTTCCTGAAAGCAGCTCCTTACATGTGTGTCGTCATCAGTCTCGGAGGTACAGATGCTGTCCTCTATTAGTGCTCAGACTGGTGAAGTTACGATCGCTTGGACCAGTCATGTATGGCAGAAATGATTCCAGGTGATATGTCACAAGAAGACCGGATGGCTTTCCCATAATTCTCTTGGAGAGGCTTCCTCACAGTGACTTGGACTCAGTGACTATTCTGCAAGAAATTTGCACCCCTTGGAAATGCCATGTGCAGGTATTCAAGACCTCAAGTAACCCAGCCTAGGTGTAAGAAGATGGTGGTGGGGAGGATCTGTCCTCCCTATGGAGAAGGCACTTTGAGACCGGAAAATGAAGCACGCCACGCCATACAGTTTGCCTGGAGTTTTGTTCAGGGTAACTTACTGCAGGGGGAATTGGGAGGATGACAGTCCAGGCACAGTACAGCAATTCTCCACCAACTCCTGACCTAAGCCCACAGATTTTGTAGAGCGAGGCACTGTAGTGAGACCAAAGGGTTCACACGCACCTAATTGACAGAACACCTTTAATTAGTTCTTGGGGCACCACCTGTGCATCAAAAAAGGGTAATACTGTACTCTCTAATAGATTTATGGGAGGCCAAAGCAAGCATCCTCCCATCCTAGCCTTGGCAGGCATTTCTAATTTAATCTGTATTAATCTCCAAGGGGCCCATGACACGTAGCCCCAAGAGAGGTCATCAGGTGGATGTGAGCAAGGTGGAGGGCCAAAGATGGAGTCAGTACTGTTAACACTCCTACACAAGGTACCAGACATGAGTGAAGAAGGCCCCTGTTGCTTCCAGCTCTCAGCTGTTTAAGGCATGTCATTCTCCCCGTTCCCTGTTGGAACTTCTGGACTTCGGAATCGGTGAGCCCAATAAAGTGGTTATTGTTTTACATCATCAATTTGGGGGTAGATTTTTTATTTAGCTGTAGTTACTGGGAACACTGACTAAGGGGGGGGGTGGTTATAACTGACACCAGCATGCTCAATTTACAACACCATGTATATTCTGTTTGCTAAATATTCTAGAAGAAAGTATAAACATGTACACTAACACTCTCAACAATGAATTGAGGTCTGTGAGAGAAGTAGGAGCAGGGCCCAATAAGAAGATAACAAGTGAGCTGAATCTTGATGAATAAATAGATAGTCAGCTGAAGAAAAGTACAAGGGTGTGCTACTCAGGCGAACTACACAGGCAAGGCCTAGAGGAAGATAATCATAGTGTCTTTAGAAGAACCTTAAGATCTTTGGTTCTCTGAAGTGTAAACAAGGAGGAATAGGGGATAAAATCCGAATGAGGAATCTGTGAAGTGCCTGTACATCATGGTAGGAGTTTGGATTTCAGTGTAAGTGACTCAAAGCCAGGGAGTATTTAAAATCAGGAAATGATATTATCAAGCTGTGTTTCAAAGAAATCACTCTGGTGGTTGTAATTAAGAGGGCAGGCATGAAAGCATAGAAACTCACTGGGTTATTTCAACAGCCCAAGTAAGAGACTGTAAGACTAAACTTGGATAGTAGGGTTGCTAAGGAAGGAATGGACTCCAGAATATTTTGTAGGTAAAAATTTTCATAAGCAATTAGATGCAGGATGAAAATTAAGGAGGAATCAAAAGTTATGAGCATGGGTTACTTGGGAGATACACATATGAAAATGTCCGGCAGAATTTGAATATTTGAGTCTATAATGAGGGAAATTAAAATTTAACAATGGAATGGAAAAATAAATTCAACTATAGTCATGGAATGGAGTGTTATACACCAACCAAAATGAATGCTACAGCCAGTTAACACAAAACAAAAATTCTTACTAACAAATCGACAGGAAATATCAGTATGGAAAAAAATACATGACATAAATTATATAAAGTTGAAAATATGCAAAAAATTAAGAAAGCATTAAATGAATCATGCATCTGGGTAAAACTATGGTGGGTAAAAGGAGAATGAAAAACACAGAAGTCAGAATAATGGAACCCCAAGGTGGGCGGGAGAGGGAGTCCACCGCAGAGAAATGCACCAGGGCGCAGGGGTGCTGCTAACACTCCATTTCTTAAGATAGGCAAAGATGTCCCAGGCCTTGACCTTCATAGCTTCTATGTACATGACATATGTTGTTTTTGAATATTTGAACTACTTCATAATAATACTTTTTAATAAACCAAGAAGTGACTTGGAGGCAAAGAAGTCAACAGAAACTGTGAAATTACGTTTTTAAGTAGCTCGCCCAAGAATAAGAGAGAATAGATGGAGTTTAGTTTAGAGGAAGATATGAGATTGAGCATGTTGTCTTTAGAATGATAGTGATGTGGACAGTTGTTTAAATCCAAGGGACTGAACACAGAGGGAAGAGAGCAGCTAACGTGTGGTGCTCCCTGGGGAGCCCAATAGAAAGACTAGGTATATATTTTTTAACATTGCTTATAAAGTAATAATTGGATTGGCCCAGGAAACCTTCTGTGGTTAAATAGTTTAATTTTTGGAGGAAACCTTATTTCCTGGGAGAGTCCCTGGGGTCTCCCTCTACCGTCTCTCAGGAGCTGTTTTTGTACAGTGCAGGAAATGTGCCTGCATGAACAGCACGGCAGTGACCAGATATTTTCTACTCCAACCAGACAGAAATAGGATTATTTTTCTAAAACTCCAGGAAGAAGCAAACACAAACTATCAGTAGGTGAAAAATATACAAAGTCACTCGACACTTTGATCAGAGTCATGCTGGGATGATGCCATTCTGGTTTTCATTTCCAATCTCTTATTGCTAAAGAGGTGGGAATAGCCCTCTCATTGCAAATGACACAGAGCTTCAGTTCAATGTCTGCTTCTCTAAGTCATTATCTGTCATCTGCCCCTACCCTTGTTATAGATGGCACATGGCACCTCCACTGCTCTTCCTCGGTATCCAGTCATCCAATTGCCCGGGCTTTCTCTGCTTTAGTGCTGGAACAGCCACTTTGCACTTTGGGCTGCTTTTCTTATTTAGTTAAGGTGATTGCTAACTTTATTCTCTGGGCCTCATTTACTGTTCTTTCTCGGTCTCATTTTTAGCAGATCATAGTATGCTGAACTATAGAATGTTTGATAGTGTTCTATGATCAGTCTTCCTTGTGTTTATTGCCCTGAGCTCACCTGTCTATACTCTCATCTTGAATTATTGGCTCTGTGGCTAGGTAACAAAAAAAAAAAAAAAAAAAAAAAAAAGGTGGGGGGAGAGGGGGAGAAAAAAAGAAAGAAAAAAGAAATATCATCTATCTTAACAGCTGGCACCCAAATTTGTCTTAGGAATAGGACTATTTTTATTCTGGAAAATACCATCACTCATTTGAGCGTGGAAGGTAAGAACTTAAAAAGATGAGTTGGAATAATGCAAAAAAAAAAAAAAGGCTGCAAGAAATAGTTATCTTCTTAGCAAAAAAGACGAGAGCATTACATCTTAGCATAAACAAAAGAGTTTTGCTTATGGTATAAAGGCATAAGCTCTTAACTGACCCACCTACATTTAACAACAACATTGAATACTTTATCAAAAACAACCATCTGAAGGCACTGAAAAGGAACAAAAGCAGACAGATTTTGAAAGGGAAACCAAAAAAAGCAACTATCTTTCTGTACCAAAGAATAAAAAGGGAAGTGCATGAGTAACCCCAGCCACCAAAAGTGAAGAGGGAAGGTGGAAATGAGAAACCTGCAAAGAGCCCAAATCCCCTATGTGAACTTTGCTCCAGTTTCTGGCTGATCTCTGACAAGTACACGTGTTAGCAGACTCAAAACAGCTTTCAGTGAAGACTAAAAGATGAGATTTGAGCTTTAAGTTGGGCTCACTGCAGGTGAGGAAGGACTTAAACCTGAATCTAATCAAATATGTTGTTTGCTAGAAAAAAAATATATCAACAGTCTTCAAGAAAAAATAATGGAATCCAGAGTTGCCCTTATCATTATTATAAACATTGAAAATGTCCACTATACTCCAGAGTTACTTGATCTAAAAATAACTAGGAAAATGAGACTCATTCTTAAGGGAAAAGACATGGAACAGAGGCTAATCCTGAGAAGTCCCCAATGGTAGAATTACCAGATAAGGACTTTTAAGCCACTGTTAGGGAAATACACATGTAATGAATACAAAACAGGATTCTTAGCAAAGAGATAGAAAATATAAAAGAGAAAAAAATGGGAATTCTAAAACTGAAAGGTGAAACATCATTCTACTACATACCCATCTTAATCCTAGTTTTTTTTTTAAAGATTTTTATTTATCTATTTGAGAGAGAGAGTGGGAGAGATAGATAGATAGAGAGAGAGAGAGAGAGAGAGAGAGAGAGAGAGAGAGAGAGAGAATGAGCTGGGGGGGCAGCAGAGGGAGAGGGAGAAGCAGACTCCCCCAGAGCAGGGAGCCCGATGCAGGGACTCGATCCTGGGACTCCACGATCATGACCTGACCCAAAGCAGATGCTTAACCAACTGAACCACCCAGGAACCCCATTTTAATCCTAAACCAAAAAACAAGCCCGCCCCAAAACTTGACAGTACTAATTATTGGCAAAGCTGTAGTACAATTCTATCTTTAATACACTGCTAATGGTAAAACACACAACACTTTGGCAGTTTCTTAAGTGAAGCATATGCTAATTGTATGACCCAGCCATTCTACTTCTAGCCATTTACCCACAATAAATAAAACATATGTCCCCACAAAGGCTTGTTCACAAATGTTTCAGCATTTGTGGGATTTACATTGCAACAGGTCCAAACTAGAGACAACCTAAATGTTCATCAGTAACTGAGTGGGTAGACAGAATGTGGTCTATCCGTACAATGGGATACTATGCACATTCTCAGGAATAAATGTGGATGAATCTCAGAATCATTATACTGAGTGAAAGAAACCAGGCACAGAAGAGAAATGCAAAATATTAAATACTATGATCCCATTTTTAGAAAATTCTATAAAATTCCAGGGGTGGCTGGGTGGCTTAGTTGGTTAAGCATCTGTCTTTGGCTTAGATCATGATCCAAGGGTTCTAGGATCAAGCCCCACATCGGACACCCTGCTTAGTGGGGAGTCTGCTTCTTCCTCTCCTGTGTTCCTCCTGCTTGTGCTTGCTCTCTCTCTCTGTCACATAAATAAAATCTTTAAAAGAAAAAAAGAAAATTCTAGCAAATTCTGGAAAATGCATACTCATCTATAGTGACAAGAAGTCACCTCCGTGGAGGGGATTGCACAAAGCTGGGGGGAGAGAGGCTGTGTTGTAAAAAATGTGAGGAAACTTTTGTGGGTGATGTAAACCTTCATCTTGATTGCAGCAGTGGTTTACTGTGTATACAATTGTCAAAACTCATCAAATTGTGTACTTGGAGTGAATACAGTTTGGTTTATGTGAAAAAAGCTAATAGATTTAATTAAAAAAATGAATAATAACTCAGGAGTCAGAGCAAGGTGGAGAAAGAGGAAGGACAAGTAGCAGAGAAGTCCAGGGGCATCCAGGAAGCTTTGAAGGCCATCACTTCTTAAGATTTGGGATGTGTATTCAGTCAGAGCCTATATGACTTGTAGCAACTTGACCCCGTTCCACCTTCCACAAAACTTCTGTAATTCTGAGACATGCCCAAAAATCTGGGAAGGGTTTTCCATGAAACGCAAGGGCAGGAATTTCGCTGAATGTATGGCCTGATATAGGATGGAAGTAGGACAATGAAAAAAAAAAGCAAACACACACACACACACACACAAACACACACACACGCACACACACACACACAAGCCATAAACTGAATGGTTTTATCAGAAATTGAAGCTTAAGGCCGAAGGTCACCAGGTAAATACAATATCCCTTGAGCTGGAAGAAATCACAGTGAGGCAGTGGTCTTTCTGTGGGATTTGTATGGAGGATTTGAGACAACTGTATCCAGATTTTATTTATTTATTTTATTATTTTTTAAAGGTTTTATTTATTTATTTGACAGAGACAGAGAGAGTGAGAGAGGGAATATAAGCAGGGGGAGTGGGAGAAGCAGACTCCCCCCACAGCAGGGAGCCTGGCCAGGATCATGACCCGAGCCAAAAGCCGATGCTTAACGACTGAGCCACCCAGGCTCCCCTGTATCCAGATTTTAAAGGGCAGCATATATCTGGCGAAAAATCTGAGCAATATCTACAAAAGTTGTGAATGCTAAACTTCCCCTTTGACCATGTGTATCTGTGGATGTGAATCTATTTTTTTTAAGGTAGTAATCCTCAGTTGGGGGAACACATACAAATCTAATGGGAGCTTTTTAAAAATGCTAAGCCAGCTCAACTAAGTCATTTTCTCTAGAGTATGGCCTGGGCATGTTTATTTTTTTAAATGGCTCGAAGGAACTCTGCACTGGCCACTGGGTCACAGAGAAATGACCAGATGGTTCTCATTTTGATCTGGATGTGACATAAACCCCTTTAAACATGCGGGTTCCTGTCCTCCCAGGAGCCACACATTTCAGTGGTGGGCTGGCCTGAATCTTCTGGTCACACAGTCTGGGTCACTCCCTGAAGAGAAACCAGTCTTCAGTCCAGAAATACATTGGGCAGAGAAAGGACTCTTTAGGAGACACTGGAAAGCTATATCCGAAGTAACAAAGCTACTCTGCTTCTATAAAGTGCCTCTTGGTCCTTCACTTTGAAACTTTCTGTCTTCTGAATTCTGAGCCAAGCACAGAAAGGTCAAGCTTCTAAACGTGCCCGCCGAACTCCTGCTATCCTGGTAGAAATGTCTTTCCACACTTGTAACCACCCAGCTCCTTTCTGTTCACAAAATGAACCATACAAATACCCAGAACTGTTGAATTTGTAGAAGGAAAACTGAAAGAACAAACGTGAAATAACGTACAATACCATTTACTTATGGTTTTCTAGAATTTGACTGTTTTTTAATGTGCAAATATCAAAGGGAACTATAATTCATCTTGACAAATAACAGTATTTTTAAATTTTTTTTCCAATTTTTTGCAGTCTCAATATGATTCTAAGATTAATATGATGGAATACATAATTCTTGGCGGACACTAATGCTTCCTATATGCTATGTACTATTCAGCATTTTACATGTATCAAGTAGTTTAATCATCGCAACCCCAAGAATTAGCGGTTATTTTTATTCTTACTTTACAAAAAAGAAAGGAATAACAGGATTAAGCAACTTTCCAAAGATCTTGTATCAGGTGGTGGAGCGGAGATTTCAACCTCTAGCAGTCTGATCCAGAGACGTTGCTCAATGTCTAAATCATTATGCTTTGTCGACTCTCTGGGCTCAAAATACTTCTTCTCTATCTACCATTCCTCTGGGATCATATTTGCCAAACAGTGGCATTTGAAAATGTTCATAGAAGTATCAGGAATGGTTTATTCAATTTTAACCTGCTACAGTATATATTTTAGGGATAATATTGTTGAAAATGTATTTTGCTACATGGTCCAGTGTCCCCTACATTAAAAAATAAGTAATCAAAAATCCATGCAATAAATTCTTCAAAATTGAAGATTAAAGATAATCTTTGTTCAACATAAGAAAAGTATCACTTATGTATTGTGATTTTCTTCATCTTCTTTTTTTTCCACTTTGCTTGGACCATGAGAAAACTCATAGCTTAAATTGTGAAACAACATTTCAAAAACATGGGCCCTTTTGCCATAATATATGTTATTGGGGTTGCTTTCTCCTTTTTTCCCCCTCATTTTTACTGCTGTGACTTTTTATCTTATCTATCTCACTGAATTTTACATATTATTTAATGGGGCTTTGAATCCTTGGTAATACAAGGGAAGTATGGAGTATAAAAAGAAACTTTTTTTAAATAGAAATTAAAAAAAATCCCAGGGCCTTCCAGATAGCACATTTGGATTTAAAGATAAAGAAATACTCTATTTTTCTAAGGAAGAGTTTACGTAGAGCCGGTTCCCAATAGATCATCTCTGAAAGAGTTCTTCCTACCTCTGCCCCTATTTCTTCCCATTCCCTCCCTCCCTCCTTCCCTTCTTCTTTCCTCTCTTCTGCTAAAAATAACACTACAACTATTTTACTGCTAAACGTGGGTTTGCATATTTGTGTGAATATCTCTTCAGAAGAAATTATTAAAATAGAATTATTGAACTCCGAATTTGTAAAAGGTTCTTTGTTCTTTGTCTTATCAACTTAAAATAATCATATAGTTGTAGATAGAGAGAAAATTAATCCTTTATTAATGCACTGTAGATATTTTCTGGGTCGTCACTTCTTTTATGATTTGGTGTATATTATTATTTTTTTAATTTTTACCTTTAAGGAATCAAATAGATTAATTTTTTAATGGTTGCCTGCTTTCTTATCACGTTTAGAAGTGTCTCTCATACTGCAATTGTGCAAAGAAATTCACTTATATTTGTTTCCATCTTTTCACATTTAAATATTTAATACATTTGCCACTGATTTTTTTAAAGAATAAGTTGTCTTAATATAAATTAAATGATATACATTTCCCCCACCACGAACTTTTTCATCCACAAAATCCCCAGTTATATTAAAATCTATTTCTTACTGTTGTATTACATTGTTTGGTCTATTTACCTATCTATTACTGTGCCAATATAAACATTTTAAAATTTCAGTATGCTAAGATTTTCAGTAAAGTTTATTTTACCTTGTTATTCATCTTTTTTTTGTTTGTTTGTTTTTTTAAGATTTTATTTATTTATTTGACAGAGAGAGAGAGAGAGATCACAAGTAGGCAGAGAGGCAGGCAGAGAGACAGGGAGAGGAGGAAGCAGGCTCCCTGCTGAGCAGAGAGCCCGATGCGGGCCTCGATCCCAGGACCCTGAGATCATGACCTGAGCCGAAGGCAGAGGCTTTAACCACTGAGCCACCCAGGTGCCCCTTGTTATTCATCTTTAAGAAAAAAAGAAGAAGAAGTTATTCCTGCAGGTTACTTTTAAAATATTATCACTTTCCCCAAATCTCAACTTGGTTTTTTTACTGAAATTTCAAATTTATATTAATTTAGAGAACACATGTAAAGAATTTTTATATTAGTGAACTTTCTTACTTTGACATATATACATTGATTTATTCAATATTATTTAATGATCTGTAGTAGAATGTAAAGTTTCCTGCATATCGGTTTTACATATTGCTTATTAATTTAATTCCTAGATATTTCTTCTACTTCAAACAACTTATTTTTCTATTATACATCATAACTGATGGGCAGTGGACTTATGCTTTCATATATTCATTTTGTAATCAGACTTATTAAACTTTGTTATAGCTTCTAATATTTTACTAATTATCTTGGATTTTCCAGGTTTACAGTTACATCATGTGCAAAAGTAACTTTAACATTTGCACTTATTTCTCTTTCTACATGTGTTGGATAATACTTCACAAAATATTTTTTTTAATACCTCGGAATATTATTTAAAAAGTGTTGCTAATAGATGTCTTTTTTTTAAGATTTTTATGTATTTATTTGACAGAGAGAGAGAGATCACAAGTAGGCAGAAAGGCAGGCAGAGGGAGAGGGGGAAGCAGGCTCCCCACTGAGCAGAGAGCCCGATGTGGGGCTCGATCCCAGGACCCTGAGATCATGACCTGAGCCGAAGGCAGAGGCTTTAACCCACTGAGCCACCCAGGCGCCCGCTAATAGATGTCTTTATCTTGTTTCTGACATTAATGAGAATTCAGTCTATTCACCAAATCTGGTGCAGGCTTTTGGACGTAAAATCATGGTGAGGGGCTATTTAAATTATATTAACAGTTTTTAAGAAATTTTTATTCCATTTTCATTATTTTCTAATTAGTATAGTGTATTTTAGTATATTGTATTTTATTAATATTTTTAAGATCTGTTGAAATGGTACGTTATTACTTCCTTTTGTTTACATAATATAGTTGAAATGCCACCTTGACTCAGTTTGAAGGCCCTGCACAGAGGGCCTTTGGCTCCCTTCTTGAGCAGCTAATTAAGTCTGCCTCACCACCACCTCCCTTATAGGGCTTTTTCCACTCTAGGCCATCATCTACACCCCTAATCGCCCCAGGGCCAGGCACCAGACACCCGGATACGGTCTCTATGCCCGCAGACCCTGCTTAGATCTTTCAAGTAGCACACCCCAAATCCGCTTGCCCAGCCTTGCGTATTCCTTCCTGCAGAAACCACAAGAAAGGTGCTCGCCCACAGTTCCTTCTGGGCCTTGTGACCTACCCAGGGTTTCCCCCCAGGGGCCTGTAGAGTGTGCTGTGCTCCCCCAGGGAACCGCGAGTAACAAAACTCTAAAACTCTTTCAGGTTTCCCTCCTGATCTTCATCTGGCCTCACCATAGCTCACCTAAGGTAACAGGGTAAAAATAACGTATTGACACGGGGACCAATATTGATAGATTTTACACTATTCGAACCTTGATATTCCTTGATGCAGTATATTACTCTTCTAATATGCTGCTTGATTCTATGTACTAGTATTTTATTTTAGAATTTGGGATTTTTATGATAAGTGCAGAGTCATAAAAATCTTTAAAAAAAAAAGATAAGTGCAGAGCCATAAAGTAGATTGGTGTGTGTGTGTGTGTGTGTGTGTGTGTGTGTGTGTGTGTGTGTGTGTGTGTGTTTTAACCATGATTTATCGGGTTTTATTATCAATACTATGCTGGGTCTATAAAGTCAGTTTAGGTGATTTCCTTTTTTCCCATGTACCGCAACAGCATCAATAGTATAGATTAAAAAAAATAGTGTAGATATTATTTGTTCCTTAACAGTGTGAAAGGATCGGCCTATGAAACAGTTTGGGCCTAAGGGGACCGAGGCGAGCACGTAGTGTATAGCTCTGGCAGCTTTCTTTGTTCCACGATAATTGTTCTGTTCAGGTTTTCTATGTTTTCTGGGATATATATTTTTTATAATCTCTCACAGGTGCCAAGTGGGGATAGAGAGACAGAGAAGCTCAGACACAGGTACTACACTTTCACCCAGCCCCCCAGCTGTGCTCCCTGTCAGGCCCAAACTGCCCTCTGCAAAGGACACCCTTCCTGGGACAGAGGGGTCCACGCTATCCCAGCCAAAGCTTGCTGAGACACTGGGTTGACACTCTCAGATTCTGACTCAAAAGCGTTGGAAGCACCTACTCATCAATAGTTGGACAGGACCCACCTGAGACCCAGATGGAATTGTTTTCCTATTTTTATGAGTCCGTGCTGGTGTACTCTCCTAGCTCGGTGCCACAGGCAGGGCCACAGGGATGTCTGAAGTGAGCTAAGATTCTTTCTAGAGTCCAAGACTTCTGTGTTGGTCATCGTCATCACCGCTTGGAAGGAAAGGCCTGCACAGTGGGGACCCTGGAGCCATTCACTCTGCGGAATGCTGAGCACATAGGGAGCGCAGCAAGGAAACACTTGGTGCCATGGGTACCTTGCAAATGCTGGACTTTGGGCACCAAAAGAGGGAAAATAAAGCCCAGAGGAGAACAGGGGGGAGGCAATACTGTACAACAGACGCTTTGGAAAAGGTGGAGGATACAGCAGTTCTCTGAGTACATAAAAATTCAGCTGTGAACAAAATATTAGCTGATGGGGTTGGCTCACTTACAATTTGATTTTAATTAGCCAAATAGTTCATTATTCAGATGTGAAGCTAAACCTAAGACTTGGGTCATCAGTCTTCTCTATCAGCTGACTTCTCTCCACCGGGAGCCCAAATTCTATCCCGCACCCTGACTCCAGCAACAGCACCAGGCTCCGCGACACTGACTTTCCCAGTCACCATGATTTCCAGAAGTGTTTGGTAAGTGAAAACAACAGGAAAGTGATGAGTCTGGCAAGGCTGTTCCTCTGGGCAACCTAGTCTTGGGGTCACATGAAAGAAAATCTGCTCCAAGGGGTAGAGAAGGAAGGTTGTAGACAGAGACAGGCAAGGGTTTCTTAATAAAGCCTTCTACCCAGAGAGAAAGGCTCATTAGTGTCTCCATAAGGTGGTAAAATAGAGTTGTTTTCTACTCTCTCTATGTAATAAGAAAAACAAATCACAATCTAAAATCAATCCCAATAAACTTTCTCTCATTACGGGTTATGACTGTTACTGTGATATGTTAAATGTGTTAATCATCTGTGGTCTCATAAAATAAATGTCATTCTGCCAGAAGGGGACAATTTGGACAAGACATAGGACTGTTGGAGAAACATCCCCCATCCTTTCTCATCCCTCAGCCACTACCCTCTTGCTTAGGAAAACACAAAGATGGTTAATACATCCAGGGAAGTGATTTGAAAATATCAAAACAAGAGGGTCAACTCAGAGCTAGGAGGCTGGCCAGGAACCCTTAGGTCCTGCACAGTGGAGCTACACTCAGTTGGAACTTGGGACAGAGCTCTTCATGTGAGAAAAAAAACATTTCTCTTACTCCCAAGAGAAGTTCCATCTACAGGTTCAGCTTCCTAGGAGCATTTCTGTCTTCTAAGGTCATGGTTTTTATTCTCTCTTGATTCCATGTGCAATCTTAGGTGAGAGAGCATTCTGTGTCTCTGCCCTCATAGTATTTCTTGAGAAGTTATTTTTAGTGTACACATATACCTCCTTTGGACAAGCAGCATGTGAAAATGGGAAAATTAAAGTCAAAGTAGAAGAAACAAGCTGTGGTTCTGGCTTTGGGAACAGCTAACTGAATGACCTAGGACTTGTCATTTCACTTCTATGGGCCTAAGTTTGCTCACCTATTCAGTGAATATTTATTCCATTAATTCAAGTGGAAGACATTTTCTGAGTGCCTTTTATGTGTCAAACACAGTAAAAGACATTGGAAAATGGAGGTGAAGATTTCATCCTGATCTCCAGGCAGCTTATTGTGTGTTTATTTTTCTATAGTATGATACATATTATAATGGAGAACAGTGCAATGATTTTCTTTTGGAAGGGCATACAAACATTTGGAACGGATAATCCCCCAAAGTCCTCTTATTAAGGTGTAATTTTCAAAATATTGAAAAGACCATAAGAGATTTTACTGCCAAAAAACTACACCAGCCTTTTGCACCAGCTGACTGTCATCAACTCTGCCTTTATGGTCACAACTCTGCTATTTGTCTCCATTTCTCCTTTGCCAACAATGCTCGGTTTTGTTCAGCTGGCAAAATACCAGGTCTCAGGAGATAAACTGTGGCTATTCTTAGTCAAGCATCAGGACCCCATCCTTCTGTCCACAGTTGAGGGGTAGTATTTGGTCAGTTCAGACCAGTGAGATGTAAGGTGGTATCTGCCAGGGAGTTTTGGGATGATTACGTATGAGAGGGTCAAAAGAAGGACTCTGTCTCAATTGTTCTTACCCCTTACTCTCTCTCCCTCTTTTCTATCTCTCTCTGCCCTGGTCATTCTCCTAATTCCTATCCTGGGCACAGCCATACAAAGAGCTAATATCTGGAGCTGAACTAGCCATTTGGTAACATTATGAGAATGCTAAGAAAATTACATACATTCCACCAGGTCCAGGTTCCACCTGCTGTATCAACCTGGAAATCAACTGCCTGTAGATTTAGTATGAACTCATCTATCTATCTATCTATCTATCTATCTATCTATCTATCTATCTATCTACTATCTATCTACCTATCTACCTATCTATTCATCCATCCATCTATCATCTATCTATCCCATGATTTTAGCCACTGTTAGTCAAATTTTGTTTCATGTTGCTTAATGCATTCCTAATCCATACAACAATAGAATATTTTCTGCTGGGGCACCTGGATGGCTCAGTCAGTTAAGTGTCTGCCTTCAGCTCAGGTCATGATCTCACGCTCCTGGGATTGAGCCCTACGTTGGGCTCCCAGCTCAACAGGGATCCTGCTTCTCCCTCTCCCTCTGCCACTCCCTATACTTGTGCTCTCTTGTGCTTTCTCTACCAAATAAGTAAAATCTTTTTTTTTTAAAAAAGGACTATTTTATGTTGCTGAACTTCCTACTAATGAGCAAGAGAATCTTAAACAAAATGGAGGTTGTAACTTCATCTTCCAGCCATACCAAGCCCAGAGATTCCCTTGGGCTGGAATATTGGAATTTTTAGTTTCTTTAAATAAATCAATACAAGAGAACCCCCTTTCCCTTCTAGGAAGAAAGTCATTCTGCCCCAGTTTCTAACTCAGGACTGCTCTAGAAACATGACTCCTTTATGTCCTATAAAAATACATTGTCAAAACATCTCTGTTCAAAGGTGGATTTCAGGCTTTGCCAGGGACAAAGGTAATACAGCAGAACATAGTTCTCTGCCCCTTCATTCCCTGCATTTCTTTCCCATACGAACCTTGTGCAGAAGAAATTAATAGCATTTTCAAAGTTATGCTGACAGATGGTAAATATCTTGCAAAGAATTTGTTTTTAGTTTGTGTTACTTCAGAAAGTAGAAGATCCATCGGTGATACTCTAAGTCGAGGGAGAGAACTCCAACCCACATCAGATCCAGACCTGTCTTCTTCAGGATACTGGGGCTGACAAAAATAGGACAGGCCATGCACACTGTGCTTGAAATACCCAAAACCTATAAAGCTTGTGAGTCTGGAATGGGAAGGGACTGGGGCAAGAGGGAATATTGTAGGTCCCAGTGGATAAGGAATTTGAACTACAGTTAAAATATAATGGGAGACTATGACAGGAATAAAATGTCTCTGAGGTTAGGAACTTCAGGGAGCCATGGAGAGTCTAGAGGTGATACATGGAGTAAAAGTCATGAAACTTAAGTAGCTGCTTACTCTGGAGCAACTTTTTGGCAGATTAGGAACTGCTGAGGAAGCATGTGCTAAATTATTGACCACCTGGCAGAAAAAGGATGAAAGGACTCCCAGTTTTTGATGAGGTTAGAATTATTTTTACATATGACATTGAAAAGAAGGATGTCATAAGGTGAAATTCTATGAGGATTACAAAAGTGCTGGTGGAAATCCCATAAACCCCCCGCTCTGCTGACCAGCCTTATGCATTTCTGAGAGGATGGAAGGATTCACCCTGTTATTTCAGTCAACTTAGGTGGAAGAGAAGAACGTGAAGCTGCCCACAATCAGAGAAACCAACAGCATTTGCCTGGATTGAGGGGAGAAGCAGAAGTTTGCACGTTTTTCTTTTCATGAATAAAGAGTGAATGTCTAGGCATGTTCATGGGCTCTCCTCAGTCAAGGGAAGCCCCATTTACATCTTCTGCATCTGCAATACAGATGGCCTTGTAGAAAAAAATCAGAAGTTCAAGTGTAGTCAGACACCTGTGAGAACCAGCCAACCTCAAGAAACTCTTGGGTTTATTCTATGTGTCTGCTCCAAAGCCCATTCCTTCAGAAGGGATTTCAGCCCCTTCTCCATCAGGTTAATGGTACCTCTTATGAACAGAGAGACAGGTATGCCAAGCATTGCTAGACAGCAAGTATCAGGTATTTACAAACACCAATCATCTGTGAATGATATTTGTTCCATATTCAGATACCACAATCCAATGGGACCTCTATGATCTGAGCTTAGAAAACTAATGTTATCTGGCTCCCTCCCTTCATATACTTTCATACCATATTTCACCTAACAAAATTCTTGCATGTTTAACTTGTCTTGGCATCTGCTTCTCAGAGGACCCAGACTAATATCTGCCCTAACTAATACAAGAATTTTTCTAGACTCTGTATTCTCAATGTGGGTAATATCAACCCCAAAGAAGATGAAAATTGGTTCTTCAACCCACAGGAAAACTTTGATATTACAATTGTTTATGGAGAGTACATAAACAGATATATTATATCTGTGGTATTAAAATTTGATGGAGAAAAAGCAATTAGGAAAAAAGAAAATCAACAAAAATTCCTTGTGTGATCAATAATTTTAAAAAGGTTAAGAAATTGTTCTAAACAAATGGCTCTGTCAGACAGCAATAATTTCAGAGTTCATGTCAAAGACCTCTTTGTATTGCATTAAAGCCAAACCTTAGAGTCAGCGTGCCTCTCCCATTGTGATGTATGGATTAAAGGACACTGAACAGGTGAACTCAGACTGATTCATACACCCTGCCCCAAGTTCAGGAGGCTTTAGATACTCAGTACGAATCCAGTGTTTCTCAATATGAGGTCTAAGGAGTAACAACTTCTTCACATAGTCATTTCTCTCCTCATACTGGGACACATCCGTCTTCATCCCTATGGAGAGACTTTCCTTGGTGGAGGAGATCAACCTCAAGTCTATAATCATCGTCATCCCTGGTTAGCCAGTAGTGCCTTGGATAACTCTGGGTGTCTTGCATTTCTGCGACATCTTGTGATGAAGCATTGACAGCTTACTTCTAAACTATCTTCCAAACTATGTAGGGCAAACATCTTTTTAATATAGTAATAGCATTTTTTTCCCAAGGAAGAAAGAATATTTGTTTCCTGACCAGGATAATAAAGATAATGCTCTCCTCTAGGTTGGACACATTTGCTAGAAGCCTCCATATAAGGTTGGAGGCTTACTAAGCTTAGGGTTCCTCAACTGAGACAAATCCATTATGTAAACAGCATCTACCTGGGCCCATCAGCACGTTCCCCACATGGGACCTGGAGGCAAGAGGAAGCAATGGCAACATGAGATTCATGCTGTTTGCTGTGCCATCAGTAATAAAGTCCTTGGTCTCTGACCTGGGAGATTTGTGTCTTCTTCCAATATCTATAAAACTGTAGCAGGCTAACTCATTGGCTTGCAAGTGGAACGAAATCTCAGATCCTTCATGGCCCTTACCAGAAGCATTACCAGGGAGGAATTTCATCCTTTCCTAAGTGAAAAAGCATTAATTGGGCAAGAAGATGGAGAGAATTGACAACACCCTGTTTTGAGGTTTGTCGCTGGCACTCTTCCTTCTGCAGCGCCAAAAAAGAGTAAGCCACTACCTACACACCTGAACCTAGAAGACTTAGAATCCAGGCTTGCAAAGCCCAGATGCTGTGTTCAGGATGAGAACATGCTGAAGATAGAGCATTGTCTCCGTGATGTTTTCCATGTGGCTATGTTTCCCTTGTCTGACACTGAGGATACTATGATGTAACAATTCCTTCCACTGGGATCTATCTAGTAACTATCGTAAGACAGAGTGGAACTCCATGATTGTAAAGTTCAAAAAATTGTGGTAGAGGGTTGCAGCAGTTACTCAAATCCAGGCAACCTTGTTTCAGAACCTGCACGTTTGACCCCTACATTATGCAGTTTCTCTGATACTCTATTTCTCCCTCCCAGATACTCTTAGGTCTCTTGCTATAGTGGACCCAAACAGTACTATCAGGAGAGAAAGTTCTAGAAACTTTTACTAATTCTTAAAAAGAATACTAAATCTCATTAGACTTTTCTTGATATTACATAATCATCATGGTGAATCCCAATAAGCATTTCAAAATAAGGAAAAGGCAGAGGCCAAATGTGATTGTGACTAGGATTCTCGAGTTGTACTTTGACATTATTCTTTTTCATTAGAGCCTTGGTATCCTCATCCTCAATAAGCTGATGGGATAACAATAGTTATATACAGTTATCTTGTGAGGATTAAATGTAATTATGCACATAATGACTTTAGTGACTGCCTGGTGAGTAAGTTCAAAACTTGTAGCTCCCACTTTCTTTATAATTACCATAAAGAGAGATCCTTGCCTGAGTCCATGGAAGACCAGAAAATCTGTAAAACCCCTAAAGCTGTACATAAAATTGCCCTCAAAGACTCATAGGCATTTTGGGGGGGGGGGTAAAACATTCATATGTTTCATTGGGTTTTCAAAGAGAACCCTTACTAAATGGTTTGAACTGCTCTACAATAAGAGGTTTGGAGATTCTGAGGCAGGGAAAGAGGGAACTTAGCGTCAACATACATTTTGCATTTCTGTCGTGTGTGCATTTACACGTGGTTGTGTTTTCTCAGAGACTGGGCTGTTTAAGCTTTGTCCACGTGTAGGTAATTTTTTTTCCCTTACTTGGGTTTCTCCTGAGGAAGAACGAGGGGATCTGGATTCCCCCCATTACTGCACACTCCAGAAGGGCAGAAGTACCTCTCCTCAGCGTCTAGATACAGCCTGGCATGGGATGGGCCCTGAGGACACATGAATCAGGTGAATGAAGCTGATGGTGTACAGTTGAGCGGGACGGAAGGCCTTCAGAAGAGTCGAGCTGGGAGCACCAGAGCTGTCCGTGACCATGCGGGTTTTCTGCAGGAAGCCAGACCTGCCAGTCTCACTGCTCAGACAAGGCCCTGATCACATCTGCTGATGCCTTCACCTCTCTCAGCTTACCATGAGGCCCTCCAGAATTTTCAGAGACCACCTGGGGGAACCTTGGAATCCTGCCCTTTCTCACAGTTATTTGTGAGGGAGGCTCAGTTTTCATAGAACTGAAACCACCAAGGAGTGTTGTTAGAGGCAAATTGTGCCCTCCATCAAATTCATCTGTTGAGATCCAGAATGTGACTGTATTTGGAAATCTTAAAAAGATAGTTGTGTTCAAATGTGGTCATATGGGTGGGCCTCAGTCCAATATGACTGGTGTCCTTTTTTTTTTTTAAGACTTTTTTAAAAAATTTATTTATTTAACAGAAAGAGAGAGCACAAGCAGTGGGAGCTGGAGAGGGAGAAGCAGGATTCCCCACTGATCAGGGAGCTTGATGCAGGGCTCGATCTCAGGACCCTGAGATCATGACCTGAGCCAAAGGCAGACACTTAACAAACTGAGCCACTCACGTGCCCCTGACTAGTATCCTCTTAAGAAGAAAATAGGACATAGACACACACAAAGGGAAGACCATGTGAAGACACAGGGAGTGGTGACCTCCACTAGGCCAGGAGAGAGGCCTCTAAAGAAACCACCAGTCTGCAGAACTGTGAGACAATGCCCTTCTGTTGTATAAGCCAGCCAGTCTGTGATACTTTGTTACGGCAGCTGGCATAAACTAATACATATGTATTACTACTTAGGGTTCTGTTCTTGCCTATTGTGGTGTGGTCAGTGGTTCTCAAAGTATGATTCTCAGAGCAGCAGTATTGGTATCAGCTGTGTGCTTGTTAGAATACAAACTGACAGGACCCACTCTAGATCCACTAAGTCAGAATGTCTGGGAGCCCAGGAAACTGTTTTAAAGAGCCCTCCATGTGACTCTAAGGCACATGAACCTTTGAAGATCGCTCGGGAAAAAGGGGTGGGGTGTGGGTTTCATCACACTGAGCCATTTCCCCTCATGTTGCCACGGTTCCCTTCAAGCTCTGCAAGGGATAAACGTGAGAAGAATGTTGTGATTGGTGACTTCATTTGAAATGAAAGTCAATGAAATGAAATGAAATTCAAGGCTGTCTGGTGTTGAGGCAAGACAATGAACTCACCAGGAAGCACAGTGATTCTGTATATATATGGAAGCAATGGGCCTGAGAAACCACACTGGCGGCAATTCAGTCAAGAGAATAAAAAGTAATTAGCCTTTTCCTAAAGGAGATCGATAAAAAATTGAGTTCCCCTGCAACAGAAAATTCTAAAAATCTCTGGTGCTTCAAACCTTGTCTAATTGCAGGATTCTCACTAGGTCTTGTTGCCCAAAGAGAGCTCCATTTTCCTTTGCCAGGAAACATACACTTACATTTGAGGCTTATTTTCCTCTTTCTGGATGGGCAATTTTAATAAGTGATTACGCAGGTAAAAATTTGTAATTCCTAGAAAGGTGAAAAGCCAGGGCAACTTTTTGGCGAAACTTTACAAATGACAAAGTTTGAAAATGGGTTTAGAGTCCCCAACACTATATGGTTACCCCACTGTTCAAACACATGTATTCTCTTAAGGAACCCAAGACCCTAGCCCACGATGAGACCTTGTCTCAATCTGTGTGACTTCACTGTGTGCATATGCTAATGGGCTGCATCTCCAAAGATTTATAGTTTTGCTTCTACTTCTCATAGACAATAAAAAAGTCTGATCTGTTTTCCAGACCAACAGGCAGGAGAAGTCAATACCTTCTCCCTCTATGTCTTAGACTTTCATGTGATCAGCAACTGCAACAGCTCCGTAATTTCCACGCCAAGTGGCACACACTCCATTTAGCATTTCCTGTCTACTTACTCCTTGCAAGCCATGGGTCCTGCCATATCCTTAGTCTCTTTTCAATCTACTGTCCTCATTTCCCTACTAACCCAGTTTAAAATAATCATTTCCTTCATTGACCTTCAACTGCCTTGACCCTTCTTTCTATTGTGATAATCACGTTGCATAAAACCTCAAATTTTTTTAACTTCAACTCACCTTCATTCAGTACCTGCACACACAGATAAACCTGGCTAGGAAAAAAAATACAGATTGATCTCACTTTAAATTTATGAGCACAGACCTCAATGTGACCCTTATTGTTGTCTAGTAATCATATTACATTTTATTCTCCTACTTTCTGAGATGACTGTTTCATGCCTTCTCTCTCCTCAAACCTCCAAAAACCTCCTCCACTTTCCTGCTGCTAAACTGATGACTGCTTGTCATTCCACTGAAGAAACAGAAGCAGAAACACTTTGCATAATCTTCTACCATGATGCTATTCACCCACCTCTGTGTGTGCCCATATACCCTGCCCTTTTTCTTATTAATGAGGATAAAGAGCATCTGCTTCTAACCAAGCTTAACTGTTCATGAGTGTACATGATCTTGTCCCTTATCCACTCAAAGACATGTGTCTAGAAATCACCCCCTCTCTACTATATCCAATGTTCCTACTCTTCTGGGGTCATTCCCATTTTCTTATAAACATGGAATTAGGGGTGCCTGGGTGGCTCAGTGGGTTAAAGCCTCTGCCTTTGGCTCAGGTCATGGTCTCAGGGTCCTGGGATCAAGGCCTACACTGGGCTCCCTGCTTCCTCCTCTCCTTCTGCCTACTTGTGATCTCTCTCTCTCTGTCAAATAAATAAATAATCTTAAAAAAAATAAACATGGAATTATTTCCCCATCTTAAGTAAGAAAAAAAATCTCTACTCCCTGCTCTAGTTATAGTCCCCTTTTTCTGATTTTCTTCAAGAAAATTTCCAGAGTTAGGTGTACTCACCGTGGCTCAGTCACCTCTTATCTTTTGATCTCATGACAATCAAGTGTTCACTTCCACTTTCCCCTCTGTTAAAACTAAATCGTTCTCATCAGGATCACCATGAGCCACTTAGACAACTGATCTAGGAGTTAACCCATCTGTCTTTACTACCTGACCCAGTTGCTTCTGAGGCACCAAATTCTTTACTACACCACATTTTCTGTATCCATTCACCCATCAAAAGACACTTAGGTTATTTCCATCTCTTGGCTATTATAAATAATGCTGCAATGAATATGGGGGTGCAGATATATTTTCAAGTTAGTGTTTTCACTTTCTTTGGGTAAATACCCAGAAGTGGGATTGCTCGATCCTATGGTAATTCTCTTTTTAATTTCAGAGTGGGGGACCTCCATACTGTTTCCATAATGGCTGCTCCAATTTACATCCCACCAACAGTGCAAAAGTTCCTCTTTTCTCTACATCCTCACCAATACTTGTTCTTTCTTATCTTTTGGAAGTAGGTTTTTACCAGGTGTGAGATTATAATCTCATTGTGATTTTGATTTACATTTCCCTGAGGAGGGATATTGAGTAACTTTTTGTGTACCTGTTGGCCATCTGTGTGTTTTCTTTGGGGAAAAAATACCTATTTAGATTAAATGCCCATTTTTTAATTGAATTTTTTTTCACTACTGAGTTACATGAGTTCTTCATATATTTTGGAGATTAACCCCTTATCTGATACATGGTTTGCAATATTTTCTCCCATTCCATAGGTTGTCTTTTCATTTTATTGGTTTCCTTTGCTGTGCAGCAGAATCAGTTTTTAAAGCTGCTTTCTTCTATATCTTTTCTCACTTCCTTACTGACCTCATCTGTTCATATGGCTTTAAATATTTTTAATTTGTTAGTACTCCAAACTTACATCCCTAATATAGAACATTTCCCTGAAAGCCACAATGAGTACCCCACTGCTTACTCATATCTCTTCTTATAAATCTGTAAGTAATCTCAACTTGTCCAAAACCAAAATATTCTCTTAAGATTTCTTCATCTTCTGACCTCAATAAATCGTTACTCCTTCTTTTTGAGGACTTTCAACCAAAAATATTGAAGTCATTCGCTACCATATTTTATAACCATCCCATTAGCTAATGCTGTCTACTTGACCTTGAAAGTACTTCAAAAGCTGACCACTTCTTGCCTTTTTAACTTCTGCTTTGCAACCTTGTCTAAGCCACCCTCCTTTATCCCCTAGACATTGGCAACAGCCTCCTAATGGGTCTCCTGCTTCTACACCTGCCTCTCCATATTATCAAGGTAACATTTAAGCCATAAAAATTTCATTAATCCTAATGTATGTGTTTATTTTTTTTTTTTATTTATTTGGGGTGGGGAGAATATATGGGTGCTGGGGAAGGGCAAAGGGAGAGGGAGAGAGAGAGGCCCAAGCAGGCTCCATGCCCACCGCAGAGCTCAATGCGGGGTTCGATCTCACAACCCTGAGATCATGGCCTAAACTGAAATCAAGAACCAGCCACTCAACTGACTGAGCCACTCAGGCACCCCATACGTTTTATTTTTTACCACAGTTTAACATCTGTGAAATCAGTATGAATCTTACAACCATTGGTGTTTTACAGTCTTTATCAGCCAGATTATAGCACTCTACATAAAACCCTCAAAAAGTCTGTCACCCCCCCCCCACACACACACACACTGGTAAAACAAAAATCGTTACAGAAGTGCATAAAGCCCTGTCAGGTCTGGCTCACCTTTACTTCAGCCTCGTCCCCTATGGCTCTCCCATTCACTTCACTGTGGTCATTGTGTCTTTCTCCTTCTTCCTCCATATGCGAAATGCACCTACACATGAAGGGCTTTGCAATTCCTCTTCCTTCTAAGACTTCCTTCCTGTCCAGGCCATTCTCTCATCTTCTGTGGGTATTGGGTTCAAATGGCATTTCTCCATGAAGCTTCTCCCCACCACCTCCACCCCATCCAATATTCCCTCTATCCCCCACCCCAATTTATTTTTCTTCATAACCCTTACAATAACATATAATCTGTGTTTTACTTATTTTTCTTATGTAGTGTCTGCCTCCATCCATTATGATATAAACTACATGATGGCAGAGTTTTAGTCTGTCTTGTTCACTGCTAGATCTTCAACATCTGGATTAGTCATCTGGATTGTCATAGAATGAGCAATTAACGAATGTGAACAAATTTAAAATAATAAGCAAATTGAACAGTATTATTTACTATTTTATTTTTATTATTTTTTAAAGTTTTTAAAATTTATTCATTTAAGAGAGAGACAGACAGAGACAGAGAAAGAAAGAGACAGAGAGAGCACAAGGATGGGGAGAGGCAGAAGAAGACTCCCCATTGAGCTGGGACCCCAATGTGGGACTCGATCCCCAAACCCTGGGATCATGACCTAAGCCAAAGTCAGACGCTTAACCTACTGAGCCACCCAGGCACTGATGCTTTACTATTTAAAATACTAATATAAAATATATAATATATGTTGAAAGAATGAATGGGTGACAAAACAAATCAATTGTCTTCTTCCCTAACATACTCCTTCTTTTGTAGTCCATGCTGAGCTTCCAGTCATCCCAGAATCCAGGAGTCATGCATTCTTCCCCCAGAAGCCTTACTCAAAGCTCCCAGGCAGTCACTAACTCCTGATATATTCTACCTCTTTATTATTATTGGAATAATACCTCCTGCCCATCATCATTGTTCCAGTCTTAGTTAAGCTAACAAAACGTCCAACTCATGGACAGAGGCTAAGAGGCAGTGCTAGGGGTGGAGGCAATGGGACGGGTGGTTGAGCACCTGATCTGACCAGCTTCCTCCTGGCTGGCTGGGCAGGACTGAGACAATGTCTGTGTTACTTGTTGGCTGGGCATCCTGGCTTCCTGGCAGCACACCCTTTCCTTAGTGGAAAGGGAGTATATTACTTTGAAACCTGGGCATTTGGGCTACAGCACCCATCCAGGAAAGGAGCTGTTGCAGCCTTGGCAAGGTAAGCCTGCACTAAGAAGCTGGTTGCCTATTTTCTGTCAATATTAATTAGTGCACTTTTAATAAGCGCAAATCTGGGGCCTTTCTCTCTGAGTCACACGAGCAAAGCTGAACATGCTAAGGTCCGGTGAGAGTAGAGACAGTCATCATGGAGTTTGAACTACCCCTCCTTTCCAACCCCCCTAATAGGGAAAAATTGATTGTGGAGGTAGCATGTTAGATATATCCCAAAGATTTTAAGAGAGAACAATGGTCGAGGCTGGGGTCATGGTCAGTGACTTCATGTGCTAAGTGAACATGAGATAACTTCACTCAGTGAGTGGTGAGAAATTTGTGTGTTGCTTTCCCAAAGATGTTTTCTGGGATGGGGGTGGAATAACATTGGGCTGAAGGCAAAATGTCCCTGGAGCCCAGCTTGTAGGATTTTAGGGCTGGAGTGAATAATTTTCCATCTAATATTACCAAGCAATGTCAAAACCAATGAGGAGAATAGAGAAGAGTAAGAAGCCAAAATTTTGTTCACTAAAAGAGGATTTTAAAAGTTGTTCAGTGGAAGCAGCCAAAATCAGTTAGCAAAGCAGGGGAATGTGGCCAAGAGCCACTGTGCCATGGAGCTAAAGACCAAGCAGATCACCCATAAACTTAGAGGGATCTACGACAATGACCCCTTACTGCATGTTGTTGTTGACAGTGTCTGGGCACTTTTTGTAGTTCAGTCTACTGATTTTGAAGACATAGGTAAGCAGATCCCCTTGACACACAGTATGGGCACAAAAGGACTTCCTCTGGCCTTCCCCACATCAACTTTACTTTTTTTCTTCATCTTGGAATTGAATGTGGGATGCCCAGTGTCACCAAAGCAATCATTTTAGGTAAATAAGATTAAGACAATATGCAACAGCAGAAGGCCCTCTGAGGCACTGTGGAGGTAGCTGCCCTCACTGCTGATGCCAGGAGCTGGCCCTAACCAGCAGCTGTTCACAGTTCTCTAGAGCCACTGGGCATTGACTGAACTGCAGGACTCTCCATCAGATGAGCCGAGAGAGCAATAACTCAACTCAATTCCAGTGGATCTCATCCAGTGACTTTGTGTCTAATGGGGGAATAATTTGACCTGAATGAATGAAGATTTATTTCCAGATGTCACCAGGAACTGTAGAGGAAACATAGTCTCCCAGATCCATTAGCTACTGAATGAAAAGAGTCCCATTTAGCAAATGAAGATCAATCCCTTACATGCCTACCATTCAGGCTGCAGTAAAAATGGCAAAATAATGGCTGTCAATACAGAATGGGTCTATGAGTTTTGACATTATTGGCCAATGATCATGTAGAATGGTGACCAGAGAGTCACTGTCTTCAACAGCTATTGCATTCCACCCAGAGCCTGAGATCAAAATGCAGCAACTCATACTCTCTCACAAAGGCCCACTCTCATGAAAATCCACTGACTTTGTACCATATTGGAAGACATGTCTTGTTGGAAGGCATGTCTTGTGCGGTCTAACTCATCATTGCCTGGTGTTAGGTTACCTGAAAAAGGTGAGTGAAGATTATTGATAGCAGTGACACCCTCTCCTTTTTTTCTAATTCACAGATCCTCTTTAGTGATTGAGTTGCAAGTCAAAAAAATTGTCAAATTAACCTTTGGAAACAATTCTAATAGAATATGGACCTTTCATATGATTATACCAGGCCCCCCTCTCCAATATTAACAGCAATTGTCTCTAGAACTTGGGAATATGGCTGATTTGAATTTGTATTTCTTTATATTTTTCTGGATATTCCAGATTTCCCACTAATAAATATATACTATTTTATAATTTAAGTAACTATTTTTTTAGTAAAAAAAGGTGAGGAGGTAAGAGAAGAAACAAGAAATTTCTTCTCAGTAAAGAAAGGAAAGTGGACAAGACATCACCACAGTTGTTGGAAGAAGGCCTAACAATCCAAAAGTGACAGAGTGGGTTTAATGCCATCTTCTCACCCATGTCTATCATCTTGTGATTTGGTCTTACATTTTCTTTCAGATCTTTGAGGTGCAATAGCTTCTGTATTTGCTTTATCAAGGGAAAACTGGGGGTGATTGACAGCCAGCAGAGAGCAGATTCTGGAGGCCTTTATTCATCCCAGTGGCCACTTCGCAGCAGACATGGCATCCTCATGAATTCTTGCCACAGGAAAGGATGGGTGTTCATTGATCGGTGTACCAGCTCCCAGGAGAAAGCTCTTGGCCAGGGCCACTGCGTGGATGTCTCCATTATCCCTCCTTGAATCTCTTCCAGTTGCACAGAAAATGATTACATCTAGACCAGTAGATATGATGTCTATTAAAACAAGCTGATGTTTCTTGGTTGAATTTTAACCTCCTCACCCATCAAACTTCTCAGCCTCCAAAACTATCTCCAGGTGCAAATCCTCCTACCATCATACACAGAGCCTTGTACCTGAGGAAAGAGAGTTCCCCTTCTTAAGTACTAACTGTACACAAAGCCAATGCCCTTGGCCTGGATTATATGGCTCTTCCCTATCTATCTTCAATTTATGATTTCAGCTTTACCCCTACCCAACTCATCTGACAGTTCAGTTTTACCAGGCTAACATCTGTCTGACTTTGCCATGTGTTTTTATAACTTTATCTTCGCTTCTTGCTGTTGTTTTTTTCCCCTCTGCCCAGAATATAATCCCTTTGTACTGTTATTCGTTTGGAAAATTTCTCCTCAGCCATCAATACCAAATATTTTCAGATGTATCCCAGACCCAAAGAGTGAACCCCTCCCCTCTTAGGGCTCCCATACCACCTTGTACCTGTATATGGATTACCACACTTCCATCTAACTGGTGGTTTGTTTGCCTTCTTATATGTCTAGACTTCACAGAGAAAAACTATTCATTCATCTCTATGTTCCCAATAACCAATCGCATAGTAGCTATTCACTGAATGTTTGATGAATAAATGAGTGGTTTCTTCTGCCAGATTTTCAAATGCTGTGAGATCATGCATCCAAACCTAATACAGATTGGAGGTTTTTTTGGATTTTTTTTTTGTTTCTTTGTTTTAAATCTCTTCCATTGTGACTTGATTATTTTGGCGGCTTTGTGCTTTGTTTAAGGGAGTGAATGATTGTAAATTTAAGCAAATAAATAAATGTGGGTGAGTATAGGCCACCCATCAACAAACACTGAAACCTTATTTGAAGCTAGCTTTGTCTTCTGTACTGGGAAGACACATATCTTATTAGGCAAGAAAGAGAAGGGGCATATGTTCTAAGCAGGGAGATGAAGCTGAGAAGACTTAGACATATATTTATTGTGGTTAATTTAGATTAATAGTGTGAGTCTGATTTACATTTTATTACAGTAGTGCATTTCAGTAAGTGCATAGGTTCAAGGGTAGAAGGTAGCACTAGGCACCAGGAGAAAGCCAACAAAGAGCATGGGGCTGTAGCCACTCTTCAAAGAGAGGCTTGCACGTAAGCATGTGTGAAGAATTGGTGTGTGTGCCCACACAACAGAAGGGGAGGAAGCTTGTTTTCTCTTTGAGAGGCTGTCTGTACACATCTGGGATAGCGTATATTCAGTAGATTGATTTTCTACAGCACAGTTTCTCCATCTCAGCACTATGGACATTTTTGGACGGGTTAGCTCTTTGTTGTGGGAGCTGTCCTGTGTATTTGGAATGTTGAGTAGCATCTCTGGTTTCTACCCACCAAATGTCACAGAAACCCACCCTGCCACACCCATTATGACCATCAGAAGTGTCTCCAAACATTGCCAATTATGCTCTGGGGGACAAAACATCTAAAGGTAGCCACGGTATGTGCCTTTCAGACTTGCTTTTGTGGAGCATTCTTTTGTTTTTGTTAGAATTCTTTTAGAGAGAGAGAGAGAGAGAAAGAGAGGGAGAGAAATCATGTGGGTTACCAGGAAGACACCTCTTAAAGATTCAGTGTTTTTGTTTTGTTTTGTAAATAGCTAGTATTAAGAAAATAAGGAAAACACACACTATTCACTGGATATTTCCTAGTGTTTCTTACTCATCCAGGATGAACTGATAATACTCCAGTGATATGCAAATGGTGCCCAAGGCCATTGAATATGACTTTGAATTAAGCTTTGAAAATATTCCTAGCAACATGTTTAATTAACTAGGATACTTGGTTTATACTAAATCCATATCAACTAATATTAAAAACATATATATTGAGGCTTAACAGCTTCAGGAGGGCTCAGGATCTGATTGTGGTGTTATTCATTTTCAGCGTACAGGTTCATTGAATCTTTCCAAATTGAGCACTGGGGACTGGAACATTATCACTGATTTGGAAAGCAAAGGGGGGAAAATTAAATTCTTGTGTAACAATGTTTATATTTCTAAACAATGTTTAGAATCAGCTTTAAAAATAGGTTGGGGAACCTTGCTTCATTGATTGCAGTATTCTTCCTTCTACCTCAAAATGTCTGGGTCTCCTTCCTTAAGCAAATGCAGGACAGACATAGTGATAAAATTTTGATATGGAGTGACCTTCCCTATTAATAGGAGGAAATCTTGCCCCTCTGGCAAAGTTTAGTTCAATGTCCATGATCTTCACTAAGGCTACCCTTCATTGGACCTGATCTTGGAGGAAACAAAATAGACCAGAATCAGAAAGCAGGTTATCCCTGCCTAACCTAGATGAGGTAGACTTTGGGCAGTGGGTTGGGAAGGATACCAGGACAGGGAGGATGGTGGTAGATGCAGGAAAGTGGCAAAAAATAGGGTTCATTTGATATTTTACCCAACAAATACGATAGATCTCTGTGTAGGTCATCTGATCCATAAATTTCAGTTTCATGGTATAAGTCCTCTTACAACAGAATTCTTCAATATTTTGCTTAATACTATAACTTTGTCTTACTCATCACATTCTATATTGTCATCAAATGCTCATTAATAGTGTCTCATGTGTTAGTTTTGTTGTCTCCAGAATATTAGAGTCCAAAGACTGAATTAGAGAAAGGAGCAGAAACTGCCCAGAAGGAAATCTCAACCCCAGACTTCTGTCTGGGCCTCACGCTCAAGAATCTGTTGACTCTGCCCTTTGAGAATATCCTTGGACCTGCCGTAGTCACCAACATGGGGATCCATAGTGGGTGCTGGGATCTAAGTGCCTGTGTGGTCACTAAGGCCCTGATTCTCAGCCTATGCCCACTAACATGGTCCCGAGAATGTCAGAATACTGTGGTCTAGCAAAGGCCCGCAGCACCCTGGTCCCATTCTCCCACTGGGTGCCTGCCAGGGCATTTTCCTAGACCTAAACCATTCTTAAGACTCTGAGAAGCTATAATTATTTTTTCAAAAAGATAACGGTGCTTGTGAGGTTTTCCTCCTAATTACAAGAGACAAAGTATTTTTGTGTCAACAAATTCCTATGAACAGCAAGATCTACCTGCAATTTTTATTTCTGAGTAATATTGTCACTTCTCTACTCATAAATCCATGTTTTGACTCAGCAGACTCTAGAAGGGTTCAATACAATTTTGCGTCGGTTTGGCTGCTTCACCAAAATATGCAAGTATCTCTGTACTTACCCACCAACCAGAAGGGAGGAGCAGAATGGACTTATTTCTATGTCCTTTATTCCCTCCTTTTTAAAAATAGAATTAGCCAATACTTTGGAGTCAGTGTAACTCAAGCACAATGGAATAAAGCAGAGAAGGGTAAAGCGACTGAAAAAAGGGAGGGATCCTAAGGGCATTTAATAGAAAGATTCCCATTGTCATTCTCACATCTTAAGAATAAGACGAATGTCTCCATATGGGATTCTGAGAGGTTCCTGTCCACTTTAAGATCCTGTTTTGGCTAACACTCACCTCTCTTGCCTATTTCTTTAACTTGAAGCTTTTTAAAACCTTTGGATAAAAATCAGAATAGCTACCTTATTAGGTGGACTCACATTTGTACCTTTCAGCTTTGGTTTCATGATGCAAATCTCAGCCAAGCGTGATGATCTCAGCCTTTGTTCCTGAAAGTTGTGATTTCCCTGGTTTTAGGGCCAAGCAGGGGACCGCTAGGCACACCTGGTGGAAAGTACAGAAGGGGAATATCACCAAGGATAAGAAAGGATCATAGACAGGGACAGCCCATGGGCATAGCTCCGGGAGTACCTAGCAGGTATCTTACTTTCTCTGCCCATCTTTTATTAAGATGCTCCAAAAAATATCACATCTGCACATGACCTTCAAAAGCCCAAAATTCTGACAAAATCGGAAGCTCTGGGCAACGTGTCCTGTTGGCCTCCTGATAGGATTTAATACCGCTCAGATAGTCATTTTAACATTGGCTGCAAGCGATAATCCTCTCTCCCCATCTCATGGGTTGTTATAGAAGCAGAGCTCCCAGCTCTGCCCTCTCTCACTAGAAGGAGTTGCAAGATTTCACCGAGAAAGTGGATGTGTATGTGACAGACACAGGTATCTTTTTCCTTTCTTTTTCTTAATCAGTTTCAACCCCCAGGCATGAGCGTTGAGATTGCGCAGAAGTACACCAGCACAGGTGCACACAAACACAGAGGCAGAAAGCTACCCTCCAAAGAAGTGCAGAATCATGTGTGTACACATTTAAAACCAACTCATGAAAACTCGGAAAAGTCAATTAAAGGTTAAATCCCTTTCATAAAGTAAAAGAATTCGAGCTTGAGTTTGGCCGATACACCACACCACGGGATCATATATGGTGCATGGCCCTCGGTGCTTCTGGGTGTTTGCACGTGCCGTTCTATCCAGAGTGCCTTTAGCCACCCTGTGAAAGGATAGTCATCAATACCTTGTCTCCCCGGCCATGAAAACTGAGGGCACAAGCGGCACAACGTTAGTAACTTAGCAGAAGTCCCATCTGGCCTGGAGCAGATTTGTGTAAAAGTCAGTCCCAAACATCTCTTTCTGGTTCTCTGGGAGTCAAGGGCCTTCTCCTGTGTGTTTGCAACTTTCCAGTCCTCGGTGTTATGGGGGTCTCTTCCCGTGCACCCCCACCCCCATTCTCTGCTGCTCCAGGTGAGGCAGCCGCCAATTCTGCAGTAACATTCTCTTCGGGCCTGATGGGAAAACACCCCTCCCCGGGTGCTGGCTGTACAGGTTCCCTGGTCGCTGACAAGTCTTTGAAGCAGAAGTGCCTGGGGCTCTCTGTCCGTAAATCGGATTTTGGTGGTGCCGTCTGTGTGGTCCAGGCGCCCTCTCTCAGCTGCTGTTCTTCTCACTCTCGTGTCCCTCAGGATGACTTCCTTGCCTTGCAGTCCCTCTCAGATGACTGAGGAATTCCTCTTAGGAGGCCACCAAAAAACTCTTTCAGAACAGCCACACACCCCCTTCCCTGAGCCACATAGGACTTAATTTCTCCCTCTTCTATAGCTCTTATGGAGGCGGACTATTATTGTCTGCCTGCATGTATGTCTCTCCAAACCATGGGCATGAGCTTCAGAAAACAGAATCTATTCATCCCTTATACAGATTTATGCATCCAACTGACTATCTCACATTTCCTTTTCTTTTAATTTTATATATTTATTCATGAGAGAGAGAGAGAGAGGCAGAAGCAGAGGGAGAAGCAGACTCCCTGCCAAGCAGGGAGCCCAATGAGGAACTCAATCCCAGGACATGGAATCATGATCTGAGTTGAAGGTAGACACTTAACCGACTAAGTCACTCAGGCACCCTACCTCACATTTTCATTCTGGTATCTAATAGATCTCCTAATGCAACTTATGCAAAACTGGTTTTCACCTTAAAATTTGTTCCTTCCCAAATTTTGTGCAACCTGGTGAGTGAAAACCTGATTCTCCAGCTACTCATGACAAAACCCCTGGAGCCACCCCTGACTGCTCTTACTTTTCATAACCCATGTCCAGTTCCGCAGCATGTCCCACCAGCTTAACTTTAAAATACACAGAACCCAACAACTCAGGGCCAGCTCCACAACCGTCTAGTCCAAACCACTTCCATCTCTTTCCTGAATTAATAAATAGCTTCTTAAAGAAGGGCCCTCTCCTACTTGCCCTCTGAAATCTCTAATTCTTGCAGAAGGCTGTAGAAGATGGAACGATGTCCCCAAAGGGTTATGTCCATAACCTCTAGAACCTGTGGATGTGATCTTATTTGGAGAAAGGGTCTTTGCAGATATAATTAAGCTAAGGATCTAGAGAGTAGATCATCCTGGATTATCAGTGGGGCCCTAAACCCAGTGAGAAATGTTTTTATAGGAGATATTCAGAGGGGCACCTGGGTGGCCCAGTAGGTTAAACATCTAACTCTTGATCTCAGCTCAGATCTTGATCTCAATATCATGAATTCAAGCCACACACTGAGCTCCATGCTGGGCAGGAAGCCCATTTTAAACAAACAAAAAAACAAACAAACAAATAAATAAATACAATTCAGAGATGAAACCTTGGGAAGAGAATTAGTGATGTGGAGTCTGGGGCAGAGATTGGAGCGATGCAGCCACAAGGAATGCCAACAACTACTGGAATCCAGAAGAAGAGCGGAAGGAACATCCCCTCTAATTTTTAGAAGAAGAACAGCCCTATCAACACCAGTACGGCCCTTGATTTCAGACTTCCGGTCTCTAAAACTGTGAGAGAAAATTTTTCTATTGAGGTCCCAAAGTCTGTGAGAATTTGTTATGGCATCCCTAGAAAACAAAACACGGTCTAAGGAACACTTTGAGGTGTCACACCCTTCATGTTCTACCAATATCCTCCATTCCAACCTAGAAAGTAATTTTCATCTGGCTTCCTTCTTAGGAAGTTAAGACAAAGTCGCTCTTTAAGAGAATCCAATGAGCATTGTAATACCAGTGGGAGGTGTTTCCGTCCCCTGACAGAGGCAACATCAGCAGTGACATGGGCACAAGTTCCATGTCAGCTACTCAAAGAGAATCACCAGGCCAACAATGGCAGGTCAGAGAGTGACAAAACCAACATCAGATAGTTCAGTGGCAATGTTGGTGGAGTAACGATGGTAAATTGAAAAGCAAAGAACACTAGCTGTGGTGGTGCCTTAACCAGGCCAGTGGAGGGAGACAATCATGGCTCCACTCCAGCCATTCTGTGGCTGGACACTCATGTCCTTGCATTCAAGAATTCTTGAAGATTCTCCCTCAGGCTGGTGTGGACTAGGCAAGTAGGAGAACTACAGATTTCACTTAACATTCAGAAAGCCCTTTACTTTATATTATTTTATTTGAAACTGACTACTGAAGAAAGATGATAGAAAAGGGGTTTTTCTTATTTTAATTTTTTTTTTTTTGGCTTTTGGAGTTGATTTTTTTGCCTCAAACTTGTCTCTTATTTATTCATTCAAGCCCATTCGAAGCTTTAGTTTTCAAAAGGAACAAAGTAACCAAGTAGCTGGAGATAGTCAGATCAATCTACCATTTTGTTGTTGCTGTTATTCTGGGTCAATTAAATATTTGATACTAAAATTGAAATATCCTAATTAAGAACATTTTTGACATTCCGCAAGAAATCCTAAATACTCCACTTCTTAAATATGATACTGACTGACAGTCAATGAGAGGGGATGTATATGTTGTTGGCCCAATCAGAAAACTTTTCACTGTGAATTTGATTGCACAATTTTGCTGGTCAGTCTAGAGGAGAAAATGCATTTGGAAGGAAAGAATAAAAAGCAGAAATCAACTGAAAATCATTTACAGCTCTTGGAAGAGTATATATGATCAAACTTGTTCTAAATTATTGTGCTCCTTTTTAACCTCTGAACAGGGAATGAAGGGGAAAAGGGCAGGAAACTAACATTTTTCTGTGCTCTAGAATCTTAGTGGTTAGTAGACTTATTGTTCATGTAGTCATTTCATTTAATCCTCACCACAATCTATTTGGTTGCAGTACTTATTCCTTATTTTAGAAATTAAATGTATTTGTATATGAGATGTACATGAAATATATATATGTATATATGTGTGTATATATATGTATATATATATATGTATATAAAGAGGAGGTTAAATATCTTACCCAAAGTCACCCAGTTTATAAATGACATTTTGAAATAAGCTACCATCATATATAGTTTCCCTTCATCTTGGGGGCAGGGTGGGCATCCTATGAAATACCATAGCAAAATGTGAGTTTCTTCTGAAGAGTCCCATTTAAGGTTTCTATATAGGAAACACTTGTTCACAGATCAGGTGACCAGTCATTATTATCGAGCAAACATCAGCAGCATTTAAATCTCGAGTGATGTCTATGAGTGAGAATATGCCAGCTTCATTAACCTCATTCGTAACAGTGTTCTTCATCAACCTGCCAATAAAGTCAATAATGGAGATCCCTGTTGTTCTAGAAATGAAACCCATTGCGTTACTTCTTCCTCCAGGACATTTTGGTCATTTATGACCCTGGAAGTTTGACTCTGAATTCTGAGACTTCCCTCTCACCATTTGTACTTTAAATGGCTCTTTTCAGGGCACCTGGGTGGCGAAGTCAGTTAAGCCTCTGACTCTTGGTTTCAGCTCAGGGCATGATCTCAGGGTCATGAGACTGAGCCCTGAATCAGGTCTTCCTGTGCCCTGACTTCTTAAGTGCAGAGTCTCTTCCTTTCTCTCTGCCACTCCCCCTACCCTCTCGCTCTCTCAAATAAGTACATAAGTCTTAAAAAGATAAACTAAAAAGGCTCTTCTTTTGGGGCTTGCTCAGTTTACCAAGCTTTTCTCATGCATTAACTCATTCAAACCTGTGACAAACCCATCGCACATAGGAATCTGGTCACTTTTCAGATCAGCAAACTGAGATTCACAGAGTGTTAGTAATTGGCGAAGAATCACACAAATAATGAAGAGTAGAGACAGGACTTGAACTCAGGCCTTTTGACCTTCATGATGGTCCCCCTCCCTATACTGATCTATCAAAAATGCCTTGGGCCACTGAAAAGTACAGACACTAGGATACAGGCGCCGTGTTCTCTGGGGTACCACGGGTGCTTTCCAAGAAGTTCAATGAGGCACACATTTTATGGTGCCAAGTTTAGTGCTAGACCTTGCCGCTTACTCAATGGCTCACCATACTTGAGGCTTCCTTTACTCAGAGCCAAATTAAATAAAACTAGCCGGTCCCAATTACTTCCTATAGTTTTTCAACAGAATCCCATATTGGCTGTGAAATAGAGAAGTTCAGATCTTTTTCTTTTGACTTTTCATCAGAAGGTGTCCAGTTCCCTGGGGATGTAGAACACGTCTCATACTCCTCAGATCTGCATATCTATCCACCTTATACTTCCAGACTTACAACACATTTGCTCCTTCCTAAGTCTATATATTAAGCCTGTTTTATCAGGAGGAATGACAATCCCTGGAGAATAAGCTAAGGACTTAGTATTCCACCTCTACATTGAAAAGTATCTTCCCTATTAAATGGCAAATCCTTCATGTCAGAGGTTGAAAAGCACAGCACTTAAAAAAGACTTCCAGCTGGTTACATTTAAGGGACGGGAAAAAAGGCCATTCCCAGAATATCCACTGGCTCGAGGCTGTGATGTATTTTTGTTTGATACTGAATTGGAAACATTGCACTTGTTCTTTCTCCCCCATGTAATTTGGTCCTGTGGACACGGCACATACTCGTGGAAGCCTGCACGGCCCCAGTGCCCTCTGCCAGCAGAACCCCACCAAACTGGTGTGCTCATCCTCCCCTTCCCCTACCGCCAGGCTGAGAAGTCCTCCTGATCACACCCCTCTGTCTGAGGAGAAATATGCAAGACCAAAAGCTGTTTTCCTATATTATTTGGCTATCACAAATTCTTCCCTGAGAAAGGGCCGTAAGAATGGGAAAGAAGGGGCGCCTGGATGGCTTAGTCAGTTAAGCGTCTGCCTTTGGCTCAGGTCATGATCCTAGTGACCTGGGATCGAGCCCCATATGGGACTCTCCGCTTGGCAGGGAGTCTGCTTCTCCCTCTCCTTCCTACCCCTTGTGCTCTCCTCTCTCTCTCTCTCTCAAATAAATAAATAAAATATTTAATTTAAAAAAATGGGAAAGAGCGGTTCCTCTGGGGCAGGGGATGTGGGTTTAACTGTCTCTTCAGTACCTCTTTGGGATTTGTCACCGCTGACCACCACAGCTGTACCCTCCCTTGTCTCCCTCAGGTCGCCCCCACTTCCCCCCCACCCCTGTCTTCCTACTAGAGCCCTTCTATTCTTTCTCCTCTTTCCCTGTTAGTAGACTCTCTTGACATACAGGCTTTTCATCTATGGTCACTTTTAAATGTCTTTTTCTCAGAAAAGTTATTGAAGAAGAAATAGTGCTCTGTCCTCTCCCAAATATAGCTGCGTTTTCTTTTTAAAAATAGTATCTTATTTTTAAAAAGACAATAAGAATTGGAATGTTTTGAGACACAAAATTTTGCTGTTAATGCTACTTGCTGACTCATTTGTCCATGTGTACCTGACCCTTACTTTAGTAAGTAGCTGTAATTATGTGTTTATCTATGGAGATGACTCCCAAATCTGGATGTCTAACTGACCCTTTGTGTCAGCTTCAATATCTTACGTTGAACTACGTCCCTAATATTTTGAATTATGAATCACACTTTTATCATCAACCGTCACTAAGGGAACAGTCATAGTCACTTATCTTACAAGAGTTCAGAGAAACCAAGCAGCGAGCTGGTTCTGAGGCCAGAATCTGGTGACAACTGCTTGAATGACTCACACTCAAGAAAGAAGGGTGAATCCGATCTGGAGGAGAAGGACCAAGGCCACAAACTCAAACCCATTCCATGCTGACATCCATAGTTAAGGAGTCTGGTTCAGGTGGGAACAGAGCGCTGTATGGCAGTGGTTCTCAGGATCGGGAAGACAGCAGAATGTTAAATCAAGGTGGTAAGTCTAGGTGAAGCAGAATAAGGCAGAAACAAGATGTAACTCTGGGAAAAAGGCAGCAGGAACTTGGCAAAGGGTCATTGGGATGAACTTGGTCTCAGACGGGAGTTCTAGACCTGATGCAGACCTGAAATAGGAGCATCAGATTCTGACTGTGGGTGAGCTGGCCACGCAGAGCGGCTGGGAGATGTGGAGGCTATAAGTAGAGGCCAGGAGTCTACCAGACTATGGCAAAGCCTGCCCCAGGAGAGAAAGGTCCTCTGGAGAGCTTTAAGTCTGGGTTCTCAGTGGTGCAGGAACGAGGCAGGTCTGAGTCTGCAAGAGGTGAGACTTTGTGTCTTTGGCCAAATAGGGCAAGGGCAGGGCACAGGTGAGCACTGACCACTGGGAACATCACCTGCTTGAATCCAAACTCCCAAATGGGCTTCCCGGGGTGATAAATCCCTACCGCCATTTTCTCAGATATCTGAAAGCTCAGTTAGGTTTGAGTGTTCACCCCTCGCTTCTTCATATCTAAGCTGCCATTAAGTCCTAATAATTGTGCCTCTACTTTGCTACTAGTACCTTTTCTTTCTCCCCCAAGGCTTTTGCAACCAGGCTAGTCAAGCTCCTGTTGTGTCAACTAACATATCCACTCGACAGTTTTTCTCTCTCCAGACTCTCTCCATCAACCTATCTTGAATGGTACCAGTTTTCTTTTCTTTTCTTTTTTTAAATTATTTTAAATTTATTTTTTATTAACATATAATGTATTATTTGCTTCAGGGGTACAGGACTGTGAATCATCAGGCTTATACAACTCACAGCACTCACCATAGCACATACCCTCCCGAATTTCCATAACCCAGCCACCCTATCCCTCCCCACCCACCCCCCAGCCACCCTCAGTTTGTTTCCTGAGATTAAGAGTCTCTTATGGTTTGTCTCCCTCCCCGATCATATCTTGTTTCATTTTTTCCCGCTTCCCCCCATGAACCCCTGCTCTGCCTCTCAAATTCCTTATATCAGAGAGGTCATATGATAATTGTCTTTCTCTGATTGACTTATTTCGCTTAGCATAATACCCTCTAGTTCCATCCACGCAAATGGCAAGATTTTGGGTTTTTGATGGCTGCATAGTATTCCATTATCCATAGTATTTTTTCATGGCTGCATAGTATATATATATATATATATATATATATATATATATATATATATACACACACACACACCATATCTTCTTTATCCATTTGCCAGGTTTATTTTCTTAAAATCTAAACTCTTTATTTTTTTAATCATGCCATCATCCTTTCCAATAGTCCCGAGGACTTGGCATTATCTACAGAATAAAGTCCAAATCGTTTTATTCAGCTTTCCAGCCATTCCATGACCTGGTCCTCACCCACTTTTCTCCTTTGATCTCTCATTCAGTCTTAACAAAACTCTCTCCATTCAAATTAGTCTGCCCACTATAAATGATTCCTACCAATTTTCATCTTACAACTTCTGCCCATGTGTTGTGCGTCCTTTGGATAGCATTATAAGCCTGGACTCTTCTCATTGTCGCTCCCACCAGCCTGACCTCACTTATTAAAATCCTACTCACCTCTTCTCTGAACTGCCATTAACCATCCCTGTCCACAATGAAACTTCCTAGCATTAACCGCCTATTCTTTTATTTTGGTACACTTTTATCTTTATAAGTGTAGTTATACTACTCTCTAGTTAACTACCCATGTTTCTCATACTGCATCCTGGTAGGTAAGTATCATTGGGGATCCTACCTTGTGATCATCAATTTCTACCAGAACACCTACCTCCAGGGAAGTTGAGTAATAAATATTTTCTCAACAAATAAATGTTCTGTTTTTAAAAAAATATGGATATTTACAAATTTTGATGGCTGCTATTACATTGAATACACACAATGTAGTGATCAGTTCCATTTTTTTATACATGGTCACATTTTTAGTTACATTCCTTCTGGTGGGAATGGATTTGTAGAGATCCATTTACACAATTTCATGAGGTTTCTTTCCCCTGGGACTGATAAAGTGGATTTGTGATATGGCCTCATAATGTCATAACTTCTCAAAAGAGATTTTTGCTTCTTTAGAGCTAACTAAACATACTGGGCTTTGAACCCACAACTTTGGCTTCTGTAACAGAACACTTTAACCATCAGAGGCATATGGGCACTGGTTTATTTCTGTTTGGTTCCACTATTTTCCATATAAATTAGCTTGATTCATATAAATGAGTCCATGAGTACGGGCAATCATGCCCACAAGTACACTCAATATAGGCAGACAGCCCATTTCTCCTTCTATTCCGTCCCTAGTGAGCAAAGGCAAAGATTCAGTATAAACAAATGATTTTAAGTTTTCCATGGAAAGGGAGTGATATGGACAGAGGGAGATCAGAATGGGAAACAACTCAGGGAGATACAACACCCAGAGTAATGACTTCATTGTCCTCACACAAATAAATCAAATATAAAATCCCTCCTGACTTGGGTATTGGTCAAGTTACTCCCACACTTGCTTGTGGATGTATTTCCTTGGATTAATTTCCTTTCCAGTTGGGTCTTAAATAACATGTTTCTGATCCTTAAAGCCCAGGAGAGAAATAATTCATTTCAAAAGAAAAAAAAATCACATGCGATAAAAAAATATACAGTGCCAGAAAATTCAATAGCTAGGTGCCTCCTGAGTAGCCCTGGAGAAGCCACGTTATGCAGAGAAATGGGAAACTCCTGTGAGGGGAAGCCAAGGTACTGGAGGTGCAGCGGGAGGGATTGTGAGGCACATGGAGGAACTTCCCAGAAGGATGGGCTCCAACCTAGATGTAGGAGAAGTCCTAAAAATCTCAGGTCGAGTTTCCTGTCCTCTGGGTAGGATGGAAGCTGGGAGTCTAAATTGAACTAATTTTTTAATTAAAAAAAATGCAGTATCTTCTGCACACCTGAGTTTGAGAACTGAGATTCCTATCCACTACACAATCGGATGGAAAAACAGAAGAGTCTCACAATGATTTTAAAATGCAAATGAATCTGGATGAAAAGTTATATGATATAGAAATCAAAGGTAGGGTACAGGAAAATAGCTTTAAGGCTGAAAATTCTCAAACGTGATTTGTAAACAAGCCAAGAGCTGAGGGCAGAGGTTGGCTCTTTTCTGGGGTTTTTAGATTTCTTCATTTGTTTAGTATAATCCCAATTTTGCCCAGTTACTGGGGTTCACCCCTTGTTTTTTTGCTCTGGTGTCAGGCAGAGTAATTTAGCCAAAAGGTGCCAAGGGGGCAGCAAAGAGACCTGGATTCCGTGAGATGCTCTAACAGAAGGGCCATCAACAAGAAGATGGGGGGGTGGGTTTCATTGCCCTCATCAGTGAATGAGAGACTTGGGTTAATTCACTCTCAAGGCACAGGCCACCCCAGTGGGAGGAATATTTCATCACTGGCATTAGAATTACTGGTCCCCGGATAATAAGAAGCAGACTGACTGTTACTCCCTTTTTATTGTTCAGAAGTTC
This sequence comes from Ailurus styani, assembly GCA_002007465.1. Taxonomy (NCBI): domain Eukaryota; kingdom Metazoa; phylum Chordata; class Mammalia; order Carnivora; family Ailuridae; genus Ailurus; species Ailurus styani. The sequence goes on along the minus strand of LNAC01000529.1, from coordinate 538,954 downwards.
ATTCCAGATCAGGCATGCCCTTATTACCCAAGAGGCTCAGACCAGTCCCTCTGCTCCTCTTGGTCCGCCCCTGCCTAAAGCCTTTTTCAATTCCCGAAGTCTACGACTTTTCTTCCCCTCATCAACATTTAAAGGTGTCTGCTGCTTCTCTCCCAGCATTTTCCTGCTGGACCGGGAGACAGAGCAAACCAGGACTGCGTGGGTTACCAGCAGACATGATCTTGCAAATTGGCAGGGAAGGAGGCATGCTTTAGCCTGCCAAATGGTGAGTGTTATTGAAAGATGTAAAATACGCCATGACTCTGATAATGTGGAGAAATGGCTTGACATGAGCTCTAACTGCCAGCCAAGCAGAGGAAGTGACAGCTGATCCATTAGGCCTTCTTAGTTTCTAGGCATGAAGGTTCTTGTTGGTCCCCTGTGGCTTATTCAGAATCTGGCCTGAAGTGTTAATTTGCAACCTGCTAAGAGAACAGTGAACTTGGATAAATACAGATAAATACAAGTCAACACATTTAAAAATGCTCTTTTCCTTGTTTTGTTGATTTTTCTCCAATGGGTTTAGTATTCCCAAAGAGCTCGAAAGTTGCTTCCTGCATTCCTTATGCATGATTTTTACCAGCTCTGGCAACCTGGAAAAGCCCTAAGTGTTCAGAGGGAGCAACAGGAAGCTTTAGCTGCTGAGGTACCAGAGAACAGGGAGCAAAGTGGCCCAAGGGCAGAAACCTCAGAGGTGATCAGTCTCATGTCAATGACCACCCCACTCACCTTTTCTCTGGCCTGCCCTAGACCCCAGCAATGAATGTGCTCAACGTTCATTGCTAAATCCATTCCCTATACCTAATCTCCCAACTAGCTCTTCTTTTCTGTTTCCTTTTTCATCTTTTGGGTATGTCTACATTTTTTGGCTTTGGGTTCTCATTTGCCTTCCAGGTAACCCTTTTTTTTTTTTTTTTTTTTAGAGAAAGGTGGGGAGGGAGAGAGAGAGACAGGGCTGGGTAGGGGGAGAGAAGGGAAGAGGGGCAGAGGGAGAGGGAAAGAGAGAATCTTAAGCAGATTTCTCTCCCAGCACAGAGCCTGACATGGGGCCCAATCTCACAACCCTGAGATCATGACCTGAGCTGAAATCAAGAGTCAAAGGCAAAATGGATTGAGCCACCCAGGCACCACCTTCCAGGTAATTCTTAACTCATATCTACCTTTTGTCTATCTCAAAGTCCTTACTTTTTACATTTTTTTTTCTCAGCCCTGATGCTACCTTTCTTTCAGTCCCTTACTTTCTCAGAGTCATAGCAGGTTCTCAAAGCCCTGAGACACCATTGACCTCAGAGCCCATGGCAAATACTTACATTACAGTGGGACATCACTGCTGAGCCTGTGATGCCAGAAGCCCATACGGAACCTGGAAGATGAAGGACGAGGGAGAAATAAGGGATAAAGCAGGAGGGAAGATGAAAAAAACACTTCAGAATCTAGCACCCCCTCTTACCCTAGGAAAGAAGCTTGGCCTAAGATGGAGGCTGGGAGAACCAGGAGGTTCCGAGGGGTCAGGAGGCAAGGGAATTATAAAGATCTCCAGGCTAGCATGGTGTGGAGAACAAACAGATCTTTGGGGAAAGTCTTCACAGGCAAAGAATCTTTAAACAAAGTAGCATTCATATTCCATTCATATTTTTATTGAGCTTATAGGATGTGCCAGGCACCACACAGGCAGAGGGTTGAACATGATGGACAAGGCTCCTACTCTCATGGAGCTCACACTCTAGTACAGAAGACAGACAATTCAACAAGCCACTGACTGCAAGTGTGACACACATCACAAAACAGAAGGTACAAGAAGCAGTTGGAGCATCTCAATTTGGAAGAACATTTGAACCTTGTTAGGAAATGAGGAAAAAAGCCCTAGAATGCCCTTCCAGGGAAAGCATGGGGTAGAATAATAAAAGGGTCTGAATCTAACCAATGCACCCATTCCACTGCTGCGAGGGGCTGGGCTTGCCCCAACCAACAGTTGGCCCCAGCTGGATTGGCCTCTGTCCAGATGCAGGTGCTACTTCCATGGCATGTAACTTCTGTAACTTCTACTTGGATGCCTCTGCCGGGCCCCAGCATCTTCCCTTTCACCTGCATCTCATTCAACCCAGACCAGTGCCACCTCTCACAATATTATCTCAAGGGTAGAGGCTGCAGGGAACCAACTGCCTACAAACTAATTTTAAAAAATCAATATAAGCTCTGTTTGCATTATGTTGTTTCAAACTCAGTGTTCCATTAATCTACAGCCGATGATTAAGGAAGGACGGAACCAGAGTACTGCTGCCGGCCTGAACCCTTTCCCAGATTCACAGAATGCCAAAGCCTAAGCGGTCTTTGGGGACAATTTAGTCCAATGGTTCTCACCTGGGGGGGGGTGGATTTTGTATCCGAATGCCTGGCAAAGCTTTTGCAAAGTTCCCATCCTGCCTATACCCTATTTCGATTCTGATACACTTGGGTTAGAATGAGGGGAGGAGGTTGGCAGTCTATTCAGAACGTGATCCGCAGTGGATTCCAGCGTGGCTCTGATAGTTCCCTCCACCCCTCCGCATGCCCTCACTGATCTAATCCAGTTCCTCCTTTTACAGACTGTCTGGGGCTAGAGAGGTTAAGTGACTGTGTTGCACTTTATTTAGCAGTAAAGTTGGGAGTGGAACACAGCTCATAATATTTTTATTGTTTTTCCATGCTTTGGGATCTAAAGGCCGGACTAGCTTTGAGGCTCCTTCCAGGCTTAATTGGCAGCTGGCATTTCTAGTGACAGCAGTGAACATGGGGAGTGTTCCAGATCTCTGCCATGGGCTGGGCCAAGGGACAGGAAGTGAATGTCCCTCATATCCTGGCCTGTCTCAATGCCGCTGAAGCAGTGAGTCTTTGTAGCTGGAGCGAAGTGACCCGCGAGCCCTAATACATTGACGCGGTGGCCTTTACAGAAAAATGTATGCTGGCCCCTCATAGAGAGAAAAGAGAGATACAGAAAAGCCATGATAGGAGGAGGACTGGTCTTCATCCCCCTGAGGTTGGGGTGTAACGAGGGTCTCTTTAGTAGGAGCCTCAGGTCCCAGCCCATGTGTCTTCTTTCATGTCACCAATATCAACCTTTGCTCTGCATGCTCTTCTCACCTGACAAGAGCTGGTGATGTCGGTTTTTACACGGAAACAACAGAGAAGGAAGACTGTCCTAAGACCGCTACACAGACATTAGGCGCTCAGTCTCTCCGTCAGGAAACAGCCCTACCCTTGCACGCAGGCCAGTGGACTGGGGTATTTTGAACATATTCTGATATTCTGTGGAAAACAGGAAGATAAACACGCTCATGGTCAAGTGACTAGTTAATTAAGCCCACCTCATCTCCAGCTCTGACCTCCTCACTAATCGTCAAGTCCCCGATCACCCACACATCTCTCAATAAACAGGGGAGCACAGGACTGGGAAAAAGAAAATGCACTTCAATACTGACTCTCTATGTGTCCTTGAAAAGGAATAACTGCCATTATAATTGGCATTCTTTGTCCAGTGACCATTTAAGCTCATTATCTCATAAGAATCCTATAAGGCTAGTACCGTCAATCTCATTTTAAAGAAAGGCTGAGAGTCATTTAATCTACTGCCTCAGATCACCTTCCACTACCTTCCTAACGAATGATGGAATCCAGGTTTATTCAGTTCCAAGAACTGTGCTCTTTTATGATATTAAAAAGAAAAAAAAAAAGCTTGTTTCCTTTCTGCTCCTCAGTTTCCTTATCTGTGAAATACGATTATGGTAAATTCACTTCAAGACTCTGTCAGCAAAACAAATTCTGTTGATCCTGAAATCCCTAAAAGTTCTATTGGGCCACTTAGTAAGGCATGAAGATATGCATTTTCTACAGCCTGAGAGAATCCACCGAGATCTTGGGGGATCTGGGGAAAGAGCAGCAAATTAGCAGACACCACTGCCTTTGTGGAATTTTGTCTAGTCCACGCTGGCTCCCTCTCTATATGGCATGCTAGGATTTCAGATAATTCTTCTGGACAGATAGAGTAGAAAGAAGAAGTTCTATTTGAAAGCCAATAAAAACAATCATAAAAGAAGAGATTATTCCAAAATTGTACCTTCGTTCTTATTAAAAGAATGTATTCACTGCTGTATATTTTCTGAGCTTCCAATGAGGTATTATGCCAGGGGACACTTGTATCCTGCAGTGAGCACAGAAAGCTGGAGATAAGGGAGGGAGGGACAGAAAAGAAATGGAAAGAGAGCACAGACGCTGGCTCCCAGGGAGGGAGAGGGTCATGGAAAGCCAAGTCGGCATAGGCACACTCAGGTGAAAACAATCTCCATTCCAACAGGTATTCGACCTTTCCCTACCTTTCTACTGGAACAATCTTTAAAATAAAAAAAGGCAACTTAAATTACAGTCTATCTGGAGAGAGGAACGTTGGTGAATGGTCTTGTCCTGTGAAAAACATAGGAAAAGCTTTGAGGTACAACAATGGACCATGTAGACACAGAAGAAACTTTCACTATTACCATCGTCTGTCCCTTCTCAAGACGCAAGGGGTCTTGGTCAGCCAGAAGGCCAACAGCTTGGCCTCTGTTACGAAGCAACTGTTCTGCAGTGGCCAGGGTCTTTTCCCTCCCTCGTACCCACCCACCCATAAATGCATGCCGTGACTAGTCTCTCTCCCTGGGAATCAGTCCCGATGAACATATTGTTTTCTGGGAATCAAATTCCCAGCAATGAGAAGTGGATAAATGGGAATATTTCCCATCTGGGAACAGTGAGAATGTAATAAAGGGGTGGAGAGAGAAAGAACATGGGAGTGATATGCACAGTCAGGGAAGTAGGCACAGATGAACCTACTCTCTAGCACCACAGTCAAGCAGAACTTTCTGCAGTGATGGAAATGTTCTGTCTGCATTTAGTGCCTATTAAACACTTGAAATGTTGGTAGTGCAAATGAGGAACCACATTTTACAGTTTATTTAATTTTAACCAATGTAGAGCTGTGTGTGCCCAGTGGCTTCTATATTAAACAGGGGAGGTCTAAAGGATACACGTTAGACACGAGAAATTCAGCCAAGCCTTCTAAACTTCAACATATCCTTCTGCTTGAGATCTAACATGCAAATTCAAGCAGGCAAAAACAGGGGAGCTAAGAAATTCCATTCTTTCTGAGGGCAAACCACAGACCCTAACACCTCTTGCCCTGTTTAAGGATGAATAGCAATAAAAAGAAAATAAGCATTAGACCCAATAATGTATTTTGAGACATAAAAGCACAAACACATATTTTTCATCATGTATGCAGGAAACAAAAATATATTTTGAAAGTATCGCTTAATGTTGCTTAAATTCTCAATAATACTCAAGAATAGGAACAGTCTATAAAAGGGAAGTCGAAAGATTAGCTGTTGAGACAACAAGATGAAAAAAATAGGTAGCTGAAAATCAGGAAAAGATAAAAAAAAGTCATTAGGTGAAATAAGGGAAGATTATAGACAGTTAAAAAGGAGTCATAGAACTGCAATCTGTGTGAGATGTCCCAAAACACATAATTAATATTGTAAAAAATCAAAGGAGAAAATATGGAGGATGGATCTTCAAAGCTCCATATGAGTGTAGACTAAAAAAAAAAAAAGGGAAAGAGATGCAAACAACTAAAGTTGAGATGAATAAATGGAACAGAAACAACAATCAGATATGTAATCAGAGGAAAACATTCATAAATATAAAGACAGATCCAAGGCACAGATTGAAAGAGTTGTTGAAAGCTGGCAAAATGAGTGAGAAGAAATGAAGAGCTTACATACCATGTTTTGTTTTTTTCCTAATTAATTTATTTACTTTACAGAGAGAGTGGGTGGGAGCGGGAGTTAGGGGGAGAGGGGCAGAAGGAAAGAGAGAATCTCAAGCAGACTCTGTGCTGAGTGTGAGACCCACCTGGGGCTTGATCCCACGACCCTGAGATCATAATCTGAGCCGAAACCACGAGTTGGGTACTTAACTGCCTGAGCCACCCAGGTACCCCTTTAAATTTTTTTAAAGGTTTATTTGAAGAGCCATACATACCTTTAATAAAAGGTTTGTATTTCAAGAGTTAGTAAAAAAAAAACCTAGAAGAGTGTCAAATGTACCTCTCTTCCCCCAAACCCAGAAGAAAAGTGGATGACATACAAAAGAGTGACACAGCTAATATTTCTGTCCAGTTCTGTAACATCATCCTCGATTGTCAACCGTGTATATGCACATTCGAGCTCCAGACCTTTCGCTCATCCTGTCTTTTCTCAAATATACAAAACCGAATCACTTTTAAAATAAGAAAAAATACTTTCAAAGTGATCACGTAATAAGATAATTAAAATGTTGAAGGGGTACTAATTTTTTTTCCCTCAGTAGTCAGAATTTCATCAGTAATATTAGGCTTTTTTCCTTGTTAAAATATGAATGGGCTGCCTCTCCAGCATTTCTTTCACAGACTGTTCAAGATCATTCCATTTTGAATCCTTCATAAAACCACATTTTGAACAATATTCAGAAATTAGTCCAAAATAGGCTATAATTTTTCATAGTATGTGTTTTACGACTGCTAAAACTGTTAAACTTTTATGTATCGTGATAAAACTAGATCAGAAGATTCTGAAGTTTGAACCTTCCTTGTTAATCTTGCTCAGAGTCCACACAGTGCTTTGCGCTTAGTAGGAACTTAATGATAATTTTAACATACCCTCGTAATCTGCTTTTTTCGAAGTTACAATGCATTGCAATACACTAAATTGTGTCTGTTTTCAAATATGTCTTTCCCTGAAACTCTTCTGAATTTGTCAGTTCAGATACTTTCATCTCCCAGACAGGGGTGACAGCCCTGCTTCAAGCTATCTCCATGATTTGCCCATTATCCTTCATCTCATAGACCCTCCCTCCTGAACTTCAGACCACAGGAGTGAGCAGAACCCGTCCTGGCCAGGCCCCCCGAGACTGTTCATAAAAAGATAACGTAAAGTGGGAAGGGAGAAATTCCGTGGGCACTGTTAACAGCCAGCTTCCTGCTTCCTCCCCAAGAACAGACCTATGACCTAAGAGTGGTATCTCTCCCTCCACCTCCCCAACCCCCCCCACCCCCGCTATCTCCCCAATCCCCCCTCCCTCCAGTACTTTGGGATTTTTTTCTCAGTTCTGAAATCCAGGAAGTTCAGTTGATTCGAATTAGATTTCTACCACTTGCCACTAAAAGAGACCTAAGAACTACATACATAAATAAAATTGGGGGGAAAAAGTGTACATAAATTTAGATTTGTAAGCTTTTTATTAGAAAGAGGTGCTTATTGTTACAGTTTAACTAACTGTCTATTCTCCTAGGCAGCGAACACCATGCTTCCACATTGTTTATTGTCTGTTTATATGTGTACCTTTCTTGGTAATCCATTTCTGTGTAGCAAATGATTCTCAAGCCAAGTGGCTTAAAATAATCATTTTATTTGATCTCACCGTATACTGGGTCAGGAATTGAGGCAGGGCTTGCTGAGTGAGTCCTTGGCTCCATGGGGCCCCCATGGGGTCAGCTGCTAATGTTCAGCAGTTGGTCTGGTCTGAGGAGTGCAAACAGTTTCCCTCAGGTGTCTGCTCTCGGTAGAGACTGGGCTCAGCGGGGCACCTCTTCCTCCTGGTACAGGTTCACGGTCTCCCAAGGAACCCCCAGATCAGACTTCCTACATAATGGCCCAGGGTTGCAAGAAAAAGGACCTGGAAACTGGTAGTCCGTAGGGCCTGAACCCACAACTGGCATGTCATGGCACCTGCTATTAGTGGTCAAAGCCAACCAAAACTCAGAAAGGGGGACAGTGTCAAAGAATTGCTGGCCTCTTTTAGCCTCTGTGTCTAATACTCTCTGAGCACACTGAGAGCAAGATATGTGCTTTACTAGTGATCATTGCATCCCTGGATCAAAACTCAGAAAACACAGGTAAGAAAGGTAGAGAAGTGCAGTCAGAATTTGGATCCTTGGAAACATCCTAAGTTAGCTGCACTAGCTTTGAACTGTCCCCTCTCAACTTCCTGACACATGAAAAGACAAACAAGCAAAAAAACTCCCACAAACATGTGTTTAAACTATTGTTAATAAAAGGTCAGACTGGACTTAATCTTCATCATCTGTATCAGATCTTAGAATACAATTGAACAATGTTCACGGTAGGGTTTTCTTGGAGGGGACAAAGAGGATCAAACAATTTTTACCTAAACCATGAATGATTTCTTAATTTCATGTTAGGGAAAATTGACTTTTTATATCAAAAATTAAAGAAATGTACCTTTGAGTTAGGATTAGAAAACCTTAAAGGTAACCGCTACAAAATTTAAATTTTATTTAAATTGCAAGTAAGTAGAGGAAAAGAAAGGAAATACAGCACATATAACTCAGAGAATACAAAGGAAACAGATGAAGCATAAAACAAAATGACCTCAAATTAAATGTTCTGGGACTGCCAAAATATATAATGGTTTAATTCTTCTGGAAAAGATAAAAACTCCCAGTAAAAATTTTTAAAAAAGGAACTAAACCCCATAGTAATACACTTTTTATAAGAGACACAACTAAAATAAAATGACACAGAAAACTAAAAAGCAGGGGGAGTAGGTTGGGGTGGCATGAGCAAAAATAGTCAGATAAAATTAAAAGAAAGAAGAGCGGGACAATCTTAACAATAGAAAATATAGTCTAACATATTACCAAGAAAAGACAGGTTAGTTGATAATGTTATCAATGTTAGAAATATAATATGATATATCATATGATGTTATAATATAATATCCATGACACTTCTCTGCCAAATCATTTTGAAATGCTTTTGGAAAGAATACAGTGCTAGTATATTTACAAGTATTGTCTTATTGAATTCTTACAACTGTACTTTAAAATAGGTATCATTATACCTAAGTTACAGATGTGGAAATCAGCGATCCTAGCGTAGAGGACAAGATGGAGATGAAGCTTTGGAGGTACACACACACACACACACACACACACACAGACACCCCTGGGCAGAGCTGGGGTCATGCTTTGAATTCTGCCCAAAACAAAGGAACCTGCAGGAATAAAGCCAGCAGCAGGCTTTCATTCCCATGGCTGTAAGGTGTTAGGGAGGGTGATACCTCATTTGAAAACTATTCCGGATGCCCTGCAGGGGGCACTTTCGTGCAGGTAGCACTTGTGCAGGCTGTATACCCAGTGGAAGGGAAGGAAAGTAAGAGCGATTTTGACAAGGGAGGACATTTTTCACATAGGATTTTTATGTCCTGCTTTTAAGAAAAAGAAGGAAGAGTCCTCTCTGCCCTAGCAACAGCGCAGGAACCGTCACTTGCAGCCAATGAGAAGCCGCCATAACCTCGAACTTTTGTTCTTCCCCAGTGAACTTCTATTCAAATCAATCCTCCCCAGTTTCCTCCTAAAACCTAATAAAAGTTGACCTTCCCTTTGTCTTTTTGGTCTTGCCTATGGTTTGCCATAGTTTGCTTCTCTCAAATAGCAATTTTCCTGCTCTTTCTGAATTAACTCATTTTGCTCTTAAAGTAACTGGGTGTTTTATTTTCAAGGTTGACTGGAGCATTCCCTCTCTTCCTCCAGACTGCAGAGTGGGGAAGATAACAGAGATTCCCAGGCCATGGGAGGGGCCCTAGGACCTAGGGCTGGGTGGGAAGTGGGGGGCTCCATATGCCCACAAGAGGAGAGCTTAGCCAGAGAAGGGGTGGTTGGAAGGAACGCTGTTCTGACCTCCTACTCTCTCCCCTGTTGCAGAACAGGGTCGGGGTTTACTCATGAGAAAAATCCCCAGGTGCTCAGATAGGCTGAGGACTGAAAGCATTCAGGCTACATCCTAGTACCAGTTGCTGGTACCCTGCCCCCAGATAGGGCAGTTTGAAACAGCTTTTGCTCACTCTTTAACAGCTAAGAAATAGGGGTGTCTGGGTGGCTCAATGGGTTAAGCCTCTGCCTTCAGCTCAGGTCATGATCTCAGGGTCCTGGGATCGAGGCCCGCATTGGGCTCTCTGCTCAGCAGGGAGCCTGCTTCCCCCTCTCTCTGTCTGCCTCTCTGCCTACTTGTGATCTCTCTATCTGTCAAATAAATGAAATCTTTAAAAATAAACAGATAAGAAATAGCTCAGGACCTATTTTTGACTTGGTACAACTCAGCTACTGAAGCTTTTCTGCTTACAAACCATTAAATAATAATGTTCAGAGGAGCAAGCAGGACTACACACCAGAGCAAAATCCCCGTCAATTAATGGCTAACACCAAGAGGTGCAGCCTTACGCACCTTGCGTTTATACTCTCCAGTCTGGTCATTGTCTTGGTTGGCTGGTTGGTTCAGTTGTGTTTGGACTTTGTATTGAAGTGTTTAACAAACATTATTAAGCTCAACAGGTGCAAAAAATAACCAGAAGAATTGTTGAAAGCACCAATAGGAAAAGACGTTTGATTCAGATGGGGGAAAAAGTAGATGAAGCATGAAAAAAATAAAAGTGGATTTTTAAAAATGAAAAATAGTGCATGTGCTTTTGCTTATGGAAATAAGCCATCCATTGGGCTCTTGCAAGGATTCTACAAGACAGAGCAAATTGGGCAACTGCAAAGTATATTGCACAACAGCGACAACCAGGAAAAGTGAAAAAGTGACTGACCATAGTGGGTATTCCTTTGGTCGGCTCAGATGGGCGGGAGTTGTTGGGGGCTTAGGGTAACCGTGGGAAGTGCTACGGAAGCATCACCCATGTGAGCCACAGCAGCCCAGAGCTTTAAGGCAAATGTGAACTGAATGATTCACCTGCCACACTTGGGGATCATCAACACATTACAGTGTGCTTCAACTGCTGTATTCTTGGGAGGGGGCCAGCTATGATGTGTACATAAGCAAGGGAGAGAAGTCTGCTGATGTCAAGGCTGTAAAGGGTGCCTTCTCTTTCCCTTCTGTTGGAATGATACCCTGGGCTACAGGTTGCACCTTCTCGTCACTGGTTAGGGATTACAAACATTTCAGAGCTTGGTATCTTCTTCCAGGTTTCTTTTTGGGGCTTGGGTCCCAAGTTCTCAATCCTCAGGGGAGCAGAAGGCATTTTCAGGGCCTGACTTGTCCCAGAGGCTGAGGTCGTGACCTGTGGCCTTTGTTGGCCTTGCCCGAGCTCTGGTGCGGAAAGCATCCAGCACCATAATTCGTAGAGAGAGCAAACCACCGAGGTTCTAGCCCTAATTGCGTCACTAGTCAACTGGGCCTTTGGACAAGTCATCTCTCTTGTCTTTGCCTCATTTTACTCAGCTTGAGAGTTCCAACTGTATCCATTCCAAGAAATCTATGGTTGGAAGGGAGCAGGAATGCCCCGAGGACCAGTCCTAGAGAGGGATGCTGAACCCACAGGTGAGGACGTGTCTGCCAACAAGCCTCCGTTCGCTCTCATTCATTTTTAAGAGACTCTGACCAAGTTCAGTGGGCACGTGGTAGTTATGGTCTCGTTAATTACTTCTCACCATCTATCAGCTGCATTCCATGTCCGATGGCCATCATGTTTCCAAGACCACAATTACTCCACCGAGTAATGGATGAAAATAACGGGCTTCCTGCCTTCAGCCTCTCATAGAAATCATTTCACTTACTTTTAGAGGACGATTAATGAGGCCTATCTAATTTTCTTTTGCCAAAGTCACTATATTTAACAGACTTTGTTCACTGAAAGACCACATAGATGATCTATGGCTTTCTGTAAATGTGTGAAGAACTAATTCATTGTTTCACCCCACGGAGTGATTTGATTTCATCTCTTTTTTTCCAAATTTTGGGGAAAGTTTTTCAAAAGGAAAAATGGTAGCTATTCCAAAACAATGGTTAAAGTTTTAAGATACTGACTGACTTATATCGATGCCTTAAATTGGCCTGGAATATTTCACAAATATTTCACTCTGGAAAAAACTAACATGACAAGTTATTTTTTGTGAACACATTGGCCTTTCATCAGATAGAAAGCACTTCATGTATGTGTTTGAGAGGTTCACATCACTCTAGTCCAGTTCTGTTGATCTCGCAGTACAATAAGCAGTTACACTTTCTGGGTGAATAAATTCAAATATTAATTATGTGATCAGCAATTACATTTTTAATTAGAACTGTAAGTTTGTGACTGTCAAACAAAGCTTCCTACTTAACCTGTGAAAATGCTTCTCTCTCTCTCTTTTTTTAAAGATTTTATTTATTTATTTGTCGAAGAGACAGAGAGACAGAGAGCACAAGCAGGGGCGACAGCAGGCAGAGGGAGAAGCAGGCTCCCAGTTGGGCAAGGAGTCAGACGCAGGACTTGATCCCAGGACCCTGGGACTATGACTTGAGCCAAAGACAGACGTCTAATGGACTAAGCCACCCTGGCGTCCCTGTGAGAATGTTTCTATACTATATTTTTAGCTTCTGAATTACATCAAAATAAGAACTACAATACCACAGACTGTCACCCACAAACGAGGCCTATCTTTCGGTACTAATTTGAGAATCAACATAAGAGCCTCAACAAGTTAGCACCTATACGCAGCTGCAACCCGCCTGTTCCTCTCCGCTGCTCTAATTCCTCATGGTCATCCCTGCCAGGGAGCTGTGTATCAGCAGCTCTGCATCCACCGAGGCAAACCCTGCAGCATCCGTGTCATCCCCATGTCTTGGCCCCTGAGCACCTTGGCTAAGCCAGCAATGATCTGGACAAGAAATCTACCATCGACCCACCACACACAGTCACAGGTGGAGACCCATGAAGTCCCCGGGGGGCAAAATTCTGCAGAAATAGGAAGAGAGATCTGAAATAAAGTTGGGGCCAACCAGCTATTTGGTAGAACGCTGTGGATGTTTTGGGAACTGGTTTCACTCTTAGAGCTCCTGCTCTAGGCACTGCTCACTTTGTTTCCTTGGCGCTGTTCTTTGGTGTCTCCCATGAGGCTCTGGGCTTCATTCTGTTTTCCGCCTGCTCTGCATCGCCTCCATGCCTGTGTGCTCTCTCTGGGCTCCCCTGCTCGGCTCCTGCTCAGACTTCCGCTGGCGGCTTGTAGCTTCCTAGTCCTGCTGCCATCACCGGACTCACACAACCTGGGTCCCCTCTTTGCAGCACCAGCTGAGGAGCCATGACCAACCCCAGACAGCACTCGTGTTACCCAGCACTTGAGGTTGTTGGGGTTTTTTGTTTTTTTGCTTTTAATTCAGAGAGCTGGATCACAGTCCCACTCTTTCCAGCCTCTCCCTGGCAACTTTGGCTCCGCTGCTTGGTCTTTTTCACACATCCGTGCTCAGACCATGCCCTATCACTGCGGGAACACTTTTCCAAATGACACGTGAGTTTTCCAAAGTCATCTGGAAATGTCATAGTGGCCTTTCAAGCATTTCTGCCTGCGGCAAGCCCTGGTCACCTGGTCATTCTCCCCAGTCTCTGCCCAGACTCAGCTGCTCCCTCGTCCCTACAGAGACGTGATGCTGAGGTCCCTGGGGCTTCACTTGGGAAGGCACCCAAGATGTGATGGCTCCTCATGCCCAGGCAAGGCCACACTGGCGTAGGTTTCCACAGCAGGCCAACGACAGTTGCTGACCAGATGCTCCCTCAGCTCCTCCTTTTCTAAAAGTCCTAGAGCTGACAAAGTATGGTCAGAAAGTTAGGCTCAAGCAGACTGAGCTTTCCCTCTGTTTTGCAGAGACAGTGTGGTTCCATTTGATGGTTTCTTGACACATTCAGAGGATAGGAAGCAGCACAGTCTGCTGAGAAGTGACCAGAACAGGAACCTATGGATCATCTCCTACTGGGCTGACCTTGTACGGATAACAATAGCAAGGATTTGAGAAGGCCTTTCCCAGAGTCTCAGAGTTGGCAGCAGAAGTGGAACTAGAATTCTGGTGCCTGAGCCTTTTATAGACCTTGGGGGCCAGGGTACCTCGGAAGATGACCCACAGGCATCATGCCAACTCCTGGCTTGTCCCTGTTTTAGGTGACACTGAGGAAGCTCAGTTTTCAACTTGTCCTCTTCGGACTAATAACAAGTAGCTAAAGAAATTTCTGAACACTCATATTTTTCCCCTTTCCTGAAGCCCTGATTTTGCCTGAATTCTATTTTCCCATCCTCCTTTTCCTCCCCTGCCCCCAACAATCTATAACCTTTGTGTGGCTACAGTGTTTCCACCGAAGTCAGTCCTCCCTCCTACCCGCTGAAGTAGAAACTAATAGAGCGCCTTAATATTCCTGGGGAACACTATTATCATTTGATTTGCCCATGTGATAATGGGCACTTTGCCAGTCTTGTCATTTGAGAAGCAAATTGGCTTAAGTAATCACCTAAAACATCCTCTTCCAAGGGACTTCTTCCCCGCTCCCGACATAGAAAACAGCACCTGTCATTTCCAACTGTGAGGCATGGAGAAAATATTTCCCCTACTAAGTAATATAAGGGATTTGTGGGAAGCTTCCTCAGGCCTTCCATTTAAATAAAACTCTTTTTTAAAAGATAAAAATTCAACACACGCTCCCAGGATTTCAGTGTTGTCAAATATTCAATTTAAACTTTCGCTGTTATTTACATTCTCCATCCTAACAGCTATTATTACACAAGAGAGTTTTTTTCCCTGCAGAGAGCATTCACACAATGTGGTGCTGGTGTTATTACCCAAGCGATTCTTGTCTCCTGTATCCTGTGTCCCAAAGCCTTATCTCCATTGTTTCCTTTGTCCCTCCAGCGCCGAGTGGGCGTTCTCCACGCCAGCAGACAGCGATTTTCTGTCTCTCAGTAGTCAGCCTGATTCAAATGGGATCGATTGGAAGGAGCCAGAGCCTGAAAACCACTGCAGGGGCGCTGTGCCCAGGGGTGTGGAAGGTGCCTGCTCCCCTGGCCCGTTCTCACTGTGGCTTCCAATGTGACAGCGTCTTTCCTCTTCTCTTTCTCCTATGGGCATTTGGGAGCATGCCCAAAACCAGGCTAACAAATGCTGCCACATTTCTTCTCAAAGGGCTCTCCCTTTGTGTGTGGTTTCTTCCTGACTCAGGGGCCTGGGAGTAGTAACAGAATATTCTGTTTGGGCTGCGACAGGTAGGCGGTAATGGGATAACTCTTGGCAATGATTGATGGCAGCTACACATTTGAGCTTTTGACGACACCGAGGCTGCAGACCAGTCTAACTGTCACTGTGGCTCGGAGGAGACTTTTCCTTCTGCTGCCCTTGAGATGCACATGGATTTGATCTTGGATTTAAGTCTCTTTCTTCAATTGTTTTTGTTGCTAACATTTTTGACATATTACAGTAGCTCTCTCATGGTAAACTGAAACCAGGGGCATCTTGGACAATTGCACAGTCAAGAAAAAGAAAAACGAATGGGCCAGAACCATATCATGTGAGAAGGAAGCAGATACTGCCCCAGGCCACTGTCCTGTCACTGCCATGGGCACAAGGTAAAATACCAGAAATGCTCTGGACATCTCCGGGAGTTCATGGTGGTATCATATTCTGGGCAAAGGAACTGCAAACTCTGTTTAGTGATCCAAGTGGCATCAATGCTACCCACATGTGATCCGGTCTTAGGAATTTGTCTGTGTTGCTTTAAATCAAGCTCCTGAAGCCTGAAATAATCTTGAAGCAGTACGCATTGCTTCATTACACATACAACAGTAGAAATGCACAGTCACATTCTTTAGTATTCCATTGACTTCCCTATGTTATGTAGTAACCAGAGCCAACTAGTCCATACTTATCCCGCTGTTTCACCCAAAATATCAGGGCCTGGGGAAAGGAAAGTAGCTTGCTTTATGAAAGCCCACATTTTTCTCCCGGCAGAATCTGTCCAGCTCCCTTCTTGCTACCGCACAATGATGCTTCCTACTTCACAAAGTTTCTAATTAAATTTGTGGTCATTTCTACAAATGATTTAACTTCTTCAGATAATCAAGTCAGTGAAACATGATATACTATACATATTCTATATATATTAAATGTGTACAGACCATATACACTCATGGCTCCTTTCTCCCCATCACTTGTCAGGACGATCAAGGTCCCATTCAGTGACGATGACAAGGCTAGCAGGAAGAGATTGTAAGCGATGAATGGCTAGCACAGAGAGCTAACCGGGAGAGCAGGACCCAAGTCCTTACGGGAGAAGTCAGCAGTACGAGTCAGCAAGACTGAAGGGGCTGGTAAAATAAATGGAACTTCTATGTAGGGACTGGGGTTCAGGAATGAGGAACAGAGAAGCTGGGTTCTGGACGGAGCAGTGAGTAGCTCTGCTCTGTCAGTTGAGGGTTGCACAGAGCGACACGACCTGATGTTGCCTGAATGTCTAGTCCGAATCGCTCAGGTCCACCAGGTCCCCAGGTAGAAGGCAACAGTATATTCTCAGACCTGGCCCGCTGCCAGGCAAGGTTCTTATTGGCTCAGAGACAAGATCAGGTGGGACTCCAAACCCCATCGTGCCCCTAATGGGCCTGGGCAGAAATAGGGCATCTCCAACCACACAGGAGTTCACTCATCCACTCCCAGGGATGAGTGAACTCTGCCCCATTCCTGCCTGTTTTCTAACACCCGTGATATAGAGAATTCGATTCATAGGTCAGATTTCTGCACAAATGCATAAGGAATTCTAATCAGTTAACGATGAAGACAAATTTAGGGTGACAAAGGGCAGACATGTTTGGAGAGCTGGAAGATCTTTGAACTTCACGTCCATTATAGTAAACTAACTTTTTGAAGTAGGGGGCTCATGTCTAGTAAGCTGATTTATGCAGTGGGTTAGGCTCAAACTCACAAAGTTTATGACTCAGCAATGTCTGTCTGACATTTATTACCACTCAACAGACTGGCAGTCATAAATCCAGCTTCATTTTTACAGTTAAATAGCTCCTATCATGAGACAAAGGAACAAAGGGAAATATTCCACAGCTGTGCTATTCATCCTGCATCTTATCAAAAAATAGAAGAAAGGATAAAAATGAATAGGTCATGTTGTAATAGATGTAATGTAATATATGCACACATGCATGTATATGCTTACAAATACCATATAAAAACATGTACTGAATTCTGCTGGATGTGGATGCTCTGCCTATGGGAACATGGTAGGAGCCACATGTCTTAGCCTTCTGCGTTAGAGCAAAGCCATCACGAGCTCTCCTCGCTAGCTGAAAGTGTGAGCTCCTTGCACTAAGTCAAAACCCAACAGGTTGACAGAACTCTGGCGTGGGGTGGAGGTGGGGGCGTGCAGAAGAAGTGAGATACAGAAAATTGCCCCTTGGGAATTCACACTGACAGCTTCTGGAACACTCTGGGCTCTGCTCTTCCAGGAAATCTTCTTTATTGGAGTTATACCAGCAGCGACCCTTTCCCATGTTAGCTTCTATCACATCATATTATCATTATTATTATTATTATTTTGGTTATACAACATAATTTTTAATGCCATACAAATAATACATATAAATAGGTGTAGGGGCGCCTGGATAGCTCAGTCAGTTAAGTTTCTGCCTTTGGCTCAGGTCATGATCCCAGGGGTCTGGGCTCCCTACTCTGCAGGGAGTCTGCTTCTTCCTCTCCTTCTGCCCCTCCGCCCACTCATGCACATGGCGTCTCTCTCTTTCTCTCAAATAAATAAATAAAATATTTTTAAAAAAGAGAAAAAATAGGGGCTCTTGGGTGGCTCAGTTGGTTATGTGTCTGCCTTCGGCTCAGGTCATGATCCCAAGGTACTAGGATCGAGCCCCGCATGGGGCTCCTGGCTTAGCAGACAACCTGCTTCTCCCTCTCCCTCCACCTGTCGCTCCCCCTGCTTGGACACTCTCTCTCTCTCTGTCAAATAAAATATTTAAAAAAGAAAAAATAAGTAAGTGTGTATGTAAGTACATACTTTATCATATACTTTTTTTTAATGTTTCAAGTTTTTATTTAAATTCTAGTTAGTTAACATATAGTGTAATACTAGTTTCAGGAGTAGAATTTAGTGATTCATCAGTTACATACAACACCCAATGTTCATCACAACAAGTATCCTACTTAATACCCATCACCTATTTACTCCAATTCCCCCGCCCAGGTCACCTCCAGCAACCCCTCAGTTTGTTCTCTATAGTTAAAAGTCTGTTTCATGGTTTGCCTCCCTCTCCCCCCTCCCAATTTTTTTGAAAGGAGAATGAGCAAAATAAGGGAGATGGGCAAGATAGTTTTATAGGTGTCTTCCAGCTCTCACACCGAGTGGGTCTATTTTACATTGAATAATTATCAGCTTGTTGGATGGTGGATAAGAGGGGAGAAGACAACATGAAACTGTTAGATTGTTTAATTTTTGTAACTCTGTAAGAAAAGTATCATTAGCCCCATTTTAAACACTGAGAAACTGAAGCTCAGAAAACTTACATAACTTGCCCAAGATCACAGGGTAAAGAAATGGCAGAACCATATTCTAAATCCAGGTTTGTTTTAATTCTGATATTATTTCCCCTATAGCCTAGTCATTGTCTGAAATTTTGTATTCTCTAAGTAACTACTAATTTAATATATGCCTATATGATCAACATAACACATACAACTCCTTAGCACTTATTATAGATTACTAGAGTTTGCAAAAAAAAAAAAAGATAAACAGGTTTTTGTTTTGTTTTGTTTTGTTTTTTTGATAAACATGTTTTGGTTTTGGTTTTTCCCTCTCAGGGGTGCCTATTTCTACTCTCAAAAAAAACTTCGGTTAAAGAAGATTGTTGCAAAGGAGAAATGATTTGTTTTCTTCAAATCCCAGCGATAAGTCAGAGAATACCCAAAATTTACAAAAAGTGGTAACTGTACTGTGTTGCACTCAACATCTACAGAGAAAAGGCACTATAGTAACAGAGACACGTGTTACTACACAAAAATGGGTAAGGATTGAGTCTAAGTCCACCCAGAAAGGCTTACCATTCTTCTGTGAAGTCGGGCAGTTTCTGAACCAGTGAGTGACTGGGAAAAACACTCAAGTATTTGGTTCATTCACACCTCAAAACTATCAGAGTAAATGGCTGATACAATTTCCCAGGCGGAACACTCACCTTATTACACACCCCACAGGTAGCTTGTAAAGGGTACTACTAGCTTCATCACAATTAAACTCTACACCTAAAGGACACAGAGAAATGGTAGCTTATATAAGGAAGTAGGAGATGCGCTTCTAATTGGCCTTAAATCAAGTGGTAAAGAAGAGGATAATGAAGACAGAGGTTTTAAAAAAGATGTCTAGTCAAAAGTAGAAACTTGCTGAAATGGCAAATATTCTCCATATACTGACTATATTTTCCTGTTACTAATCACTTTTTAAAAATAGCAGCAAGTTATAGGTAAGCTAAATAGTGGAGGAGAAAAGCACAAGCCACTCCAAAGTTCTGAATATGTGCTCCTTATAGCCAATCAATATGATAACCTCAAAGTCAATCTAGTGACAAGAAGAATTCATTCTGAAGAAGGGAGCAGGGAAAACTTGAACCACCTATTCTTGCTCCGGAAGCCAACTGTGGATATGCAGAGGACAGAGATTGTCTTTTCTCAGCAAGGTGTGCTCTCTCTGATGTTCAGACAGTTCTGTCTAGAATAAGAGTTCTGTAGATTACCTTCCTTCCATGATGACTGCCATTCATTCCATTATTCTCACGCTCAACCAAGGAGATTATATTTTTGACAAAATAGAGGAAAGATCCCTCCTACCTTGCTTATACATATACAACGTTAATAATTTCCTTGGCACTAATATTAGGGAGGCTAATCCCATCCTTCCATTCTGAGCTTCTTGGAGACGATTTACTGGCAGAGTAGTGTGCTGATAGGACATGGGGTTGACCCAACATTGTGACTCTTTGGACCCTCAATACTAAAACCATTAACACTAATGTTGTTATGCACATTGATTAACCCTTACTCTTAGCTGTTAAGACAACGTCAAGAAATATGAGAATATACAGTAAAACATTTGATTTCAAAGCACAATACATGGTCACTGAGTTGACCACCACAGGAAACCTTATCTTACCATCACTGGTAGTCTGACAGTCAGACTTTTAATCATTTGAAGAGTGACAATTCAAGTAGAAAATGTGCTAAGAAAATAGCAAGGAGCAAAACAGGAATTCCTTGTGCGTATCAATTTCACTTTTATTTCTTTAATTAAAAAAGGAATAAATTTAGCAGCCAAATGTCCTACATTTGTACATTACTTAAACATTCTGAAGTCGAAACAGCCTCTGCAGAGCCTAGTGCCCACCTGTGCAATGAGGAAATTTGAGCTGGACTTCAAATGACCTCAGATGATGTCAAAGTTTGACCCATAACAATAGTTAGATTGGTCTTCAGAAAAAATGTAACCTATTAGTGATAGTTGGAGGTGGAGGGACAGGTAAAATAGGATTTTTTTTCCTTCACTCATACAATTTGAAGATTACAGAATGTGGTTTCTAAAGGTCAGAATGAATTGCTAATTAAGTTGAGGCATTTGAAATTAGCAAGTAAAACTGCTACTCAGAATAGTGGCTAAGGAGTAATTAATCATACAGGGAAAAAAGGGCAGCAAAGTAAAGCCACGGTAAAATTAGTTTTTAAATAGTTGCTGTAGACCCTTCAGATGATGTTACTAAGAAATGGTGAGATATTAATTCCTTTCCTTTCTGTTTAGGCTGTATCCTTTCAAAAAGATAGTGTTCAAAGTTTCTCTAGGAAGATAAAAATCAAAGCTGTTGTCCAACCAAACCACCTCTCTTGTAGGTATTTAGAAACATGTGGACTAGTTATGACTCTTCCCTCTGTGTTCTACTCAACATGTTACCCTAAGCATAACCTGAAAGCCACTCTAATTAATTTTTAAATATAAGTCACTGATAATTGTTGGCATTTTAACTATTATAGTACAAAATTACTTAATACACTCTATAAAACCAGTGTTGACCGCCCCCACCCCCGACCTTTGAGAAGGCCTGCTTTAAAATCTGCTTAAGAAAACATTTTGGTTTCGCTTCTAGGTGCTTTTTGTTTCCTTAGGTGCTACATTTGCCAGAATTGAGTTTGAGTCCATGCTGGGGCTCTCAAAGTTTCATTTTACATCAAGATATTTGTATATTAAATGTAAAGACAAATTTTCCAACATGAATATTACAATGAAATATATAGATAGTTAATTTGACATGCATATCTTAAACTAGAAAGCCAACTAAGGCAGCATTTACATAGAAATTTATATTTTTAAGCACTTGACATTTATTAATTAGCTAATCCACACCACAAACCTATGAGGTAGTTCAGCATGACTTTAGTATGAATCAATTAGGTAAGAAGCCAAAAAAAGAAAAAAATAATAATCTGCCCCCATAATAGTATGTTGATCAAACCCTTTTCATTCTGGTCACAAAAGAATGGCAATCAATTCTTTGTTCAAACTGGTCAAACAAACAGTGAATATTTAGCTTGGATGGAATGTGGAGAGGGTGGTTATTTCATTACCTGACAGTATAGAAAGTTTGGTATTGGAGTTTGACTATCCCGTGCTCACAGTGACTTGCTCACCTCACTCAAAGATCACAGAGGATTTCAACCACTTAGCAAGAATCCTTTAAAATACAAAGAAAAAAAATACTCTAATAGAAGGATGCCATTAGGTTTCTGTGTTGTGTTAATTTTGCATCATTTTTCCCTAATTGAAGCAAAACTTCAAACATCAGTAGTTGGTTACTTTAGTTGCCATGACTCCGAGTTCTCTGGAACAGTAAAAATACCTTATATATTGATAATTTGGATAGTTTCTTTCAAATAGATGGCGTTCTATCCTAGGTCCCTTAAATTGAGGTTTTATGGAAAATCCCAGGACTCGTTCTTATCTGTCTGAGAATCTCTGCTGTCGTCAGGTGGCCCGACCCAAGCAGCTCCACCATGGCTCGGTCTCATGGGTCTGTTCCTCTCCGCCAGAATTAATTTGGCTATTTGAAAATATTTTCCTTACATCTCACTCCCATCGGTTCCATTATGAATTGGGACGTAAGACATGATCTAATTAAACAAACACAACCATACTACTGCTACTATTACTACTAAGAATAAATAAGAACAGAAACCACAACAAGCTAGTTTTCTGAGCAGAAATGTCTCCATCTAAGACTTCCCAAAATATAAATAACATCCACTGGCTCTTTTTGTTTAAGACTTAATATGTCAACTCTGTGGTATATTGGAACAATCATTTCCCTTATTTATGCAGAAATAAAAAAAGAAATTTGAAAACAAACAAACAAAAATCTCTGGCAGGATATTCACTTTCACTTGACAGTTTGCCAAAGAGCAATGGGATTTAGATGAGGAATTCTGGAATGATCTGATTATTATATCCAGAAGCTTCTCTGTAAAGGGTTTGGTATAGCCTATCCGTAAAGCAAGAGATCTATGTTCACAGGCTCAACTCTATCAGGTTACTAAAAATAAAACCAAACAAAACACTTGAGGGTATGAGCTCACTCACTAAACACAAACAGAAACAGTTTTTTTTGTGGCGTTTTTTTGTTGTCGCTGTTGGTTTTTTTACTTGGACAATGCTTATTTTACAGCGGACATGACAAGTAAAGCATTATTTCACACACTGGAAGAAAAGTCATCATTGCGGGTTTGTAGCTTTGTTGTGTGCTTTCCAAAACAGCAAGATGGACTCCCTGCCATCAAACCCTCCTGCCTTCCCACCGGGCAGCACGTGGCCGGCGCAGCTGTTTCTCTCCGTAGGCACAGAAGCTAACACCCCTGGTACCTCCTGAGTGGGCCCTCTCAAGGGAGTGGTGCCAAATTTCAAACACCTTCATAACAACACGGTGCATTTCTGAGTCATTTCATTTATTGCTCAGTGAGTTGTAACCACCTCAGCTCTCTGTGGAAAAACAAGGGACGTCCAGAAAATCCTGACACCAGGAGACCAACTGCCTGTGGTCACCATGTACAAAGGACAACCCCAGTCAGAGCTCTGAGAAACACTGTGAAGAGGAGTTAAATGTTTGGCTTTGCATACACCATATCCAGTCACGACGGAGAAGAGTTACACCAGAGAAAGCTTTAGAATTTATACTCAGAGGCATTCCCCATCAGACAGTAACAGTTTTCCAGGCTGTCATACTGGCCAGTGGTGTTCTTTCCCAAGTGACCGAACCTTGGCTCAGCAAGAGGACTTCGGTGAGGAACAGAGGAATAGGGGGACTCACCATAGCCAAGGCTGTCATTCTTCAGAACTTACACAATTCTTTCCCTATCATCAGCACCCCACATCAAAGCCCACAGTTC
Source organism: Ailurus styani (assembly GCA_002007465.1). NCBI lineage: Eukaryota > Metazoa > Chordata > Mammalia > Carnivora > Ailuridae > Ailurus > Ailurus styani. The sequence goes on along the minus strand of LNAC01000529.1, from coordinate 515,624 downwards.
AGGCCAACTTTGTAAGAAATATTCAGTTATTTCCCTCTCATTCGGGGGTTTCTAATTCTTCTCTTGGATGCCTTTGGGAAAATGTTTCATCAAGGTCAACTGCTGTGAAGACATTTTTGCCTAAGAGGATCATCATGCAGGCAAACTAATTCTTCTCCTAAGCTATTATTTTGGCAGCTCGCAAAGAGGACTTGGCTTAACCTTGAGAAACTGTTCTTTGAGTGATCAGAGAAAAAAGGATGGGCTTCTTCCTTTATTCACCCTCTTTATTCTTGTCGTTCAGATGGCAAACCTCACTCACAATTTTAAAGGTGAAATGAAGGACTAGTATTTGTGTCCATTATGTATCTTCTCCTAGTAGTGACTCGTTCTGGTTCCGTGCGTGTTGCCACCAATCGTGTTCAGCATGATGAAAAAATAATGTGTATTTCTTGATAAAGGTGCTTTACATCTCAATCATCAAGGATTTAATGGAATAATTATATGTTGAAGAGATCTAGAATATCTTGGAAATTGACATCTTCCCACTGTCTTTAAGTCTGAATGATGTTCCCACTGTTTGCTGTAGGGTTATAATTTAGAATATGTGCTAAATAGATCATCAGGAAAGAATTTAAAAATCCATCCAAATACCATAACTTACCACAAAATTAAAAGAAAGCAAGAAAGCTCATTCACTCTCCAAAACTAAGATTAGTCATATGTTAATCTGTGAATCCTCATAAGAAATGTTCATTGTTCAAGAAAGAATCTTCCTCTGGTGGTTGATAAGCAATTCTCCATGGCAGAGAAATCCTGACTTTTTTTTTCTCTTGATTGATGTTTTCACTACTTATTCTTCAGGCTATAAGACAGAAGGGAACACAGTTTTACCTTCTTTCATAATCACACATTCCAACCCTCCTCTCTCCTTCCTCTCCCCTCTCTCTCTCTTTCAGTCTCCCCCCACATCACTTTAGCCATCAAATTAAAGGAAAGCTGAATTTATATGATGAATCTTCCACATTCTAAATAACCTGTAAATATAATAGTTCAATTACCAATGTCATCTCTATGTATGTACAAAAAAATATATGTATCGATCCTGTCAATCCAGACACTAAATTCATTCTGAAAGTTCCTAAGATGAAAATGACAAATTGGCTTATGTTTATGGTGGACTGCATACAGCCATCCTTAAATCTCAGCTGTAACGACTTGTAGAGCCCTCTTGGTGGGAGGGAGAACAACATCACAGCATTTAGGTTTCACATCATTGTTATAAGCCACATTCTCAATTCACTCAGAATGTTCCCTCTTAGATAAATAGGAAAAATGTTTTCTGGCTTTCCGCTCAAAACGTATTGATTAAAATCAAATAGGTAACTGCTTCTTAAAGGTTTTTGGTTTTTCTTTTCTTTAAGATAAGACCATGTATTGCATTCCTACTATGTGTCGAGGCCTTCATATAATTTTACTTATAATTTAATCCCCACAACCACCTTTAATTTGAGTGTCATTTCTTCCCACTTTAACGGTGAGAACACTGAGGCTTAAAATGGCTAAGTGAATGGCACTTGTTCACACAGCTGCTTAAGGGGGCAGGCTGATCCCTGGAAAAGATGAGAATCAAAAGGCTTGTTGGCATTCTGTGCAGGGAATTTCTCTCACAGAATAGACCATGTCCTCCAGCTGCAGTGAGGCTGCCCAAACAGTCTTTGCTTATAGTTGACAATTATCCCGAAAGCTCTATTTTTAGAGGGGATGGGGGTAAAAGTGCAGGAGCAGGTTAGAATCCTCACATAGATCCTCCTATCCCTCGTCACTAAGAGCTAAATATCGTAGTGGAAATCTGGCAAATGAAAAATCACAAGCTATAAAGGAAAATTTTGTCACTTACCTAGAAGCAAGCGCACAGCATATCTTGAAATTTTATTTTCCAAAAAAAGTGATGTCACAGAATATTCTTAGGGTGCGGATGGAGTTTGAATGTTGTTGTATAATGCAGACCAAAAGAAAATGGAAACTATATGCATTTCTGGGTAAAATAAATTGCTTTGGAATTTTGCCTTTGAATGACCCTGATAAGCACAGGCACTTTTAAATGGTTGTTATAAAAAGAAAAATCCTGTCTTGGAATCCCATATTTAGTTTCTGGTCCATCGGTCATGACCTGAGGAAATTCTACAGTCCTTGTCATTTTTGTGTGTTAATGTGACGTAAAGGTTGAAAGTTCTCACTAAGCAAACAAGTATAATCTCATTTTAATAAATTGCATAGATCAACACTTTACAAATTAAAATGAGTTTAAAGTGTCCCACTGCCTTGTTACAGTGAGAGGACCAAACATACATACAGCTGAGCAGTCTTCAGTTATGATTACATCATTAGAGGAAACTAAAAGCGTTTTTTTTTTAACTTATAGTAAAAGTGATATATTAAGAACTTAATCCCATAATGAGTAAAAATATCACACTCATCCTTTTTATAGTCAGAATGATTATTCAGATCTTTTCTGAACACAGAAGTAATGACAAATTAAAATGTCTTTCAATCCCATATAGCTTTTATAATTATTCATCCGTTACCCTTATTATTGCTGAAAAGGCTCCTTCATATTTTAGTCAGCACCCCATTTGATACAAAAGAACATGGAAAATTTTACTGCTATTAATAAATATGCAGCCATCCAATCCAAGAAGAAAATTCTTTTTCATCTGAGAGATAAGCTGCATAATTCATGTATTTTCAGAAATTTCTTTAAATAGAAAATTGAAGAAAGGCATAGGGAAAAAAGAATTCATTATACAGTTTCCATTTGTGGTAAGGGACAGTCTCTGTTCTCAGAGTCTGCAATTTAATTTGATTTGAAGAGACTTTCAATTGCATTGTATATGTACCAACACACTCACAGAGCTCACTTTATTTTTGACATATATCATCATAAAAATGATACAACATAGCTGCCACTTCACTTAAAAAAAAATGTTACTGAAGGTTACTAGGTACTTTTCTTGGGATCTTGGAAGGCAGTTAGAAAAACTTACAGCAATTTGGAATGGGTACCTTCTGCTTTCCAAAGAGGGAAATGGCCATGTCCGTGAACTGGGGGGCTCCATCTGACTCTGTGAGCTCCAGCCCCTGGAGGAACTGCCCCCACACAGAGACTTAATGGCCTTGCAGGGTAGGTCTGCATTCTGAGACCCTAAGCTGAATGAGAAGCACATTTGCGGGACCACTTAAGTTAAAAAGCTTCTCTTTGTACTAGTTGTCCTTTTGTCCATTCAGACCTAGGAGGCTCAGACAGGGTGGTGCTCCAAACTGGCCATGAGATAGTAGTCTTATGTACACTGGTGAAGGACTTCCTTTTTTTTTTTTTTTTTGTAATTGAAGTGTAGTTGACACATAGTGTTACATTAGTTTCAGGTGTACAACCTAGGCAATTCAACAACTGGACACATGCTGTGCTCACAAGTGTAGCTCCCATTTGTCACCATACAGCCCTATTATACCATTGACTATATTCACTATGCTCTACCTTTCATCCCCCTGACTTTTTCATTCCATACCTGGAAGCCTGTACCTCCCACTTCCCTTCACCTATTTTGCCCATGCCCCTTCCGTCCTCCCCCCTGGCAATCACCAGTTTGTTCTCTGTATTTATGGCTCTGTTTCAGCTTTTAAAAAAGATTTCTTTGTTTGTTTTTTAGATTCCACATATAAATGAAATCGTATGGCATTGATTTTTTTCTTTCAGACTTATTTCACTTAGCAATACCCTCTAGGTCTACCCATATTGTCACAAATGGCAAGATCTCATTCTCTTTACCTAAAAAGGAATCTTCAATAGCGAGACCTCACATGGAAAATGACCAGAAATGTATGTGGTCTTTCCAAGATGTTATCAAGGCAGGGGTGGTGGTGGTGGTGCTGGTGGGAAATATATTCTGGTTACTGTGTCTGGAGATGGCTACTGAAGAAAAATTGATGTGTTTGTCCCACACCGAATTTAAACTGTTCAATAAGCCAATTAGAAAGCAAAGCAGAGTGTCCTCACCCATGATGATGCCTGGTGTCTGAAACCCAGAGAGCAAGTTTACAGGGACACGAGAAAAGAAATCATGGACCATGGCTTCTATGAAATGATGTGGCCAGAATGTGTTAGGTTTGTTGGATGAGGAGCTATTTTCTAGACACTTTGCATATACATGTTGCTGAACAGTTACGATTTTGAATGTGTTCAATCTATTGCCTGAGATGTGCCATGAATGGCATCCAATGACTTGTCATCTTTGCTCAGTTTATTACCATAGGACACAGATGAACCAAATTAAACTAGATTTCCCAAATCAAGCTTTTTCTAATTTCTATTCTTTCTTTTCCTGCATTCCCAAACCCAACAAATAGGAGCTCAAGGCAGAAATTCAGTGTTTTCCCAGGTTTGTTTCTTTTTCTCCTCTACCCCATAACCACAAGTCAGCCACAAGTCTTACTGGCCTCCTATTTCATTCTGAAATACGCCATGCACCCCCTGCCTGTGCCCAATTCCAGGCCCTTGACGTGACACTTGGCTTCTGTCTGGCATCTTTGCCATCAGTTTCACACGCTGGTGGTGTAGTGCTTCACTGGGTTCCCACCACCTACTGGAGAAAAAGGTAATACTCAAAGGTCATTTGTGATGAGACCACCGTCTTCTCCTCCAGAGCCATCTTTTTGTCAGTGCTCCCTGTAATCACACTAAACTCCCACCACAGAGAGTTACTTGAAGTTTCTGAACCTGCCATGCTCCCATGTGCTTCTACAGTTTGCACAGGCTCTTCCTAGGAGCTCATCCTTCACCCCTGGGCTTCTCCAGCCTTTCCCAGTCCTCTTAGCGGAAGCATGCTTCCTTAAAATATCCTTGCCTGAACTTACCTGGACCCAACCAAATGTATTTGGAATATTTTGAGCAGCCACTCGGGAGTAGAGAACAAAACCTCAAGAATATGCCCAAGCCACAGCAAGTGATCAGTAAACTGCTATGCTTCAGAAAAGGGGTGCCATGTATCTTGCTTCTGAGAATGGTGAAAGGCAAGGGAATGGAGGGGGTTGGAGAAGAAAGAGGAGAAGAGGAAAAAATGCGGGAGAAAAGATGAAATGTGGAGAGAATGGAACCAAGAAAATGGATTTGTTCTGTGCATGGCATTACCTCTGTGTGCCTTAATCTCTGAAGTTCGTCTAGACAAATAAAATACTTGCAAAATGTTAATTGTTAGTGGAAGTTGATGCAGTCTAAGAAATGTGGGGTGGGGTGGAGGGGAGAAGTACTCAAATATATAGGGGGAGAAAGATGTAGAAAGACCACAAGACACTGGGAGTTAAAAGCAAAGATAGGACTTTGGATCTTAACAGGTTGCTGTAAACTTCATTGAGTAGTTCCATCCCAGTCCAAGAGCACTGAAAGTGGGGTGGAGTTCAGCCGGCCCCTCTAACTTATGGGTAACGCAAGATGAATTTCTCCAAATCCTTCTTGGAAAAACAAACGCTACATATTTATAGCCCACTGAATAAAGAAATCATTTAAGGAAATTTAAGCTAATTCAGAGAAAAGTCAGATATTATGAACATTCAAGAAGCTGAATATTCAAAAGTACAGAATATTTAAAATGAATGCAAATCCATCACTTCCTAATACACACAGACTAGCAAAATTGACAAGAATGATTTGTAATTAACTTACCAAAACACCTAAGAAAAGAAGCTGCCTCTGTTTATATAGAATTTGCATTGTTTATATGCAAATGAATGCTCCCAAAGTGCTTGAGAACAATTTATTCCCTTAAGAAGGCAAATATTCTCCCTATAATCTTGTTTACACTATTCATTTGCTTTGGAAAACATTTTTCATAAAATCAGAAAATAATGAAACGTTAGAGGCAGAAAGACCCCAGGGACCATATAGGAAAGACCAAAGTCCTCATTTTATAGATGACGAACTCAATGGAGCCCCTGACACACCTGTAGATTCCCAGCATTTCCACGGCCCGCATCCTCACACCCCAGACCCCTTTGCTGGGGGGATTCCACTCTTCCTACGATGGGGTTCTAGTGACAGCTGGGGCAGATGCAAACAGAGCAAGGGAGCTGCAAAGCACTAGGCTTTGGGCATCACCAGGACCCATTAGCCTCCTAGATCTAAGTGAGAGCCCAGTAGCCCTTTTTCATTCGCTTACAGATCTGGAGGCCTGGTTAGTCCTGGTTTGCTTCTAAGCCTCAGCTCCTACTTTGTCTCCTGCAGGAAATCTTTCCTGATGCCCCTTTCCCTAGGCTGTCCTAGTTAGGGCCCATCCTAAGTGTCTTCCTCTACTGTTTCTCTAACCACATCATATTGCCATCTTTCGTTTACTGCCTGTCCTCCCTCCAAAGAAGCCTGGGACTTGATTTCTGTATTTTCAATGCTTGCAATAAGGCCTGACACAGAATCAATGCATAACCTTCTCCAAATAAACACAGGAGGCCAGAGAAGGAATCAGTTGGCATGTTGGGAAGAAGCCTAATTCCCAGATACTCACATTCCTCGGTTCCCTGTCCTGTATCTAGGCCAAATCCACTTCTGGACTTCATTTACAGATAAAGAAAAGTAAGAATTCAAAGCATCTCTATTCTTATCTCTGTCTACTATTCTTATAGATTCAAAGGGCTTATGATTTAAGTTAGAAAACTTGATTTTAAACTCCAACACCCATTATTACCAGTTGGATATTTATGTACCATGTTTTTAACTTTATTTGTTTCAGCTTATCCATCTATAAAACAAAGACATCAATAGTATTTTCCACACGGGAGTGTCATGAGGATTAAATGAGATAGTATAAGTGAATATATCCAGGAACTACAAAATATTTAGAGATTCTTCTGTCCGTATCCTTACTCTTAATCACCTGAAAGGAAAATTCCTTAGGAAGCATTATATAGTAAATAATTTTTTTTTTTTTTTGGTCCCAAGTTCCTAGGGTAGAGATAAGCCCTTGGAATTTCCCAATTGTTAGGAGCGTCTTTGCTTTTTGTTTTTGTTTTTAACATATTCAAAGCGACATTTGGCTTTTTTCCCTGTGTGTACTTATTTATTTATTTTTAAGTGAAATATAATTGACATACAATACTATATTAGATCCAGGTGTACAACATATACATCATGAAATGCTCACCATGATACAAATAGTTACCTTCCATCCACCATAAAAAGTATGTCAACTCATCTATGATAAAGTAGGCAATAGCGTACAATGGGGAAAACAAAGCTGGAGGGGTCGCCATTTCAGATTTCAAGATACATTATACAGCTATAGTTATCAAAATAGTATGGTATTAGCAGAAAAACAGACACATAGATAAATGGAAATGAAGTAAGAGAGTCCAGAAATAAACCCATATTTTTATGGTCAACTAATCTATGGCAAAGGAAACAAGAATATACAGTAAATAGTGTTGGGACAACTGAGCAGCTACCTGCAAGAGTGACACTGGACCACCTTCTTAGTCCATACTCAAAAATAAAACCAAAATTGGGGCGCCTGGGTGGCTCAGTGGGTTAAAGCCTCTGCCTTTGGCTCAGGTCATGAGATCCAGCATCGGGCTCTCTGCTCAGCGGGGAGCCTGCTTCCCTCTCTCTCTCTGCCTGCCTCTCTGCCTGCTTGTGATCTCAATCTCTCTCTGTCAAATAAATAAATAAAATCTTTTAAAAAATGGATTAAAGACCTAAATGTGATGCCTGAAACCATAAAATTCCCAGAAGAAAACCTAGGCAGTAATGTCTTTGACATCAGCCATAGAAACATTTTTTCTGGCTCTATCTCCTCAAGGCAAGGGAAACAAAAGCAAAAATAAATAATCAGGACTACATCAAACTAAAAGGCTTTTGCACAGGAAGAAAGACATCAATAAAATGATAGGAGTGCCTTTGTTATTCACAGTGGGCCCAGGCAGCTTATGCTAATGAGGTGACTGATACTGAGTCCCCACATAATTTCAAGATGGAGGCTGGCCATGCTGGAAAGATCCACCACGTGACTAGTGGGTTGAGGCTTTGAGCCAAATGACATCATGACCTCTGTAGAGGGGAGGAGGGGCTGAAGATTGAGTTCAGTCATGTGGCCAAGGACTCAATCTATCATTTATCATAAGTAACAGAATCCCAGTAAAACTCTGGACAATGAAGTTGTCAGAGAATGAGCTGTACCATTAAACACCAGACCTCAAGTCACAGATCTGGCACACAGTAGCTCTGTGGTCTTTACCTCAGTTTCCTGATCCATTAGATGGGATGATATAATAATAGCACAGGTCTCACAGGCTGTGAAGTTGAAATAAGTTAATAAACATGGAAATATGATATATCTCATCCATATGGAACTACAAATCAATGATGTCTCTGATTACCATTACTAGTATTAGCATTACTCTGCTACATGGGCTCTTGCTTTAGGCTCAGTAGATTACTGTGTCTTATATAACTGGCAGAAAGAGAGACAGGGTATTGAAGTAAGATATGGTTTCTGGAACCCAAAGGCAGTTCTGGTTCTACACATTTCCAGGGTAGGCGAAGAATCATGGAAAACAATGGCATACAATACAAAGATAGTGGGGGAAGGATGAATTGTCATATTTGATGGGTGCACAATATTCCCTCCTGCCAAAAAAAAAAAAAAAAGACTAAAATCATCCAGACTATACTGTCCACTGTCATACCCAGTAGCTACATGTGGCTATTTAAATGCAAGATAATTAAAATTAAATAAATACAATTAAAAATTCAGTTCCTCAGTCACACTGGCCACATTTTAAGTACTCCATAGGCACATGTGGTTAGTGGCTACTACACTGTATACAAGAGAGACACGTCATTTCCATCATCACAGGGGGTTCTACTGGACAGTGCTGGTCTAGAAACACCAAAAATATCTGAAATCAGATATGTTTTCAAATCTAAACCACAGTTCTTTTATATGTTCTTTTATGTATATTTACACATATATATGACTACATATATTATGTATATGCATATGTATATATAATTCAAGTATAATTAACATATATTTGTATATTAATTTCAGGTGTACAACATAAAGACTCAGCAATTCTATACATTACTTGGTGCTCATCATTATAAGTGCACTCTTTCTATTTTAGATTCTATTTATTTGTTTATTTTAGAGAGAGAGTGCACACAGAGGGGGTTGTCGAGGGAGAGAGAATCTCAAGCAGGCTCCACGCCCATCATGGAGCCTGATGTGAGTCTTGATATCATGACCCGGAGATCATGACCTGAGCTGAAACTAAGAGTCTGAGGATTAGTCGACTGGGCCACCCATGTGCCCTGATGATAAGTGTACTCTTAATCCCCTTCACCTATTCATTGATCTTTTCACTCACCTCCTTTCTAGCAATCACCAGTTTATTCTCTACATTTTTTGTCTCTCTCTTTTCTTTGTTCATCTATTTTGTTTCTTAAATTCCACATATGAGTAAAAGCATACAGTATTTGTCTTTGACTGACTCAATTCACTTATTTAGCATTACACCCTCTAGATCCACCCATGTTGTTGCAAATGACAAGACTTCATTTGTTTCCATGGGTGAATAATATTCCAGTGTGTGTGTGTGTGTGTGTGTGTGTGTGTAGATAGATAGATAGATAGGTAGATAGATAGATAGATAGATAGATATAGATATATCACATCTTCTTTATCCATCATCTATGGTATTTTTATTTTAAATTTTTTCAGCAAACTCCACACTGTTTTTCACAGTGGCCGCACTAGTTTACATGCCCACTAACAGTGCACGAGGTCCCTTTTTCTCCATGTACGCTTGCTCTTGCTATGTTATTGTTCCTGTGTTTTTCATTTTTGCCATTCTGATAGGCGTGAGGTGATATCTCGTTGTTTTGATCTGCATTTCCCTGATGATTAGTGATGTTGAGCATGTTTTCATGTATCTGCTGGAAATCTGTATGTCTTCTTTGTAAAAATGTCTATTCATGTTCTCTGAACATTTTTAATTGGATTATATGGGGGGTTTTGTGTTATTGTATACATTCTTTATCTATTTTGGATATTAACCCCTTATCAGATATATCATTTGCAAATACCTTTTCACATTCTGTAGGTGGCTTTTTTGTTTAGTTGATGGTCTTCTTTGCTGTGCAAAAGCTTTTCATTTTGGTGTAGTCCAAACAGTTTAATTCTGCTTTTGTTTCCCTTGCCAAAGTAGACATATCTAACATAATGTTTCTATGGCTGATATCGAAGTGGTTACTGCCTATGTTTTCTTCTGAGACTTTTATGGTTTCAGGTCTCACATTTAGGTCTTTAATCTATTTTGAGTTTACTTTTATGTATAAGAAAGTGGTCCAGTTTCATTCTTTTGCAGGTAGCTGTGCAATTTTCCCAATGCCATTTGTTGAGGAGGCTTTTTCCTATTGTATATTCTTGCCTCCTTTGATGTAGATTAATTGATCATAAAAGCATGGGCTTATTTCTGGACTTTCTATTCTGTTATATTGATCTATGTGTCTATTTTTGTGCCAGTGCCATACTGTTTTGATTACTACAGCTTTGTAGTGTATCTTGAGATCAGGGGTTGTGGTACCTCCAGTTTTGTTCTTCTTTTTCAATATTGTTTTGGCTATTTGGGGTCTTTTGTGGTTCTGTACAGATTTTAGGATTATTCGTTCTAGTTCTGTGAAAAATGTTTATGTTTTGATAGGGATTGCATTAAACCTATAGATTGCTTTGAGTAGTAGACATTTTAGCAATATTAGTTCTCCCACTTCATGGGCATGGAATATCTCTCCTTTTGTTTATGTCATCTTCAATTTCTTTCATCAGTGTTTTATAGTTTTTGGAATACAGGACTTTTACCTCCTTGGTTAAATTTATTCCTAAGTATGTTATTCTTTGTGGTACAATTGCAAATGGGATTTTTTTAAAAATTATCTCTCTGCTAATTCATTATTACTGTATAAAAATGTAACAGATTTCTGTATATTGATTTTGACTTTATTGTATTCATTTATCAGTTATAGTAATTTTTGGTGGGGACTTTCGGGTTTTCTCTGTATAGTATCATGTCATCTGCAAATAGTGAAAGTTTTAACTTCTTTCTACCATTTGGATACCTTCTTTTTCTTTTTTATTGTCTCACTGCTGTGACTAAGACTTCCAGTACTATGTTGAATAAAAGTGGTGAGAGTGGACATCCTTGTCTTATTCCTGATGTTAGAGGAAAAGCTCTCAGTTTTTCATCGTTGAGTAGGATGTTAGTTGTGGTTTCATTTATGGCCTTTATTAATTGAGGTATGTTTCTTCTAATCCTACTTTGTTGAGAGAATTTATCATTGTTGAGAGTATTTATGAATATCTGTTGTACTTTGTCAAATGCTTTTCCTGCATCCAGTGAGATAATTATATGGTCTTATATCCTTTCTCTTATTAATGTGGTGTATCATGTTGATTTGCAAATATTGAACTACCCTTTTATCCTTGGAATAAATCCCACTTGATTGTGATGAATGCTTTTTTTAATGTATTGTTGGATTTGGTTTCCTAGTATTTTGTTAAGGATTTTTGCATCTCTATTCATCAGAGATATTGGATTATAGTTTTCTCTTCTTTTAGTGTCTATCTGGTTTTGGCATCAGGGTAATGCTTGCCTCATGGAATGAATTTGGAAGCTTCCTTTCCTCTTCTAATTTTTTGAATTGTTTAAGAAGAATACATATTAACTCTTCTTTAAATGTTTGGTTGAATTCACCTGTGAAGTCATTTATTCCTGGACTTTTGTTTGTTGAGAGTTTTTTGATTACTGAATCAATTTTATTGCTAATGATCAGTCTGTTTAAATTTTCTATTTTTCCCTGATTCGGTTTGGGAAGGTTAAATGTTTCTAGGAATTTATCAATTTCTTCTACATTGTCCAAACACTGGAATATAATTTTTCATGTAAAACATATAATCCTTTATATTATTTATAATCATTTGTATTTCTGTGGGGTTGGTTATTATTTCTCCTTTTTTTCTGCTGTTATTTATTTGAATATTCTCTTTCTCTTTGATGAGTCTAGCTAATGTTTTATCAATTTTATGGATGCCTTTTTTTTGTGAATCCTTTGACTGATTTTTACAGATAAGATTGATTTTACTGCTTTGTGTTTTAACCTCCATACTGTTCATATAAGTGATTAATCTACTACTTTTACTATGTTTGCATTTATCTGTGAAAATTTTTTTGTTCTCTCATAACATTTTTACTACTTTTCTTTCCACTCCAAGAATTCCCTTTAACATTTCTTTTAAGGCTAGTTTAGTGGTAATGAACTCCATTAACTTTTGTTTGTCTAGGAAACTCTTACCTCTTAATTCTGAGCAATAGCCTTGCTGGATAGAATACTTTGGGCTGCAGGGTTTTTTTCGTTTTTGTTTTTTCCTTTCCGCATCTTGAATATATTATGCCATTCATTTCTGGACTGCAAAGTTTCTGCTGAAAAATCAGCTGATAGTCTTATGGGGTTTCCCTTGTATGTAACTATTTTCTTTTCTCTTGTTGCTTTTAAAATTCTTTCTCACTATTTTTGTCGTTTTACTTTCTATGTATCTTGAGTGGACCTCCTTGGGTAGATTTTGTTGGGGGCTCTCTATGCCTTCTGGATCTGAATTTCTGTTTCTCTCCCCAGATTAGGAAAGTTTTCAGCAATTATTTCTTCAAATAAATTTTCTGAACCCCTTTCCCTCTCTTCTCCTTCTGGGATCCCTATAATATGAATGTTTATCATGTTTGATGATGTTGCTGAGTTCCCTTAATCTATTGTTTTTATTAATCTTTTTTTTTTCCTTTTTGCTGTTAAGCTTGGTTGCTTTCCTTTACTCTGTCTTCCAGCTTGCCAATCTGTTTTTCTGCTTTCTCTAGTCTACTTGTTATTTCCTTTAGTGTATTTTTTTTAAAGATTTTATTTATTTATTTGACACACAGAGAGAGAGATTACAAGTAGGCAGAGAGGCAGGCAGAGAGATAGGAAGAGGAGGAAGCAGGCTCCCTGCTGAGCAGAGAGCCCAATGTGGGCCTCAATCCCAGGACGCTGAGATCATGACCTGAGCTGAAAGCAGAGGCTTTAACCCACTGAGCCACCCAGGCACCCCCCCCTCTAGTGTATTTTTAATTACAGTTATTGAGTTCTTCATCTCTGGTTCATTCTGATATTTTCTATTTCTTTGTTGAAGGTCTCACTCCATTCTTTTCTCAAGTCTGGTAAGTAACTTTATGACCATTATTTGAATTCCCTACCCGGCATATTGCTTACTTCCATTTTATTTAGGTCGTTTGCTGTGATTTTGTCCTACTTTTTCATTTGTGATATTTTCCTCTCTCTCTTCATTTTGTCTAATTCTCTGTGTTTGTTTCTACATCTTAGAAAAGTGAGCTATGTCTCCTGGTCTTAGAAGTAGTGGCCTTATGAAGAAGAGGTCCTGTAGTGCCCCATAGTGCAGTGTCCTCTGTTCATGAGACCCAGGTGATTCAGGGGTGTCTCTTATGTGTGTTCTGTGCACCCTACTATTGTGATTGAAATCCTTTTACTTTCATTCCACTTGGCTGCAATGGTCTCCTTTGTCTTTTGTGGGCAGGCCTTCATTTCTGTGCTTTAAGGGACCAGTCTGGGGCTGCCTTAGACTTGTAGTTGGGTCAGACCAGATGTCTGTCCTTTGTCTTTTGGGGTTGCAGTCACCCCAACCTATAGGGCTCTCTTTATCCCCTAACCCCACGGGGTTTTTGTTGGTGGGTAGGGCTCATAGTGAGATCAGATGTCTCCCTCCCACCCATTGTTGGGGCTGTAGTCAAACTAGTGTGTGTGGTTATCTTCCCCTCTACCTAGGGCAAGTTCTGGTCACTGTTGGGGTGGCCTGCAGAATGTCAGGTGTCATCTTAGAAGGACTCCCCCAAGTGGGGTAGGTTGGTTGGGGCAGATCTACAAGAGAACATGGAGGAAGGGTGTGGTTTTAGCAAACTAGGTGATGAGTGTTCATGCACTGGTTCTGGCAGGTGTCTGGGTATCTAGGCTGAAGGTTGGGGGATGAGAAGAAATGGTACATGCTAGCTCTTTTGTTCTTGGATAAGTTTCATGAAGACCCCTCTACATCCAGGGCATGTTCTGAGATTAGTAAATAAATATCCTTCCAGTATACCCCAGCTGCTTTTCAAACTGCTGCTTCTATGCTGTAGCCACAAGGTTGTTTGTTATGCTGGATCTTTAAAGGCAGGGGCTCAGTTTGCTATTGCTCTGCTGCTCTCCCATTGCCAAGCTTGCTGATTTTTAAAGTACTCAGAGTTGAGCCCCACTGGTTATAAAAACTAGCATAGTTAAGTCCCTCTGGTTCTTGATGCCAAATGTTATGGGGACTCATCTTCCCAGGGCAGGTCCCCCCATGTCTGGAGTGCCTGGTGTGTGGTGTGCTCCTTACCCTTTGACATGTTCTTGGTGTCCCTCCTGTCTGTGGTTGGTCTTACAGGAAGTTTGGTTCCTGACTACATCTGTGCCCTTCTACCATTTTCAGTGTTTATGTGTTTAACTGTAGAGAGGCTGTTTTGACACCTTTTGGTTATTCTCTGGGTTAGTTGCACTGATGCGGCTGTAATCTAGGTGTATTCATATGACATGAACTTAGGATCCTCCTACTCTGCCATCTTCCCAGGCCCTTTGCAGAGTTCTTATTTTTTTTTTTAAATAAGTTCTACAACCAGGTAAAATCCACTAATTTTCCTCAAAATGCAAAATAAAGTGAAGAAAAGTAATGGGTGCATTTTATGGAAAGAATGATCACCATTATGCTCCAATAATACAGAGTTGTCTCTCTAACATTTCAGTGCCTCTAAGCTCAGGGATCAGGAAAGAGGAAATGTCCAAACTCTTGATATACTGTCTTCTCCTTCGGCTCACATGTAAATGTCCTGGAGCACATGTCTTTTGAGAAACTGGAGGTCAGCAACTCTAAATGGTGCCTGGTATGCCTAGGTCAGCAACTGTAGAGGTGGAAAGCCACTCCTCAAGCCAGCCCTTAGGCAGAGAGGGGTTAAAGTCCATGAAGCACAGTTGCAGAAGCAAAGGAATGAGTTGGCAGAAGCATGTGTTGGTGGGATACATGGTGAGCTCATAGGAAAGGGAAGGACAGGGAACCGAAGTGATAAAAACAGAAAAGAAATACTGTATGAAGCAGATTGCTGGGAAGGGGACTGTGAAGCGTGGTGGGATGGGATGTAGCCAGCTTGCAGGGACAGATGCCAGTCTGTGGTAGAGAAGAGGAGAGCTGGAAGCTGACAAAGGAGGCATAGGGTCTGTACCAATGCAGGGGTAATCAAGGGGGCAGGGAGGACTCTAGTACTTGGGTTGGCCCGCCGGTGGTAAAAATGGGACTTCAATGATAGTGCAATCTTCTTAACAAGTTATTTGACAATTATTATGTTATTATTAAACCCCTAAAACATGCTATGCAACAAGTGAACTCAGAAAAAGCATTCAATTAGGATCTAAGCCTGGATTTATGTAGCTAAATGGCTACATTGCAAGTGTAGCTTCACCCCCAAGCTTCAACTTCCTCATCTATTCAATGAAAAAATGGATGTTCCAGAGGCGCTTTCATTTCCAACATGCTGAAATCCTGAGGCTGGGCCAAGGTCATTGCCGTGGAGATAGAGTTGGTCCTTTAAAATATTCGATTCCAAGTTCAGCAGTATTCTGTCAGCCCATCTAAATTATCACAAACTCCGAAATGACAAATCCACAGATAGAGAAGTTTCTGAGAGGATTCTGTGCTTTCTTTCCCTTTCTTTTGTTTTCTCCTTCAGGCTCAGTTTATTTGTTAACCAGCACCAACTGCAAGCACAGTCAAACCTTTCAGGAAATGCCCAAATCCACTATTGAAAGCCATCAGTACATTTTTGCAAACAGAGCCAAACTCTGTCTTACACATGTACTGATAGGCCAACGAAGAGGATCAAGAAAGCCAGCATGTGCTCACAGAGTCTCAGGGAGACCATGGTCTGATGCAGCATCCTCCAGGGAACCCTGGTTTGGACCAAAAGAAAACAGAGCCCACTCTGCAAAAATCATTGCAGTGTCTGTAGTAGGCAAACTCAACGATGTGGAGACAATCAGCCACACGTAGAAATCATCCTAGTGAAAATTCACCATGATCCTGACTCCAAGTAATTGTTCCCTTTGCATTGTCTCTGTAGGACATCTGTGAGGCAGAGTGGGGTACACAGGGGTGGAGGCTGGAGTCCTGGTGCCACTTGACACCATATAAGTCAGATAGAAAACACATAGAAAATGACTCATCCTTCCTGAGACCCAGTTTTGTAATCTCTAAACTCGGGGTAAGACATCTCCTACTTAGGACTTTTGTGAGGAACAAATGGGTTACCTTTGTAAACAGTGAATGGTAAAATTAGTGGAAAAGCTATTCAAATGTAAATCGTTAGAATTATAACTTTATAAAACTATATGACTTTACTACTCCTTAAAGTATATATCTTTTCACTGAGATAATGTAGTGGGAATAACATATTAGCTAACTACAGCACTTGTCAATGGTTTTCTTATAAGATGAATCTATCATTACGGATCTCTAAGTGTCCAAGGACTTGAATCTAATATACTTGAACTATTGGAAACAAGATCTTTGCCAGCCTGGGCATTACTAAAAATGTTGGCATAAATACTGCAGATCTGCAAAGGGTAGTGAAGCTGGTAGGGATGGGGGGAGTAGAGCAGGGAGATGCCACAAGGAGCATCTGTATTTATTCCCAGGGTGTGTGTGGGAGAGTGGCTGTTAAAGTACATTTTCCACCTCACAACTTGGTCTTGACCAGCACTAATGAATTTGGTGATCAAGCTGTGTTGTAGCCTTTTCTTACTGCTGACAGTAAACAGCAAGAGTAACAGATTGAAGGAAGAAATGCTATACAAAAAGGAGCCAAGACTTTATGACTTTGAAAATTCTCAGTGTCTCTGGGCAGAAAAAAATGCTAAAATTAAGAAATGGCTTCCACGTTGTCAGGAAAATGTGGTCTATAGATAAAGCTGAATGAGACAGCATTATCCTTGGTGAGGACTTCAAAACAATCAAAGCATCAGACTGTTAGTGGTCCCACTCAGAGGCTTCTGAAGAGAGTCAGGGCGCTACACACACATTGTCCCAGTGGAATGACAGGCCCTCTGGGAAATGTGAGGGCTTTGTCTCTGCCTTCTCAACAGGGCCCAAAGCTATAGAAAGGCTTTTCTCTAAGAGATTTCAGGGTGGTACTTTTTTCTAGTACAATGACCCCCTGTAAGATTCACAGAAATCTCTCAGTTTTTTTGAGACAATTATAGCAGTAGAAATATTGTTATTTTGGACTGAAAGGAGACGAGACAGTAAAAAAATGAAGAGGTCAGCAGACTCCAGAATGTCTACTGGCAAGAAGCAGGCCAAGCAAACTAGGCAGGTGCAAACATGTACTGGGTTCCATGAAAACAGATGACCCAGAAGACTGACCAAGGTAAGCAGCTTCGGAAGTGCTTCCTAAGATCCCTGTATGAGGGTATTGGTGTCCTGGTATGATTCCCCCCTCTTGAGAGAGAGCACAAGTGGGGAGTGCAGCAGGAAGAGGGAGAAGCAAGTTCCCACTAAGGAGGGAGCCCGATGCGGGACTTGATCCTAGGACCCTGGGATCATGACCTAAGCTGAAGGCAGATGCTTAACCCACTGAGCCACCCAGGAGTCCCCCTATTCCCCTTGAGCATGGGCTGGATCTGGTGACTTATTTCTAACAAATGGAATATGGACAGTGTTATTGCACGATTAGGTTATAAAAGACTGTGATTTCTCTCTTATTCCCTCCCACTCAGTCTCCTGTCTTCTTGCTTGATTGCTCAGATTGTCATGAGCTGCCCATGCCCAGAAATGCTTCTGGCCAGTATGCCCTGAGGAACAGAGACCCTCGTTCCAATAACTTGCCAGGAGCCAGACCCTGCCAACAACCACTTGAGTGAGATTAGGGACAAATTCACCCTTCATACAGACCTGACTGAAGACTTAGAAAAAACTCAGAGCCTGAAAACGTAGTTCAACCATGCCTGGATTCTTGACCCACAGTTGCTATGAGATGGTAAATGTTTAGGGTGCCAAGTTTACTATTTTTTTAAAGATTTTATTTATTTATTTGACAGAGAGGGAAAGAGAGAGAGAGAGAGAGAGAGAGAGAGAGAGAGAGAGAGAGAATGAGTGGGGGGAGGGGCAGAGGGAGAAGCAGACTCCGTCCTGAGCAAGGAGCCTGATGCAGAACTCAATCTCAGGATCCTGGGATCATGACCTGAGCTGAAGTCAGACTCTTAACCGACTGAGCCACCGTGGTGTAGAGCACCAAGGTTAGGGATAATTCGTTAAGCAATGAGAAATAAATGATCAGTGTTGTGGATTGAATTATGCCCCCCCTAACCCTATGTTAAAGTTCTAACCCCCAGTACCTCAGAATGTGACCTTATTTGGATACAGCTGTTGCAGATGTAATTAGTTGAGATTATACTGCAGTAGGGAGGATCATGTCAATCCAACCAGCGTCCTTACAGAAAAGGGAAATTTGGACACAGACACGTCTACAGTGGAAAAGGCCAGGTGAAGACCAGAGTTAGGCTGCCACAAGTGAAGGAACTACCAGAAGAAGCTGGGTGAGAGGCCTTGGGCACCCATCCCCAGCACCTTCACAAGGAGCATGGTCCTGCAGACACCTTGATCCTGGACTTGTAGCCTCCAGAGCTGTGAGTGAATAAACTGTTCCTGTCTGAGTCACTCGACCTGTGGCCCTTTTGTTACAGTCATCCTAGCAAACATACAGTCAGTAAATGGTGAAGTGGTGTTGAGTGTCAAGTAGAAGAACAACCAAAGAATGAGCTGTTCTCATTCCCATAGTCTCTGAGACACTGATGTCCCATCGTTAAATCCTTGTAAACAAACCAACAAACAGACAAATCAACCAATCTATGCGTGCCTAATCAAATGCCCTCAGCACAGGTCTTCAGCTCACAGCAGTCACAAGGCCACAGCAATGGGTGGCTGGTGACCTTGCCCCCTTGCCTCTGTCTCCTTCACACAGAAAGGTAAACGGGGTAGAGAAATCAGAGGAAGACAAACCAGGGCACCCCGGAGTCACAGTAACAGAGAAAGGTGGATGTAAGGAGAATCCACATGGATCTTGCCTCCCCTATAGATTTGTCCCTGAAATAAATAAATAAGTAGAGTGGATCTGACTCTTTTGTGTAAATTTACAGCATGAACTGACCCATTTAAAGAACCACAGGGTGAATCACTTCAACAAGAAAATAAAATCAGCTTCTAATGTACTTCTTACATAAGTCTGGGCTCTTTGGAGAAACGCACGCCAGCCAGGTTCCGAAAGCAAATGAGCTGTCTCCTAGGGGTCAAGATCCAACAATTCTCAAACTCTATACATATTCACTTTTAATTAATAAACAAAAAAAGGAATTGATTATGGAAAATTCAGGGCTGAAAAATAGACATTGTGATTAAAATTCATGCTGATGGCTCTCATCCAGGGTTGGCATGTCCTGATGGGGGAAAAAAATTCTTTTTTTTGCTGTTGACTTTGTTAATACTTGAGAAGACAGACAGAAGAAATGAATTACATCCCAATGGTCTTCAGAGGGAAGCGCTGATTCCTGAGGCAGGGTAATGACTGTGTCTAGCCTGGCCTTTCCTCCCCCATGCCCGACAGAGGGGAAGGAGAAGGAGCCAGGGCTCCCCTGGACTCCGTGTGAGCCGTGAGTGCCAGGAATTGCTCTGTTCCTAACCAATTGCTACAGAAATGTAGGTTATGCGCAGCACAGAAAGCTGCATTGAAATATGGTTCAATACCGTCTCTGCCAGATCCTCTGAACAGAGACACAGCCTGACACCAGGGGCCGTTGTGAGTAGCGTACAATTTTTAAAAGCTTTGCATACACACACCGACCAAACATGGAAAGAATATGGAAATGCAGTCATGCTAAGGAGTGACATTTCTCAAGGTGGATCATTTGCAATATTTTAACTCCCATTTCTGAATGGCAAAGCAGCCTCTGTTAAGAAAACAGCGAACTCCAATTAGACATCTGTGAGTGCTGTTCTAAAAGGAACCTTTGGTGGGCACGTGCATGTCACTAGTTTTCCCACAGTCTGTGTGCCTGCGATCCAGCCAGGGTGTGGGGAAGCAGGTTTCCGGTGAGCTCATGAGACATCGGGCATTTAACTCCTGTGAGTTTGCAGATTCCCCCACTTTGTCCTTGATGTCATTTCTTTCCTTTCTTGGCCTTTCACACAGGTCCCTCATAGTCTGGCTCCCAGACCCAGAACTCCAAGTCGAGAGAGAAGCAGTTCTCTGAATGGAAACTGTCCCCCACCCCCCGATCCTATGAAAGTATTCAGTTGGCAATTTAGAAAGGAAGGAAACCATAAAGTGGCATAAAGAACGTGGGTCTTGGGGCCAGACAGACCTGGGTTTGATTTTAAGCCCTACTGTTTACTAATTATGTGACCTGGGAAAATGATTTTGGTTTTCTCAGCTAAAACCCATCTGTGAATGGGAATCGTGAATACTTGCCCCTTTAGAGTCAGGCCTTGCTGTAATATGATGAGGACACAGCAAGAAATCAAAGCAGCAAATCTCCACACCTTATAGTTTAGTATGGAGAGACTCCTGATGGATGAAAATAATGAAATTATATGGTGTATTGGAAGGTGATAAGGACGATGAATAAAAATAAAGCAGAGCAGGGGATGTGGATGATGTGGAAACAGGCGTTGCAATTTTGAATCCAGGGAGATTGCCATTTGCATGTGCTAGGAACTTGCCAGGTGACACGTGGTTGTTGGGAGGAAGAGGAATCAGCAAATCCAAAGGCTCTGAGGCCAGAGCACTGCCAAGGACTCCAAGAGCAGCAAAGAGGTCAGTGTGGCTGGAGCTGAGGGCAGGAGGGTGAGAAGTTGGAGGAAGGCAAAGGGATAACTAGAGGTAGGAAGGTTTGAGTGTGTGCTGGGTCTTGTAGACCAAGATACAGGCTTGGGTTTTTATGATGAACAAGATGGAAAGCCAATAGTGTGTTTTGAACCAAGAAGTGGACTGATCACTAAGGATTCAGTGGATTAAAAGAAGGTGAAGTTCAAGATGAAGAAGAGGAGGAGAAAAGGGGAGAAGGGGAGGGGGAGGAAGAGGAAGAGGAGGAGGTGGAAAGGGGAGGGGAAGAATGTTATGAAGTATTTAGCTTCATTTAACTAAGTACTTCAAACCCTCTTCACATTCCCCAGATAATCACACTAATCTTTCTTTTACTTCCCCCTGGCTTGAAGATTGTGTGATTTATGCATACGGTTTTGGTTGGCAATTTTTCTGTGGTCTGAATTAATGACATGAAACTTAAGTAATAGGAAGAAGTCTGGAACCAAAACGCATTGTTTTGTTAGGGATTCTGATGATTTCTATGGGTGATTTCTGCCCTGCTGGGGCAAGGAAGTCAGATATGTTTCACCATCCATCAGCAGCTGGCCAGAGATAAGGGTGTCTTGGCCAGTGTCTATAGATTCACTCCACATATCTTGTCTGGAGAGTACAAGGCTGTGTCCTCCCAAAACAAAGAAAGACAAAGACAGGGATGGGGCTGATAGAGTACCTTGTCCCTTTGGTGAGAAATTCATTCTGCAATCTCATGATCTCAGAGTCATTACATTAATCTGTGGCTGTTATTCTCTTTACTAATTTCTGCTAAGTAGACAAAGGTCAAAAGAGAGACAGGGATGCAAGAGAAGCAAGCTAAGGAATACCCGTCCCTTACAAGATTGGAGGCAGTCAGCCAATGGTGCTGGGTCATTAAAATGTTTCCTGAGGAAGAAAGGTTCACAGCTCCCCAGCAGGCAGCTGAAGCCTCGAGTTGTCTTTTGAGCACTGGGTGAAACAGTGCTGAGAGACCTCAAATGCCACACTGTCCAAGACTCTTTTGTTCCCAATCCGGTGTCTCTTCGTGCAGTCCTTAGCTGAGGGAATGGCTCCACCGTCTAATCCCAAGCCAGAATTCTGGGAATCAAAGACTCCTCCCACATAACTGGTGATGGAGTGATGTTTCTTCTACTTGCCAAGTACCTTCCTGAGCCTCTGCATTTCTAGTGTTGCTGTGATCATTCAGAACATAAGTTGTTCCATCTCCTCTTCCTCTTTCTTACCACATCTTCTAATCCATCCACTGATTTATTCAAACCTGATTAGGTCCCTTCCCTACTTAAATTTCTCCCATGTCTCCTCATTGGCCAAATCCCTTAGATTGACACATTAGACTGTAATTTGGCTACTGACCCTTTCCAGTATTCTTTCTCAATACCTGCCTTCTTGCTTTCTCCATTCCCCAGCCAAAATGTACCTTATACTCCAGCCATTTTGAGCTTGTTGTTCTATTTTATTTTATTTTATTTTATTTTATTTTATTTTATTTTATTTTATTTTATTTGACAGAGAGAGTACAAATAGGCAGAGAAGCAGGCAGAGAGAGAGAGGAGGAAGCAGGCTCCCGCTGAGCAGAGAGCCAGATGCAGGGTTTGATCCCAGGACCCTGAGATCATGACCCGAGCTGAAGGCAGAGACTTTAACCCACTGAGCCACCCAGGCGCTCCGAGCTTGTTGTTCTCTTAAAATGCACCAAACTGCCTTAAGAAAATCCTTTGTTTAATCTAGTCTCTCTGCCTGGAAGACTGGCTTCATGGTAACAATGTGCCTCACAGGCCTGCAGTCACAGGTAGCAGAGTCCACCAATGGTGTCCATTGCTGAGCTCTGACTGCTTCCCCCTGGCTCTGCCCAGATCCTGATGGAGGGCAGGCAAGATGTTAAAGCAGATCCTTTTCTGGAAGGCAGGCAGTCCTTGAGGCTGACTTGGGCTCTGCCATCCAAGGGCCGTAGAGTGGTCTAGGATACTTCCACCCAACTTTCCTTCCCTCTTTCCCTTACTCAGGGCCAGACATGTGGTCTGACAGCTTTGCCAGTTTCTCCTGCACTGCATTGCACTTTGCCTCTCAGATCTTTCCCTCAATGATGTGCTTGCACATTTCATCCTCTCTCAGCAGTCTCAGGCTTATCTGGTGGTCACTTTTGTCTGATACGTTATGTTATGACCCCTAGGTAAAGTGATACATCCTATGTAATAACCATCAACTATATATTATATATATTATATATTATAACTAATAAGAGCACTAGTAATGTTAGAGATGTAAATATTCATGTATCTTCCCTGTATCCTACCTGAATTCTGTCACATCTCCTATTATACTACATTTGCTCATGATAATGATGTTGTCTTACAGACATCTCTGAACCTATAGAGCCGAGCACAGCAGCTGGCTCACAACTAAAATTAGTTCATCAGTAACTAGAAAAATGATTAGCATGTAGTAGATGCTCAATAAACACATATTGAAAGTGTGAATGAATGATGTTCACTGACTAAATGAAGGAATTCCCAATGAATGGCATATAAGCCTGGAGAGCAGAGGTAGAAACCAAAGGTCATAGAGAAACACAAGGGAGAAAGAGGAAATGCTTCTTTCTTCAAAGGAATAAGCATGAATGAGCAAATTCTAATAGATAATGATTGTAAGAAAGTTCTCAAATTGTCTTCTTGATATTTTAATCAAAAGTATAATTACAAATCAAGTATTTGAAATTTTGTAATTGTATGTTGGCTTGTGTTAGTAGTCAGGCTGTCATTAGTTGTCATGTGGGAGAAGATGCATTGGGATTGGGTATAGCCTGAATGTTCGAGAAAGGTGGGCAATTTGTTGTGGGGAGCACACAACCTAATCTCTGAATGAGAAAGATATAAATAAATGTGTAGATGAGGTCTGAGAGAAAGCCATCACCCCCATTTTAATCTGTGTTGTCAAGGGCAAGCTACTCTCAGGGACAATGGGGCTCTAGCTTCCCCATACCAGTTAGTCTTTCAATTAGGGAGTTACTATATTTTAAAAAATGATAGTTAACCACAGATGTATCTGCATTCGCAATTTCTCATTCAAGAAAGGAAAGCTAATAAAGTTTAAAAACTTGGATTCAAATCCCAGTTTTTCCTTTTGCTACCTGTGTGACTTTGACCAAGGAACATAACCTCCCAGAACACTAATCTCCTATAAGAGGAGAATAATAGTGAAACTTCCCAAACAGTGTTTTTGAGGATTGAATGAGATAATAAATGTATGCACCATAAGAACAGCATCTGACACACAACTGCTGCTCAGTAAACGCTGGCTGAATTGACAGCCAGCGCGGTGGTGGCGTCCCATGCATTTTAAATGTCTGAGATGAATTTACAACTTGGTATTTCTCCAAAATTGAAATCTACTTGGAAAGGATTTTCATAATAACCCTCTCCTACTCTTATGAACCCATTCACTCTTTTGGGCTGGATTCCCAGCTCCAGTTCTGAGGAGAGCTCTTCTTTTGCAGGGTCTGAGAAATTTTCCAGTATGGTTCCCATTCTTTAGGTCATCTGGCCACCAATGAAGCTGCTGCAGCTACTGCCACTTTTCAGAGAGTTTAGTCCCCCTCAAGCCTCACAGTCTAGCCTTCCACAAGCACATGCATTTGTGAAGCTGTGCTTTCAGTGACTAATTCTCTGCCCTTCCCGCACTTGGCCCCTACCCCATCCCTGTTCCTACTCTCAAATCCTCATGTCCACTACCTAGTCCACTTACTAAAACCTGTCTCCTGGAGAGGATAAGACAAACTATTTACATTAGATATCTTTCAATAAATTGAACAAATATTTGTATTAGATAAGTCTCCTCATATTAAATGTATTACCAACCAGTACAGACATTCTCACACTCTGCTAATGTCCAGCGGGGACCCCAGGTGATCACTCCTTGACTTGGATTATAGAGAGGTGTAGTGGCTGTAAAGTATGTCCACAAATTCTTTTACATTCCTCCTTTCAAGGGGAGAAGCCTAGTCTCCAACTCCCTTGAGTGTAGTTGGATTTGACAGACTTCTAGAAAAATAGTACAGTTAATGGCATGTATCTTTAGACACCTGGGTGTACATGGTACTGTGTCTCCCTCCTCACTCTTCTTCTTGGATCTCTCCCTCTGGAAGAAGTGAGCCATCATCTCATGAGAAGAGAGTCCCATGGAGAGGAACAGACGCCTCTTGTCAATAGCCATGTGAGTGTGCCATCTTGAAAGCATACTCTTCAGCCTCACTCAAGCCTGTGGATGACTGCAGCCCCAGGCTATGTCTTGGTATTTTTCCTGATTCACAGAATCTATGAGATAGCAACTATTCCTCATTTAAGCTACTTGGCTTTGGGAAAATTTCTTACACAGTAATACATAGTTCATATAGAGGAAACCTGAACAGTCTGATGTTTTAGAGTTATAAGTCATACATTGTGCTCCAAGGTAACTGCTGAGTTTCTTGTGCCATCACAGAAAAATGGGGCCTGAAAATGCTAAAAAGTTCCAAAGCCATGGTTGACTTTCATCCTAAGATAAGAATGTTTATTAGGTGGTTTTAAGGATCTTAATAATGATACCCTACATTTGTATAGATTTTCATGCCTGATGTCATTTGATCCTCACAATAATCCCATTGGGAAAGTAAGAAAATTATTTTTCTACATTTTGTAGATGACTTAAAGTGAACTGCTTAAAGTTTCATAGAATAGAAGTGATATGGGTAGCATGAGAATTTAGGACCCCTGAATTTCAATCTAACATAATTTCTTCTATATTATACTCTCATCATGAATCCATCCTATGCCAATGACTGCATTAGTTAATACAGGAGAGAAAAGAAAGAAATACTTACTGATTATCCATTCTGTGCCAGGAAGTACACCAGGCATTTCACATACTTTATTTCATTTAATCATCATATCCAATAGCACAGCTCTTGTTAACATCAGTTTTCAGATGAGGATGCTTGAAAGTGAGGGAAATTAACAAGAGCATCACCAATGGCCACTTCTGCCACCGAGGGTATAGGTATTACAGGTGTCATATATATCAAAGTCACTACTGTTCCATCTTGGTACTTCTGTCCCTAAAATTCCTTATTGCTACAACCTGACATGATAAAAGATGGGATTATCCGTAAGTAATTTTGTCACTTCAAGGTGTTTGTATTGGGTAAAAGGCAATGATAGAGCAGGCTTCAGCTACAAGAGCAATCAAATCACCAACTTCTGCTTCTGCTTTGGACAATTACAAACCCATAATTGTTTTTTAAAACAAATGGAAATTCACTAAACAACCTTATCTAGATTTTGGAAACACATCAGTGAGAACACTAGACATAAACTTTTATCATCATGGAGCTCACTTGAAAGTGTTAAACAATCATAAATACACTAAAATCTTTGGGGGGAATGTCATTCTGCCTCATGCCCCTTCCTCATCTATCCCAGTAGGATTATCAATAGCATTTGCCTTCCCCCCTAAAAAGTAGCATTCGCCAATCTTTTTATTGGTTCTTCATCAACCACCTCTTAAAATCTTCTTAATTACCATCCCAGATATCCCATGCAGGCTTCGAGATCAAAAGTGACAACAATAGCAGCTACTAACACATACTGAGAGATTGCCTCGGCAGAGCACTGTGCTTAGCTTTATGGTAATGATCTTACTGGATTCTCATAACCCTGTGAGATTGGCACTGGTATCCCCATTCTACAGATTAAGAAACTGAACCGCCGAGAGGTTAACCTACTTTCCAAACATCATGCAACACAACTCGTGAGTTATGTGACAACTGGTAACTGCCAGAGCCCATGTTCTTTACTAGGAAGTATACAGCCTGTCCTCCAGATCATCAGGATTCCCCACAGATTAGATTGAACTCATGCAGCTGAAAATCCCCCTGCCTCCTTCTCTCCAATGAATAATGTACCTAGAATTCCTCTGCTCTTCCTCCAGTCTCAGAGTATGGACCCCTCCGTCTACCAGAGGACAGGATCTCTCTTTCAAGCCTTGAGTTTTCTGCCCCAGGTTCTCTTGAATTCTATGCCAAGTTAAGTCATCCAGTGAACATTCCCTCATCTTCCCTTTCTCACCTCTCAATCACCCTTCAACACGCCAGTCTATCTTCTCTTCCTGACCACTCCATATACTACCTTTACTAAAGTTATCAAAACAGTGCACTACCAGTCTTCCAGACTTCTGCAGACAGCACTTGGCCTGTCTCTTACCAGATTTCTCTCCTGCTGTCACTGCTTATCTGCCTCTTTCTTAAAAATGACTCCCCGTCACTCCCTCCTTCTTAAAAATCTGTCCAGTGTTCTGAGATGCTAGCCACATGATTCCCCTACCTCTATAACTATTCCTTTTTGATCTCCTTCATATAATTTCTTCCAACCACACTTAAATTTTGCCATTTGCCAAGGTTTTATTCTCGGTTGCCTCTCTTTTATTCTATATCTTCTTTTTATTCAATAGCACTTTCGCTTACCGTGTGAAAGAGCACCTCCGTGGGTATTCCAAAATCTTTATTTCCACTCCTAAGTGATTTTGCAAACTCCCGTCCAAACTTTTATATCTAATTTTTATTGGAAAGTCTTTCTTAATGGTGCACAGCTATCTCAAACTTAACAGGAATAAAAGAGAACTCGTGACTTTCCTCTCTCTCAAATCAGCTTTTCCTTCTTTATTCAAGTGATGTCAGCAGCCCATGCAATGCGAGTCTGAAGTCCAGGTTCTTGCACAGAGTCCACCTGCATGTGTCTGTCCATCACTGCAGAGCACCATTCCTGTCTTAGGTGACACCCTTAACCCTTCGTCCACCCAGGGCTGCAACCACCCTCCAGTTCAGAAGCTCAGCACCTCATGCCTAGACTACCTCACTAATCTCTTAATTGTTGTCTCCATTTCTAGGCTTTTCCAATCTGCTGCCAGAGTGATATTTTTAAAGTCCTTCCATGTGACTCCACTACCTATAGGATAAGTACTGTCCATCTATCTGTCTCTCTACCCCTCATTCTCTTTAATGACACTGAGGACCACTTATTCTAGCTCCTATCTCCTGCTAATGTCTCAAACCTAGTTCTCTATATTTTTACTACAGACTCCTTTCTAAAGGTATAAATCAGACTTTTCTAATGGTGGTGTCACTTCTTAGACCAACATCCTTACCTTTCCTGTATATCGATTCATTAAAAACTCATGTTAAGTTCCACCCCTTCCAGGGAAGTCTTCTCACAGGCTGAGTTAGCTGTCCCTCTGTGTGCTTCCATAGTACTCTCTGCCTTCCCCTGACATGACATTTTCTATCTTATATTAAAATGATCTCAGTCTGTCTTTATACTAGAATGAAGTTCTGGTTTTCTGTTTGTTGGTCCCTTCTGGATACTGGGGATATAGTAGGGAACAAAATCCCCAGTCCTTTACAACTTTTGTTCTATTTGTGAAAGCATGTATGGATAGATGGATGGATGAATAGAAAGAGAGAGAAGTAAAAGGAAGGAAGGAAGGAGAGAGAGAGAAAGGAGAGAANTTTGTTCTATTTGTGAAAGCATGTATGGATAGATGGATGGATGAATAGAAAGAGAGAGAAGTTAAAGGAAGGAAGGAAGGAGAGAGAGAGAGAAAGGAAAGAAAGAAAGAAAGAAAGGAACGAAGGAAGAAAGAAAGGAAGGAAGAGAAAGGAAAAGCAGAGGGAAATGAGTGCTAAGCAGAGAGCTAAAATAGCTGATGTGACAGAGAACACCTGGGAGACATTGACACTTAGAGTTGGTTGACAAGAAGGAGCTAGTCATGTGGTGGTTGATGGAAAACATATCAGGAAGAGATTCCAACTAGTGCAGGAAACACAAAGTTAAGGCAGAAAAAAAGTCTGGCTGTTTGAAAATCAGAAGGAAGGCTGGCTGGCATTGTCAGGGCACAAGGGGCAGGGGGAGGTTGGTCTGAGCTAGCACAGATTGGTGGGTAGAGGTCAGATCACACTGGGCTGTGTGAGCCAGCAGGAGGAGTTTGGATTTTCTTCTGAGTTCAGTGGGAAGCTTTCAGTGGATTTGCAGTGGAGAAGAATAAAATCTGATTGCATTTGCAAAAGCTAGCTTGGTTGCTGTGTGAGGAATGGCATATAAGAAGGCAAATGTGCCCACAGGCAGCAAGTTAGGAGGCTGATGGAGGGGAGTCCAAAAAGATAGAGACTGGAGGCTTGGATTAGAATGCCAAGAGCAGAGATGGAGGAATGACGTACACAGAGGCAGCGTCATAGTACTGGCTGATAGATCAGACAAGGAAATGGGGAGAAGGAAAGGCATCAAGGTCAATTTGCAGACTTTTGCCTTGAGCAACTAGATAAATGGCAATGCTGTTTAGCGATATGGGAAGCCCAGGGAGGAAGGAGGCATAAGGTCGTGGAAGGAAATCAAGTGTTCTCCTTTTAGTCATGTTAAGTTTGAGATGTCCAACTATAGGGTTTGGAGTTTGGAGGAAAGTTGAGGGCTAGATTTGATGGTATGTATTAAATGGATTAGATCTCTTTTGGAAACCACACTGATAAAAAAGAATAGAACACCAAGGAAGGATCCAGTAAGCCCCTCTGTGATCAACATTTGTGCCACCCAATTGGTCTCTAGCCCCACCCATTCACAAAGTGGTAAAACTATTTTCTTTAGAATGATCTTTCATAATCCTGTCTAACTTCAGTTAGAATATATATAGTAAAATAGACAATTTCACCAAGGGAAATTGAATATTTTATCGTAACTTGTTGTCCTGAACAAGTTACATAAATAATAATACTTCCAACCACAGATGGTCCATTTCCCATGAAATCTCTGCAATAAATCCCTGAGCCATAGCACCAGCAGAATTTTTGTTTTGCTCATCAATGAGAAAACAAATCATTGTATCTCTCCCTTCAAATTAATCTCAGTATGCAGATAAAATCATGTATTCTCCAGGTGATATTTTAATTTTTTAGTATTCTGGGTATAATTCATTCCTAGCGGGATGTCAATTATCTGACACATGTGAATCTAGAATATTTTCATTAAAGACATATGGTTTAGTTAAAAAAAGAAATGGTCTTTCATTTATAATTTTTATATATTCCTAAAGCAAAGATTCTCACAATGGCACTCATTAATAAAACAAGTTTATCTTTCTGAGAAAATTGGAAACCTTTGAAGTCATTCTATTTTTGGTTTGTTTAATTTTTTTCAAAGAGGGACAAAATGACTCAGCACTTGATGTTTTGGCCTCTCATTTGGCATTTGACTATTCTGCCTTCTATTGTTATTCAGCAGCTTTGTTATTGTACTGTGGTGATATTGTTGCGGGGCTACAAAACAAATACGCTACAAGGCATGGCTGGGCTTAATGACATTTCCCAAGATTCCCTTCCCTGTCCATTTCTGGTTTTGTCTTTTCACATGCAGAAGGTCAGTGCTCCTGTAGCTCGCAGTGTCAGATCCTCCTGCAGAATGTTCACTCCACTGAGGTCGAAGGTGGTGACCATTGACGTGTGTCTGTCCACCCTCACGTGTTCCAGCTCATGCTTGTCCTTGCTCCTCCCCACTTTATATCCAGTCCCTTTCCAACAGCCTGGCCTGCATGTCAGGCTCAGCACCAGATGTAAAAGGAAGAGCTTTAGAGGGTGCATAACCAGCTCCCTCAATCGTCTGAGGTCAAATTCCTAGGGATGTGTGTGTGTGTGTGTGTGTGTGTGTGTGTGTGTGTGTGTGAGAGAGAGAGAGAGAGAGAGAGAGACTATGTCTCTGTGTAAGAGTGCATGTCTACACGTGAGTGTATGAGTACATCTGTGTGAGAGTGTGTGTGTGAGTGTGTCTTTGCGTGTGAGAGTATTGTCTCTATGTCTTTGTGCATCTGTGTGTGTTAGGGTGTGAGTGTTTGAGAGTGTATGTGACTTAGACTGTCTCTGTGTGAGAGTGTGGGTGTGTATAAGTGCATGCCTCAGTATGAGTATGTCTGTGTGTTAGAGTGGGATGCTGTGTGTGAACGTGTATCTGAATATGAGTGTGTGTCTGGGTGTGACTGTGTGTCTGAAAGAGCACATCTATGTGAGTGTGAATCCGTGTGTGAGTGTGTGTCTGTGTGTCTATGCATGAGTGTGTCTGAGTGTGAGTGTGTCTGAGAGAGCATGTCTGTGTCTCTATGTGTCTGTGTGTGAGTGTGTATGTCTGTGTGAGTCTGTGTGAGAGAGTGTGTGTGTGCATATGTGTATATGTGTGTAAGACAGAGAAGAGGGAGGCACCTCCTAGTGGTTCTGCTTCTCTGATTGAATTCTGGCTGGTACTATGTTCATGGGGCTGCTCTCTCTCTCTGCTCCTTTCTCTACTTTGGAGGCTACACCTGCTCTCCAGGCTTTAACTTTCACCTATCAGGCTGACTCCAAAATCTCCATTTTAAGCCCTGGCCTGTATCTGAATACCAAACTTGCTTCTAACTACCTACAGCACTTTCCCACTTGGATATAGTACCATTACTTCAAAAGCAATGTGTCTAAAACTTAACTCATTAAGGCTCTTCCAATCTCTATCTGAATTGCTTCCATACCCCAAGCTGGAGAAAGGCAGGCACCTGTGACTCTCCTCTATTGTCCTGTCAACAGTGGTTATCAAATTGTTCCTCAGAGCTCTAGAGAACAGCAGGGCCCAGGGAAAAAGTTCGGTGGGTAGTACTTTTTTTTTTTTTAAAGATCTATTTTTTTATTTATTTGACAGAGAGAGACATTACAAGTAGGCAGAGAGGTAGGCAGAGAGAGAGGAGGAAGCAGGCTCCCCGCTGAGCAGAGAGCCCTACATGGGGCTCGATCCCAGGACCCTGAGATCATGACCTGAGCTGAAGGCAAAGGCTTAACCCACTGAGCCACACAGGTGCCTCAGTAAGGAACTCTTTTACTTTATTCTTATCTCAGCCATTGTGGTCATCATGGTATCAAAACTTCAGCAAGACTCCCCTGGCAAAAATTGACCATTACCTCCTAGGTGACAAACTCTGGATTTTTTTAGTCCTCTTCCAACTTGACTTTTTAGTATTTAGTGACTCTGAACTGAAATGCTCATTTCAGTTCAATTCATTTTTGAAATGTTTCTCTTCCTTGACGTCTGAAGCACTAATCTATCTTGTTCTCTTACTTAAAAAAGAAATATAAAATGTGTCATTATGAGAAAAGGTACTGACTTCTCTTCCTTTGTCACCCTGTGTGTGTGTGTGTACATGCATGCTCATGCATGCAGGAATGTGTGTTTATCCTTGTTCTTCTCTCTACACACTCTTTGAATGATCTCATCTATTCCCATCTCATCTACTTCAATAACCTCTGAGCTGATGATTCCCAATCTGTATCTCCAGCCATCATTTATTTGCAGTACTCCAGATCCATAAACCTAAATGCCCACTGGCATCTCCACCTAGTTGCCACTAAACTCAGCCCACCGCAAACTGAATTCATCCTTGTTCCCCAGCTCATCTCTCCCAAGCACATTTCTCCAGGTATTCATGTCTGCACTCACCACTTCCTTATCTCAGTTCTTTGAGTGATATGT
Organism: Ailurus styani; assembly: GCA_002007465.1. NCBI lineage: Eukaryota > Metazoa > Chordata > Mammalia > Carnivora > Ailuridae > Ailurus > Ailurus styani. Next base: position 483,033 of record LNAC01000529.1, on the reverse strand, counting down.
AAAATCACTCTCATCTATTAGCATTATAATGTTTTCCTTTTTTTTTTTAAAGATTTTTATTTATTTGACAGAGAGAGATCAACAAAGTAGGCAGAGAGGCAGGCAGAGGGAGAGGGGGAAGCAGACCCTCCACTGAGCAGAAAGCCTGATGCGGGGCTCGATCCTAGGACCCTGAAATCATGACCTGAGCCGAAAGCAGAGGCTTAACCCACTGAGCCACCCAGGCACCCCTGTAATGTTCTTTTCTTATGTTTGTTTATTCATCAGTTTTCTCAGTTAAACCCTTTGCTTCTTGAAGGCAGGGGTCACACTACTGGCTGGTCTTATATCTTTGTGATATCAGACATTAGCTAGACATTGAGTAAATATATAGAATGGAACTGAATTGAGATTGCTCAAGTATTACAGCTTTAGAAAAGGAGGACATGCCAGGAAGTCATTACTATATCTGCTATCTAAATCCAAAGATAACAGATGCAATTCATTTTCTTTGAACAATATAGTAAGAGAAATAGTTTTAAAGTAAAAAAAAAAGAAGGAAAGAAAGAGAGAAAGAAAAAAAAGAGAAAGAAAAGGAAATGTTCTAAACTAGATTTTAAAATTTGACTTAGAAAAATGTATTAAAAATTATTTTGGTCTGCATAATTCTGTATGACGTGATGCATTTCTCTCCACCTCCAACTCTCCGACTGCACCCATACAGATGGGCATGGATGATAAGGACATAATTTATTAGACTACAGTAGTTCTATTCCTTTGACTCTGAAAATCAGAGACTACGTTAGTGGGGAAGAGGCTCAGAAGCAGAAATGGGTCTTCTTAGCCCCTTCCCGCCCCTACCTTTGTTCCCCATGGGCAGACCAGCCACAGTGGTCTGGGTTAAACTGGGTTAAACTGGGTTAAACCCAGTGGCTGAAGGAGGAGAAGTCTTTCCTACTCTCTCATCCCAGGTTCCCCCAGACTCTCGGAGGCCACATATCTGCTATCTACCCCATCTCTCCCTGACTAAAAATGATAATCGAGTTCTTATTCCCTGTCTTTCCAAAGGATAAAAACAGGAAAGTCATAAGTTCTGGTATGTCTATGATTATTTCAGAATAACTGAAATCTTTGCTTTATGAGCACTAAGCTAGAGAAACCAAAGAAATAATAATGGACAAAGTTGTGATGGTAAGGGAGTCTAGAGATATTTTGTGTAGAAAAAATATTTAACTCATTAAGTGCTATATTTCTCACTTGTCAGAGTATCAGTCCAGAGTATAGGAAAGCAAATATTATCTCTTCAATCTTGCCTGGCCCTGGGCCCAGAGAGGCCAAGTTTGCACTTGCCAAGTCCCTTCTCCACCTGAACTCAATGATGCCCTCCATAGTTCTATCTCAGGCCACTCCCACCTAAACTTCTCACAGGTAAGACTCTGATATTTGTCATTTACACATCTCACATCCCATTATGCCATTATCCCTAGGACTTCTATGCGAAAGTAGACAATATTTTTTTTCCTGTGGAAAAAAAATTTGGCAGTTAGCTAGCAAGTGTGGCTGTGGAGAAGAGTATCACTGTGAGAGAAGAAAACAACTCCCTGAAATCACATAAGGCAGGTCGAGTGTTACAGCCTGTCACATCCCCTCCTGAGAATGAAGAAATTAGTCACAATTAGCAGAGAATATTGTGGAATGATATTCATGATATTCATTGACTTCAGTCATTCAAATCCTGTGCTGGCCTCAACCCTAATTAAACAGTTGAAAAGAGAAAGAATATTAATTGAAAAGCATCCATTCTGGGCCCAGGATGAGATATTTTAATCAAAAGATCCAGGAATAATCCTACTTCTAGGTTAAAAGAAAAATTACCCACATGCATAGTAAGAAAAGACAAAAAAACAAAAAACAAAAAACTACTTTCAAACAATAAAGTAGTTCTTGTTATGAAAATCTGATTCAGTCTTACTCTTTTATCTGTGCATTATCTTATAGGAGCTAATCATTTGCTATCATTTCCTAGAACCATACACTAGAGAAAGTGTTATGAGCATGAAGGTGGAAAGAATAATTAGAGTGGTTTCTAACAGAAGTTGGACAGATAAATATCTCTAATCATCATTCTTTGATCACAAATGTCACTTATTCTTAACATAATCTTCTTTCCTGGTTTCTTCCCTCAGTTAATAGCAATGAAATATCCTATTAGGCGTTAGAAGACTTAAATCACCATAAATAATAATAAGGGCTCTTTAAAGAAGAAGAAGAAGAAGAAGAAGAAGAAGAAGAAGAAGAAGAAGAAGAAGAAGAAGAAGAAGAAGAAAAGAAGAAGAAGAAGAAGAAGAAGAAGAAGAAGAAGAAGAAGAAGAAGAAGAAGAAGAAGAAGAAGAAGAAGAAGAAGAACACAGAAAATGTGAAGTTTTGAGGAAAGAAAATAGTGTTTTGGGGTAAGGCCTTTGAAGTCCACACAACAGAACAACATGAACACTTTAAAGACTTTAATTTGTTATTCTCTGCTAAGTGATTTAGAACCTATCACACAGCTGGCCTCTTATTTCTTAAATCAGTGAATGCTCTGGTGTTCCTTCACCATGACATGTCGTCTTACGGAAAACCTCCAGACGACGACGAGAGGACCAAATTCCATCCACAGAGATGAATTCTCTAGATCACTATAGAAATATCACTTGCAGGTTCTACAAGTCTGACTTATAAGTTACCTGCTACTGGGTTTCCTGAGAGTTAAACTTGAAAGGGGCCTCTCCAATGTATACATATGTTGAAAACATTGACATATCTTTCCCTTGTACTGATGTTTTCCTGACATAATGAATGGTAAGAGAGAGTACGACTTCTTTCCTTCACTTTAAAAAAGGGAACAGTTTGAGTGGCTCAGTTGGTTTAGCATCCAACTCTTGATTTTTGACTCAGGTTATGATCGCAGGGTTGTAAGACGGAGCCCCATGTCTGGTTCCTCACTAGGCATGGAACCTGCTTGAGATGCTCTATCTGTCCCTCCCTCCCCCCAGCTCCTGCACACACTCTCTCAAACAAACAAACAAACAAATAAATAAGGAACAGATGTTCCACTAAATTTCTTGGCTATAGTGAACATCTCAGATTATATTTTATCTGGTCTTTCTTTTCCATAGGAGGCACGCTTTCACCTTCAGGCCTCTTACATAATATGGAATAACACAATTATGACATCTGGTTCCAAGAGTAAGAAATTGAAACCTGTATAGTTGACTTCAAAACCTTCTAGGTACGGAGGCTGCTCAAAAATCTGAAGATTTCCCCTCCTCAGTTGCCCTGACTAAGAATTATGCTGACCTATACCTGGATTTACAATGAGTAACTTTAGAACTAAAGTTACTATCCACTAAAGTGTCCTTTGCTGATACAGATACTCAAGGACATAGATTCTAATTTAGTAAGTTGTCTGACCATGAAAATCTTACCAATTAGTAAGTTTATCTTACTTAGCACTGAAAAGATGTTAGGAAACGAAATCTATTATTTCAACTTTACCCACTGTCAGGGAAATAAAATTAGAGGTCTGAAACTCATCTACTTCAAGGTTATTATAAGATCTTTTTGTTAGAACAGAAATAAGTTTGGTGGCGATCGTTTTGGAAATCAAAAAGAGTAAAGTGCACATGTTATCCTGTTAGGTGTCTTTAGAAGAAAAGACACTTGAATAAGGAAGAGAAAAGACATAGATCTCTGGAGAGTATAATAGCACCAGAGGCTGTGGGTAGAGCTTTGAACTACTTGTGTCCTGAGCCTGAAATATCACCAACATTTCCGAAAGCTAGCTTTATAGATTTTGATTTGTATTTGACTACTCAGCATGAAATGGACTGAGATTTTTCCGTGACCCTAAAAGCTATAGAAAAACACACATTTTCTATTTGCTGTTAAGGACTATTAAGAGTGACAGATATATATGACTATAATGATGATTATGTAAATTTATATTCTGACTGAATTCCAGGTTCTGGCTGTATCTGGCTATTCTTAACACAACACAGAATGGTCTAGATAATATTAACTCCAAGGAAAAAAACCACAAAAATTCTTCAAAATGTTTATCATTAAGTTATGACTTAAAAAATACTGGCCTAAGCTTAAAGAGATGTCATCCTCATACACAGAGATCATTTGTTTCTTGAGAAAACCCTTCCAATTCTGAAAGATTAGGCATTTATCAAACATCGTGACTCAAAGTTGGATTTAATCAGCTAATGTTGAGATTAGCCAGAATCTAGTATGAGCACATAGATGTCTGAATAGAAAGAATATACTTTTTAAATGGTAAAATTAAAAAAATGCAAATGGGAAAGAAAAATAAACTCATATACTCAGAATGGTAAAGAAATTCTGTCCAGGGAGTCTCAAAGAATGTTAGGACAGTGCTTTTTAGAAATTCAGCCAAGAGGATTCTTCAATTTATTTTTTTTTCAAGGTTTATAATCCAAGGTCTTCAGAGCAAAATGTGCTAATTACAGATGTTTGACAAAATGCAACTGGTAATCAGAAAGCTGGATAAAGCAGAAAACCTGAGTAGGAGCTGGGGTGTAAAGACCACATGTAATGGGGGATATTCAGATAATATTCTTTCTGGTGTTGAGAGATGGTGTATCAAGCTTGAAACTGCCAGAGAAGGTAGAAAACATGTGAGACAAGAAACTCAAAATGAGGACATTCTTGGAAGGCCTCTCTCAGATCATCTTTATATCCAGCTGTCTGATGAAGTTTGGATTCTAAATACTGAGCAGGCTTGCACTTGTGTGTGAGTTCAGAAGCCCTAACTTTGGGCAAGAAATGAGAGTTTGCTATCAAGAATTCTGGGACAATCTTGAAGAAACAGTACTTGGAACCAAAGTTCCAAGGTAACAGTAAATGTTACCTCAGCATTCACCTACCCATTCGTTGAGATATATTTCAAATGCAATTTCATTAATATGAAATGCAATGAACACTTATTGACCAAAAAAAACATCCTGCCAAGTACTGTACTGTGTATACACTTTAGTATTTTTTACTATTGCTGTTTTTGGTGTTCTTAAAACTCAATTCTCGGGCACCTGGGTGGCTCAGTCAGTTATGTGTCTGGACTTGGTTCAGGTCATGATACTGGAGTCCTGGGATCCGTGGAGCCCGCATCAGGCTCCCTGCTCAGCGGGAGTCTTCTTCTCCCTCTGATCCTCCTCCCTCTGTGCTCTCTCTCCCTCACTCACTCTCTTTCTCTCTAAATAAAATCTTAAAAAAAAAAAACCCTCAATTTTCACTATAGGTTGTTAAGTTTTTTTTTTAATAATCTGCTATATTTTCCTAATGTGGAAACTAAGTCACAGAAAGGCCTTTGAGTAACATGCTCAAGGTAGAGAGTTAGCAGATGGTAGAGCAAGGATTGAACCCAGATGGTCTCATTCCCAAACCACTGCATGGCACTCACTTCACAGTCACATTTCCTAATGGTCACTAACCAGATGCAAAGACTCCTTCCTCTGAATTCCAACAACATTTGTACCTCTTACATTTAACATATCCTATGTGGCTCTTAACTGTAACTACTTGACTACATGTTGCATCCCCTCAACTAGCTTATAAACTTAGTGAGATGTATAATTATCTCTGCCTCTCCTTCTGTTGTCCCCAAGCCTGTTTAACACCCTGCACACAGTAGCTGTTCAATAGATTTTGGTCATGGGATTGAATTAAATGGGGTGAGGGCCATTCTGTCCAATCACTCGCCATTAGCCCATCTACACTATGTAGATGGGTGGACCTGCTCAATCCTGTCTTTCACCCTAAAAAGAGGTGGTAGGTAGCTGAACGAGATAATACAACCAAGGGAAGCTTCCATTTTCATCTCATTTCCTCTCCCTACTCCCCAACAAAATCAACCTAAATGAAGTAAGAGCTTTCATTTATTTAATCCAATTCCCTGGCATTTCATGTTCCAGGATAACCTTTCAGAGATTAGACAAATGCTGGCAAAACTCAATATTCTACTGAAGTCTGGTTGGAGTAAAAGTCAATGGCAAATAAGATAGTTTACAAATGGACATACTCAAAAAAAATTTAAAAAAACAAAAAAAACCCCACAAATGGACATACTCTCATTTCTAATGAACTCTGGTGAGATGTGAGAGAAGTGGGTATAGTAACTTAGAGAAGACCCAGAAGGAGTGCGAGTCCAGAAGCTTGAACAGCTCAGGTGAAGGGCCAATGTCTACCTTAGAACTCTTCTGACTCCCCTTACCTATTCTTGTGCTTAAAGAAGCCACCAGCATTATGCTCTGTATTCATAGCGTGGAATAAAGTTAAAAATAAGGTTCTTTATCTTTTTATACAACCAACTCCAACCTCTTTTGCCCAAAGTCATAAGCATTTGAAAAGCCCCTTTGTCTTTTGTTTAAGGCCAGGCCTCCAGGATACCTCTCCCAGGGCTAACTCTTCAAGGATTGATCAGCTTCTGGGCTACCCGGCAGCAGAGAAGTAAACACAAAAGAAAAATTATTTTATAGCCAATCTTCTGCCAGCTGAAAAATGTTTAAAAATTAAAGAAGTCTTACATTAGAGAATGTTAGAAATGACAGAGACTTTGACGACCTCCTGTTTTGATGAAGACGCTGAAGCTCAGTGAGGGGACATGATTTGTTCAAAACACAAAGAAAGAATGGCTGCCACGTGCAACAATGCAAATGCATATCCAAAACATTATGTTGAGTTGAGTGAAAGAAGCCAGACAGAAAAGAATTATATATTATATATTGTTATATATTATTCCACTAAGTTCTAATACAGGCCAAACTAAGCTGTGGGGACAGAAATCAGTGTTAGTCTGGGTGGGTGGGTGTGAGCCTAAAAGGGGCCCAAGAGAACTTTTGGTGGTTATGAAAATAATATTCTGTACTTTGATTGGGCTGCTAGTGACATGGTGGAGACAAATGTCAAAACCCATCCCACTGTACCACTTAAATCTATTCATCTTGTTGTGTGTAAATTGAATCTCAACAGACTGATTTAAAAATTTTTTTTTAGTTATTGTTAAAAGCTATACAGGGTGTGAGATGTGGTGCTGACATGGGGACTCCAGCTATGTGCCTCCCAGGCCAGGCCTGTTGGGCTCCACCACCCTCCTTCCAGTGGTTTTTCTTCTTGAAGCAAATGCACTCTTCGGAAACAAGTCTTGGTGACAGGTCCTGGACGACTCGCTGAAGCAGCATGACAAAGAACATGAGAAGTATCCAGTGGGTGCCATAATTAAGTCCGAGACACTAAATTATCAGCTCACATCTACTCTGGAGATAGCCATGACTTATGCAAATTTCAAGCAAGACAAAATAATGATTATCAGTCCCCCCCAAAGGGAGGAGGCTAGTAAATGAGTGAGCTTAAGAGTATTAGGTACCATTGGTAATTCTAGAAGTAATATGAAAGAATGAAAGTGCTCCCCATTTAGTTCTTCTCAAGCCTGCAAGGGCCTAATCTAGTCACGTACTGTAATTATAATGTATCCCTAGGTATGGCGTATATAGCAAAAGCATGCAAGTGAGACTTAGAAAAATAGAGCTTTTAGGAATGTGCGTTAGTGCTACATATAGTGAGATGTATTACTTTTCTCTGGCTTCTCTGGAATTCTCTCTATAGGCTGTTGTCTCCTTTTCAGAACTTGAACTCTATTTCATTAGAGGCCTTCCTCAAAGAAGGAAGGGCTCCTGAGAGTAGTGGACTTGAATGTTCTGCCTATTAAAAACAGGACTAGAGGACACCTCTGACCCACAGGCCTGACACATCCCTCACCCTCATGCCTGCAGCAGGCTCCCTGTTTTGTTTTGTTTTTTAATTTAAATTCAATTAGCCAATGTCTAGTACATCTTTAGTTTCAGATGTAGAGTTCAATAAATCAGTTGTGTATAACACCCGGTGTTCATCCTGTCATGGACCCTCAATGCCCATCATCCAGTTACCCCATCTCCCTACCCACCTCCCTCCAGCAACCCTCAGTTTGTTTCCTCGAGTTAAGAGTCTCTCATGGTTTGTCTCCCTCTCTGAAGACTTCCCATTCAGTTTTTCCTCCCTTCCCCTGTGATCCTCCACGCGATTCCTTATGTTCCACATATGAGTGAAACCATATTATAATTGTCTTTCTCTGATTGACTTATTTCCTTCAGCATAATACCCCCCAGTTTCATCCATGTCAATGTAAATGGTAAGCATTCATCCTTTCTGATGGCTGAGTAATATTCCATTATGTATATACCATATTCTCTTTATCCATTCCTCTGTCAATGGAAATCTCAGCTCTTTTCACAGTTTGGCTATTGTGGACATTGAGCAAGCCCCCTACTTACAGTGCCTGGGATTCCCTTGGCTAGAAAGGCTTGGTGACACTCCATAGGCCTCACTTCCTAGAAGAGCCATTTTGCACAACCAGAATCATAACATGGGACAAGAAAATCAGTTGCTTTGGGTTCTGGATTTCACCTTTAATTCGAAGCCTTTCCTAGCAACTTACAAATTATCAGCTGAAGGGAAATAACTTGACTGTCTTTGGGAAAGGTGGCTCTGTTTTAAAGCCTATCTTAAGCCCTGCTTATCCCAGCTATTATTGGTAATAAATATATTCAATGTTTTTCAGAAAAGAAAGCTTTCTTATGAAAAGATATACCACAATACCAAAGTCCCAAACCTTCTGATTATTGAAATTCTTGGTCAGGGGCACTTGGGTGGCTCAGTTGGTTAAGCATCTGCCTTTGGCTCAGGTCATAATCTCAGGGTCCTGGGAATAGAGCTCCACATCAGGTTCCCTGCTTAGCAGGGAGTCTGCTTCAGATCTCTCTCTCTCTCTCTCCCTCTCCCTCTACTCCTCCCCCACTCTTGTGCTTGCACTCTCTCTCTCAAATAAATAATAAAATCTTAAAAAAAAAAAAGAAATTCTTGGTTAGTGTCAATAAACCACATTGAAAATTCCACAGAAAATATCTAGATATTTAGCCTTTGGAAACATCCATGCATTGATTTGTTGCTCATTTATTTGTTTGCTTCCAAACATTTCCTGGAGTTTTAAACTACTTTTACTTATTAAAAGTAAAGACAGTTCTTGATGGTTGGCATATTTATAAAACTATCTTATTTATTATTGTATACCCCTCAGATAACTAACCGCTATCCTAAATGCAAGAACTAAATTCTAAGGAATTTAAAACAAATTTATTTCAGCTCTGAAAATGTCTAAATATCTACTCAATCACTCATTTATTTCCCTTAAGAAATAAATGAATATGATGGGAAAATTAATACTATGAAGGCTTTGTTTGGAGGATTCATAAAAGGTGGGAAAAACTGCAGAAAAAGCAATGGCTATTACCATTTAAAGCCTCTTCTCAAAGAAGCAGCACATTTAGAAATTTCTACTAACTTTTGGTCAGCCTGATTTATTCTCTTAAGACACTTGTGTCTCATTTTCAACCAACTGAAGTATCAAAGTAAGTAATGACAACTTTTATATCCATTATTTCTAGGTAATATAATGTCCTGAGGCTTGAAGTGTTCCCTAAACTCAAATTTAAGCCCATTATGGGGGAATTGTTCATTAGTCTATGGTATGTACTCATGTGCCCTTAAATTTCATTTTAATCATTTGTACTAATTGACAGACTATATCCCCCGGAAACCCTGAAAAATCTTCTAATAGGCAATTGCTTCATATGTCAGTATGATCATTTGCATTTCTAAACCTTTAATCTCATTACATACTTAATATTTCTCTTGTTATTTAATAGTGGAGCAAAATTGACTGCCATTTTGCTGTTTATGATATTTGCCAAAAAAGAAAAAGTCTCTTTACTATGAGCAAAAAGAAATATGATAATAATGGTGTTATTTAAGTATTATTAAAACAGTAATAGTACTGATGGCCGATAACCTGACTTCTGCTCTTGGGCCTGCCAACCAAATATTTCTGGGGTCTTGGACAAGTCACTTCTGTGAATCTCAGTTTTCTAACATCTGGGCATTAATAGGGATGCCGTGCGTATTATACGCAGTAACACCTTCAAATCATTTTAATTTGTTGCTATACCCCAGTTGCACAGAAGTTTCACTCCAGTTAACAGTGGTGGCACCCTTGCCATATTGACCATCATCATTGTCATTATCATTATTGGCATAGACAAGGAAGAAGGAGCCCAGAGAAACATGACTAAGGGATACTTGTGGAACAAGGTAAGTAGGTTTCACAATGTATTCATTTCCCAGGGCTACCCTAAAAAAAGCACCACAAACTGGGTGGCTTAAAATAACAGAAATCTATTTTCAGTTCTAGAGAACAGAACTCTGAAATCGAGGTGTCAGCAGCTCCTTCCGAAAGCTCTAGAAGAGAATCTTTCCTTGCCGCTTCCAGCCCCTGCTGGCTCCTGGTGTTCCCTGGCTTACAGAGAGAATCTCAGTCTCTGCCTCTGTTTTCACATGGCCTGCTTCTCAGTGTGTCCCAGTACCCCTTCCCTTCCTTTCATAAAAACACCATGCATTGGACTTAGGGCCCACCCTAAATCCAGAATCATTTAGTCTTGAGATTCTTAACTATTTACATATGCAAAGACCCTATTTACAAAAAAGTTCACATTCTGAGCTTCTGAACATAATTTTGTGGATATAATTTTGGAGGAACATTGCTAGCTCCAAAGAATGGTAAAGGTTCACTGGGGACCCATATTGAGAAGAATGTTAAGGCTGAATTGAGGATTAGTAGGAAAGAATACCAGGATCATGAGCAAGGTATGGAAAGTGGACACATACTTGTCATGTTCTTGTCATCACTAAGCACTTATCTATAAGGAAATTGAGACCTAAAGATTTGTCACTGCCCCTGGTCACTCAGTGGCAAAGCTGCACTAGAAATAAAATCTCCTGACTCAAAATTCAGTGCTCTTTCCTCTACAGAATTTAATAATTTCTCATCTCAACACCTCTCTAGAAGTTATTATTAAAAGTATAAATATAAGACCTTGAAAATTACTGACACCTTAATACTTACATTGATTTAATCGGTCAGATTAGAGTCATTAAGAATCATTTGGCTGACTTCCAATTCCAGCTCTGATATCATATTAACCTTCCACTTGAGAAAAAATAAAAGCTGGATAAAATTAAAGGGAAAACTTTGAAAGCTTTGAAGAATTGGGGGTAGCAGATGTCAGTATACTTTAAGGAAAGTATTACTAGTAACAAAGGACATTTCATGATGACAAAAGGTGATAAAAAGGGCTAATTAAATAGGAATATTTTTAAAAATTCTTTGATTTGTAAGCATCTAATAGTGTACCTTTAAATTTGTAAAGAAAAGAAATAGAATTAAACGGACACACAGGCAAATCCATACTTAGAGTAAGAAGTTTTTTAAGTCCCTCTGTTTCTCATGAATGTAATAAGCAGACAAAAAATCAGTAAGGACATTGAATATTGAACAAGCTTAAAAAACTTGACCTAATTGATATATAGAACCATTTACCCAATTACTGAAAAAGGCACATTCTTTTCAAGGGAACATGAAATTTTACCAAAATTGAACATTTACCTGGGGCATAGAGCAAGTTTACACAAACTTCAGGAGACTGAAGTCATTTAGAGTATGTCCTCTGACCACAGTGGAACCAAGTACAAATTAATCTCCCAAAGTATAAATAGAACCCCACCCCCCACATATTAGGTGGTAAGCAAAGCACTTCTAAATAGTCATGAGTAGAAGAAGAAACCACAGTAAAAAACAGAAAGTAAGTTGAAATAAAGAATAATAAAAAATACTACATACTAAAACCTCCAGGATACAAAACATAACTTGTGGGTTGTAGCTAAAACAATCTGTTAAGGGACATTGAGAGCCTTAAAACCATATATTAGAAGAAAGGAAACACTGGAAAATTGATGACCTACAGTTTCCTATAAGGAAGCTAGGGAAAAATGCAAATTAAATCCACAGGGAGTAGAAAGAAAAGAATTTTTTTAATGGCAGAAAAGAACTATACTCAGAGAAAATCAACAAACCTCAACATTCATTCATCAAAAAAACTAATAAGGACTGATAAACTTCTAACAAAAATGATCACAAATTTTTTAAAAAAGGGAAGAGACAAACAATATTAGGAATGAAAAATATCCTACAGACAATTATAAATAAAATTAGGGATATCATGAACAACTTTGTACCAATATACTTAAAAATATAGATAAAATGGCAAACTCATTGAAAAATAACTAATTTAAAATCAATACAAGAAGAAATAGAAAATATGAGCAGGGTTTCATTAAGGAAATTAAATTTTTAATACAAATATTCCCACAGTATAATCTCCATAGCTTCTCAATGAATTCTTCCTAAAATTTATTTATTTTTTTAAAGATTTTATTTATTTATTTGAGAGAGAGAGAGAGCCCAAGCACGGGGAGTGGCAGGCAGAAGGAGAAGTAGGCTCCCCGCTGAGCAGAGAGCTAAATGGGGACTTGATTCCAGGACCTTGGGATCATGACCTGAGCCAAAGGCAGACACTTAACCGACTGAGCCGCCCAGGCATCCCCCACCCAATACTTAAATAAGAAGTAATAGCCGTCTACCACAAACTGATTCAGAGATTAGAAATAGAGGGAAAACCTCTCAACTTGTTTAATGAGATCAGCATAAAGTTGATACCAAAGCTGACAAGGGGATTACAAGAGAATTATGGAACAATGTTTTAGAAACACACACACACACACACACACACACACACACACACACACACACACAGAGTATCCATTAGCTATAAGGGCAGATGAAACAGTCATGTGGGAAGGGCTTTTGCAATTAGTTTCTTCATGTTTCCCTCATTACACTCTTTAGAAGGAGGGCAACCTTGTGCTTCTGAGGTAGAGACAAGTATCTTGTTTACTGGAAAGAAGTCTGCATGGTAGGAGATGCCCCTTTCTAAAGTCACACATATTTATTAAAGCCACCAGGAAAGTAATGCTTTCTCTTTCAAAATCCATCATTATACTCTATGGGCAGTCCTCCATGCCAGGCCTGTCTGTATTAACTCAGAGAGATGGAATAAGCAGACGCATGAGTCAGACACTGCTAAGTTCAGTCCTGGTTCTGCCATTTTTAGCAAGATGATGTTCAGTTAGTTATTTGGTCTCTCTTAGCCTTCATGTTCTTGTATAAAATAATGGGTTAATGCCATCTATCTGAAGGTAGTTTGGGGGATTAAAAGAGAGGATGGATATGAGAAGACCTATGCACATAGAGAAGTAGATATTCTCCTGAAGCTGGAGATACTATATGCATGATTTATTCACAGAATTTGTGCCACTTAAGTCACTATTGTCTACCATTTTCTATTTATTAACAGCAATAAATGCATGTCCCCAAAAGACTGTCATTTATTGTTGCAGCTACCTTCAACATATCTCTGTCCATCACGCATGTGGATTAGAACACATTTGGTGCCTCTTACAACATGCTAGTTAGAGAAACAATGGACAGACTGTCTAGGGTGGGGCCGGCAGTGTCCAGTATTCAATACAAGTGCTCTAGGTAATCCATTACAAATCAGAGAAGATCTTTTTTGAAGAATTACCTTTATAAAATCCTCTGGGGGTGGGTTGGAGTAAAGCAAGTCATGAAAGGGGCTTTGACTCATGAGACGACACAAATTGAAGTCTGAGAGCCCATAACTCACTCTGGGCTTAAATTTCCTCACCTACTCCAGACCCCTGTGACCTACATCTTTAAAATCCCTTTGCAAAAAAAATGTCCTTGCCTGGAATACACCTTCCTCATGCCCCTGCCTCAAAAATTGTTATTCATCCTTTAGAATCACACATTCATTCAAACACAAATGTTTATGAAGCCCTTTATGTGTATTGAGTGCCATACTAGGCACCATGGTTATTAGGATGGTGAGCATAATCAGACCGTGACCTCATTTATGTGCTCAAGCTCTGTACAGATGACCTTGCCAGTCTTGCCCCGGTTGCTCACTCCTGGGTACTCAAAGCTCTGGGTGTACATAGTATTAGAGAACAATCTTGTTTTCACATGACCATTTCCCCAGCCTGGGAAGGGAGCTCCACAAGAGAAAGGCCTAATTCAATTCATCTTTTCTTCCCCAGGGCACACCTTGGAGTCTGACACATAGTGGGCACTCAATAAATGTTTGTTGACTGAATCATTCATTAGTCATGAGGTCTTGATATAGTTAAATCTGTTGAATGATTCTGCTAATGAATATGAGAGAAATTAAAACAATTACACTCAGGAAAATTACATATTTTTAAGATATTCTTTGTTTTTTCCAATTTTATTAGATTTTATTAGTAGTCCTAGCAGCTATTATAAATACTTATAAAGCTAACATCACTGATTTTTTTTTTATTTTTATTTTTATTTTTTTATTTTTTTAATTTTATTTTTATACATCACTGATTTTTTTAAAGATGCACAATATAAATATAGTTGAAATTATGCCTAATAGCCTTTTCTGGTTTAAAATTAGGAGAATTCGGGAGGAAAAATAGAACAAGCTGCTATTTAATTCGAAATAGCTATGCATGTGAATGACTTAATATACCAGAGGATTTGTTAGGTTTCTATACTAATCAACAATATTCACCTAGAAATATTAAGTAGTAGAAGACATTCATAGAATTTGACCTCACAACACCAAAGTCTGGCACATCCTCCAAACAGAAATAACATTGTTTATTTAAAAACACTTGGTACAGATCTAAAAGTTTCCTGAAGTTTGTGAAGATGTGCTGAACTGTTCTTGAAAAAATTAAAGAATTAAAACAAGCAAACAAAAGATCCTGTCATTAGTTGTGCTAAAAAAGGAGAAGCCAACTTTAAGTTGTGCTAGGCAGACCCTGGAAGTTTCAGCATAAATATCAGGGGAACTTTGGAGATAAAGAGATGTGGTTTCCATTGACTTATTTTGTAATAACTAAAATGATTAGCCTTTTTTTTTCAGGTGCTCACATGCTATAAATTATATACAAAAGGACTTAAGGGTGAAAGCATGAAAGTACCTACTTGGTCTGGTGTTTAGATCCTTTCAGGTGGGCATGATACTGTTCTATGGAGTTTAGAGAGACACTGCAGATGGTACATCTGTAATTGCGCCTCAGACCTGTGGACAACAGACAGACTTGATTAGCTGCATCCTGGCCATTGCTACCTGAATGTATTCCAGAACCGCTAAAAGTTCTGGACAGAGTATCTAACAGGGCATCTGGTCTACCCCACCAACTCTTCAATCCTCCTTACAAAGCCCAACCATTACTTCCCTTAGTAGAAGTTAGAAGCAGGCTGCTCCATTTCTGGATGCCTAAAATTATTAGGACGTGGCAAATTCAATGTAATAAAAATGGGAGGTGGGGAGGAAAGAACATGCTTCCTAGACACAATGTTTCCGGACATTTTGTAACCCAAACAAAGACAAGTCTATTTTTTCTTTAAGGCATATAGACATGGTATGCTGTCATATCTGCAATGAAATTTGAGACTCCAGATAAAAATTCTGTCTCAATTATTCTTTCAACCCTATTCCAATGGAAAAATCACAAATTCAACTTTAGACCTCATTCATTTGAATTCTTCCAGTACCATCTCATAAAATGTAAATACCCAAGAAATGGATAATAACTGAATTCACATAAAAGCTTACTTTTCATCAAAGAGTTTAAAAGAAAGTTATTCATTAATTTATTAATTTAATTCATTCAATTCATTCATTAATAAAGTATCAACTTTGGACCAGGCACTAGGGATTCCTAGATGAATAAGATGCTCTTTGCTTTCAAGGAGTTTAGTAAAAATGTTGACTTCTTTATAATATTGATTCATCTAGAGTCAAATGTGTTAGAAAGTAGCTTTAACCAAACTTTAAACATTTGCCACAGCTCAGAGACCCACATGAAACACATTCCTTCTGCTAGTGTGTCCCATCAGAGTAGAGAGAAAAGCAAACTCTGAGTCATGATCTAAAAGTTTGAATTTAAATCTTGGCCCCAATATTCCTGGTTGTATGATCTAGAGGAAATCATACAGTTTCTTCCTGACCTCGACATGAAGGCAAAGCCATTCATATCACAAAGTTGTTGTGAGAATTAGGCAAATAAATATGTTAAAATGCTTATCAAGTAATAGTTGTTATTGATTTTGTTCCAACATTCTATGTCTTACCAGTTGTAGCATTTTTTCCCTGATAAATGCATAGCATTTTCTTTTTTTTTAATTTTATTTTTATTCTTTGCCCAAGGGGTACAGGTCTGTGAATCATCAGGCTTACATCTTTCACAGCATTCACCAAAGCACAAACCCTCCCCAATGTCCATAGCCCATCCACCCTATCCCTACCCTACCACCCCCCAGTAACCCTCAGTTTGTTTTCTGACATTAGGAGTCTCTTACGGTTTGTCTCCTTCCCCATCCCATCTTGTTTCATTATTTTTCCCTCCCTACCCCCCACAACCCCCTACCCTGCCCCTCAAGTTCCTCATATCAGAGATCATATGATAATTGTCTTTCTCTGATTGACTTATTTCGCTCAGCATAATACCCTCCAGTTCCATCCATGTCGTTGCGAATGGCAAGATTTCGTTTCTTTTGATAGCTGCATAGTATTCCATTGTATATATATACCACATCTTCTTTATCCATTCATCTGTTGATGGACATCTAGGTTCTTTGCATAGTTTGGCTATTGTGGACATTGCTGCTATAAACATTCGGGTGCACATGCCCCTGAGAATCACTACCTTTGTGTCTTTAGGATAAATACCCGGTAGTGCGATTGCTGGGTCGTAGGGTAGCTCCATTTTCAACTTTTTGAGGAATCTCCATACTGTTTTCCAGAGTGGCTGCACCAGCTTGCATTCCCACCAACAGTGTAGGAGGGTTCCCCTTTCTCCGCAACCTCGCCAACATCTGTCATTTCCTGACTTGTTGATTTTAGCCATTCTGACTGGTGTAAGGTGGTATCTCGCTGTGGTTTTAATTTGTATTTCTCTGATGCCGAGTGATGTTGAGCACTTTCTCATGTGTCTGTTGGCCATTTGGATGTCTTCTTTGGAGAAATGTCTGTTCATGTCTACTGCCCATTTCTTGACTGGGTTATTTGTTTTATGGGTGTTGAGTTTGAGAAGCTCTTTATAGATTTTGGATACTAGCCCTTTATCTGATATGTCATTTGCAAATATCTTCTCCCATTCTGTCAGTTGTCTTTTGGTTTTGTTGACTGTTTCCTTTGCTGTGCAAAAGCTTTTAATCTTGATGAAGTCCCAATAGTTCATTTTTGCCCTTGCTTCCCTTGCCTTTGGTGAGGTTCCTAGGAAGAAGTTGCTGCGGTTGAGGTCGAAGAGGTTGCTGCCTGTGTTCTCCTCGAGGATTTTGATGGATTCCTTTCTCACATTGAGGTCTTTTATCCATTTTGAGTCTATTTTTGTGTGTGGTGTAAGGAAATGATCCAGTTTCATTTTTCTGCATGTGGCTGACCAGTTTTCCCAACACCATTTGTTGAAGAGACTGTCTTTTTCCCACTGGACATTCTTTCCTGCTTTGTCGAAGATTAGTTGACCATAGAGTTGAGGGTCCATTTTTGGGTTCTCTATTCTGTTCCACTGGTCTATGTGTCTGTTTTTGTTCCAGTACCATACTGTCTTGATGATGACAGCTTTGTAATAGAGCTTGAAATCTGGAATTGTGATGCTGCCAACTTTGCTTTTTTTTTTTTTTTCAACATTCCTTTGGCTATTCGGGGTTTTTTCTGGTTCCATATAAATTTTAGGATTATTCGTTCCATTTCTTTGAAATAAACTGCTGGTATTTTGATGGGGATTGGAATGCATAGCATTTTCTAAGAGACAAAATCATTCTCATTTTTCTAAAAGGAAAATAATGCACAGTGTTGGTAGAATTGTGTTATCTACAACCTGGGTGACTTTATACAAATTAGTTGACTTCTCTGGACTTCTCTTTCCTTAAAGGATTGTGGTAAGGACTGAATGAGATAAAGCATGTATGAAAGAGGTATCTTATACATAACAAGTGATCAAAATAAATTATCTATTATTACAATTTCAAAGGGATATTAAAATAGAATTTTTTTCCCTCAACGTCGCAGATGAAGCCCTAAGTTGAAGCCCTATACCCACATTACTAATGTGAAGTATGAGAGTCCCAGTCCAAAACATCCAAAGGAAATAGATAAGAACCAATTTCTAATCCACAGCTGACTACCCTCTACCAGTCTAAAAAGGAGGTTGAAGAAGAAAGAAAGAAATAGGTAGGAGATTTCTTAAAGGAGCCATATTGTACTGTTTTACTTACCCTCGTCCATGTGAATTGGCTATGTCCTTCTCTCTCACCTCAAACCTATGGGAAAAGACATCAGTGGAACTAACTCCCTAAAGAGCTTCAGAAGTGCCTCCTTGTGCTTGGGAAGCCAGGTACTGGACTCTTTGGACTCAAAATGCTAGAGTCTGTAGACTTTGATGGCAAAGCAATAAAGGTGGCAGGATTGGGCACGTATTCTCACAGCCTGTCAGAGTAAAAGATATGTGATGCTTCCCATAGACCCATGTGTGTCCTGTTTATGAACAGAGCTGGTTTGGTGATATTTGGGATATCGGAGTTGGGGGCAAGAAGACCTCAGCAGAAAGATGCTTAAAATGTCAGCTGGGTATCTAGAGGCTTAAAGTGACCCCAGAGGAAATACTTAGTCCATACCAAGTAATGCTGAGTTCCTGAAAAGCCATGAAATCACCCCATGAAAAGAAGAGTCAGTATGCAGCCCTTGCTGGATCCGGCAGCATCTATGCTAGCCGCGTATGTTTATCTATCATGTCAACTTTTATCCCCCTTGCCGGTATAACCTGATACCCTGCATCCCTCAGCCTTGGAGGAACCTGAGGCAACCTTCCAAGCTAAAGGGATAAAAGCAAAACCCTAGACGAAAAGCGAGAACCGTGGGCAGAGAAAAAGAGAGGAGCCTACTGAACTCTCTTCTCTCACAGCAAATAGGCAGCCCAAGCAGATCTGACCAGAGAGAGGGGAAAAATTTAACTTTTAATAAAGTTTGGAGGTAATTGAGAAATTGTTTTCCTATCCTGGATAGATCAATTAAAGACATAGGACTTTTCTATATCTGGGAATGAGAGTAAAGAACTCTTTCCAGCTTAAAAGAAAAGAAAAACAAAACGAATGCTATGCCACAAAGAAGAGCTGTGCTTACATCACCTTTCCATTTCACAGGTGTGCATGACTCAGAAAGATGACTAGTCCTCAAACCCAGAGAACATAAGTTATCTCAATCAGTGTGTGAGCTGTTTGAATGCTTCTTCGGGGCTGGTCCATTCCTTCTTTTATGCATGGAATCAAAATATGAAAACCAGCTTCAGGCCTTCCTCCCTGGGTTTTCCATCAATGCTGTCATAATAAATGGTAACTACTATTTATATGGGTCCTCTTCAGACTACAGACTAATCAAAGTTCGCCTCATAACAAATGGAAGTTCAGCTTGGCAGCAGACATCAATATTTATGTTTAAAAATGGGCATTTTTAAGATCACCAACAAATCTAAAAAATATTCTGATCTGTGCTTTTCATTACAGTTCTCATGCTCTGCAGCCCAACAGAGGCGTGGGCAGGAAATATCTGGCACTTTATTACGATGTAAACTACAGGAAGCATAAACTAGAAAGGCAGTGGGTATAAACAAGAACAAAGGCAGAGAAGGGGCAGAGGAGTCCTCCCCCACACATGACACAGTGTCCCTGGTGGGAAGTTAGGCCTTTATTAATGCTCAGTTGAAATCCTAATTAGTTCGGAATTATACAGCTCCTTTTTCCGCAGAGAGCTGGAGAATCTTATTAAACAAAAATGCTACCTTTCTTATTCAACTCATTTTCAGTGCAATACCATATTAAGAGTATCCTGAAACCCTTTCACACCTAAAGGTTATTTCTGCAGGATTGGTGGTATGTGTTGGAAAATATAGTTTCTGCTGCAAGGAGCTGGCAGTCCAGTTGGAGAGAGAGGGGTGTATACAATTAGCAACAGTGCAAGGTAGATCATAAAAAGTACCACAGTCAGGAGGAGTGGAATGTATGGGAATAGAGGAGGAGATTGTTTCTAACTCAGAGAATCTGGGAAAGCTTCTTGAAGATGCATTACTTTTTTATTTATATTCTTAGCACAGTGTGTAAAACAGATGGTCCTGGAGTATTTAGCAGTATGGGACTACTCCATGTGTCTTTTCAAGTCTCACAAAGCCAGACTTTAGATGCCCCTGCAACTTCACTTGTATCCATTTTACATTACAGAAACATCATTGCACTTTTATTACAATGCCGGGTAATTTTGCTGAATGCCAAGAATGTAGGAGAGAATAAAACAAAGCACATAATTTTTGATGGAGCTAGTCAGGTTCAAAGGCAAGAAATAAGTAAACAAATAAACACATTATTACAGATTGTGAAGGTGTCACCCAGGATATAAACAGGATAATGAGAGAGAAACAGGGAGGAAGAGTGATTTTGGACAGTATGGTCAACAGAGTTCTCTCAGAAGTGTGAAATGAAACCAGAGGGATGAGATTTAGGCTGTGATGTGAAAAACTGGTTAGAGAGTTGTCCAGGGAGGATGGACAGTAAGCAGAGAGGACCAGGAATGGAAATGGTCTAGGACTGTTCAAAAAACAAACAAACAAAACAAAGCAACTGCCAACCCAGAATTCTATATTCTGCAGAAATATCCTTCAAAACTGAAAGTGAATAAAAACATTTTCAGTACATAAAAACTAAGACAGTAGTTTGCTGTAACCTAGGTTACAGAAATGCTTATAAGTTTCTTCAGGTGGAAGGCAAATAGCACCAGATGTTAAATTCAGATCTACAGGAAAAAAATGAAGGATACCATAGATAATTAATATGTGGGTATCTCTCTTTTTTATTCCTTTAAATTTATTTGAAGACAGAAAACAATTAAAAAACCATAAAGTTATATTGCATATTACGGTGTTTATAATGTATTTATATGTGTTAAATACATAACAATAGTAAAAGAATGGATAGGAGTAGAATGATACTGTTGAAAGATCATATTTTACATAAAATGGTAAATATAATTGTAAATAGACAGTGGTCATTCACGCATGAATATTATGGTCCCCTAAAAACAAATACAAAGATATAAAGCTAAAGAGTGTATGGAAAGATTACATAGGGTAATAAAAAACCTTTGATTAACCCAGAAGAAGGCAGGGAAAGAAAAGAAAAATAGAAAACAGATGGAAGAAATTGAAAGTAAATAGCAAATGGTTTATTTAAATTCAACCATATCAATAATTATATGTAAATGGACCAAACAGTTAAAAGGCAGAAATTGTCGGTCTAGATAAAAAGCAAGATTTAAATTTATACTGTCTCTATTTTGTACACTTTTAAGTTAAAAGTCAAGGGATATAAAAAGGCATACCATGCAAGCAATAGCATACAGAGTGGAGGTGCCATATCAATACCAGGCAAAAAAGACTTCAAGGTAAGAATTGTTACCAGATTGAAGGAGGATGTTTTATAATGAGAAAGTGAGAAACACATCAGGAGAACCTAACAATTCTAAGTGGAATTTAGCTAATAATAAGGCTTATGGATACATGAGATAAGAACCAGTAGAAAGAAAGGAAGAAATAGGCAAGTCCATAATAATATTTTTTTTTGNTCCATAGTTTGGCTACCATAATAATATATTTTATCACTACCCTCTCAGTAGCTGATAAAGCAATAAGACAAAAAAAGTCAGCAAAGTTTGAAAGATCTGAATAAAACTATCAGCCATTTCATACTAATTGATATTTATAGAACACTCCACTCAATAACTGCAGAATACACAAACTTTTCAAGTATATAGAGGAAGTAAACTAAAGGAATATGATGAGCCATTAAAAATTGTACTAAATTTCAAATAATTATATTTTGTAGAAAGGTTTCTTTGAAATTGAAATAAATAAATAATGGTAATATTTACAAGAGGAATTAAAACACTTATAAATAACCTGTGATCAAAGAAAAAAATCCAAATGGAAATTAGGAAATATTTTGAATTGAATGGTAATGACAATATTACCTATTAATCAGTTAATCAGCCTTTAATCAGTTTTTAGAGGGAAATGTATAGCTTCATACCAGAAAGGAAGAGAGGCTCAAAATCAATGGTCAAAGTTTAAATCCTATGAAACTAGAAAAAAAACAAGAACATTAAACCAAAACCAAGTAGAAGAAGAAAAGAAATAATCAAGGAAAAAAATCGATAAAGTAGAAAAAATTACAAAAAACATAACAAGACCCAAATCTGCTTTTTAGAAAGGATTAATGCATATATCATAGCAACTCTGTCAGACGTTATAAAAAACAAAGAACATAAATTAGAAAAATAAAGGAATTGTTATTGATACAGATCCTACAGGCATTTTAAAGGGATAATAAGAGAAAGAACATCACGAAAAATGTTATGCCAGTAAATCCGACAAAGTATATGAGATGGACAAATAGCTTTAAAAATTCAATTTACCAAAGCTAACACATGATGAAATATAAAATCAGGATAACCATTTATCTATTAATAAAATTGAACTTCTTGTCCAAAATTTTCCCACAAAGAAAGCTCTAGAACCAGAAAGTTCCTTGGACAACTCTATCAAACATTATATGATTGCATAATATCACTTACACAAACTCTTTTAGTAGACAGAGGAAGAAATATTTCCATGCTCATTTTTGAGCCAACATAACACCAATAAAAACGCTGCAAGACTCTAAAAGACAATAAAATTGCAAACTAATATTTGTCATGAATATGCCAAAAAAATGCTTTAAAAATTAGAAACACATAACAGATATAGATGTGTGTATGTATGTACACATATCAGTTCCACCATATCAGTTTGCTTATTCCAGGAAGTTAAGAGTCGTTTAACATTTAAAAAATCAAATAAGGTAATTCACTACTTTAACACACAAAATGAGAAAATAATATAGTCTTAATAGATGCAGAAAAGAGCATTTGACAAATTTTGATATCCATTAATGATCAAAATTCTCAGCATAGTAGAACTTCCTTAATTTAATAAAGAGCATCTATCAAAAGCCTACAGCTAATTTATCAAATGGTGAAATATTGAACAGTTTCCTAAAATCAGAAAAAAGCCAAGAATGTTACTCCTGTCATTTTTATACGACCTTGCACCAGAGATTCGAGGCAGTGTAGAAAAATGAAAGAAAGAAAGAGAGAAAGAAAGAAAGAGAGAGAGAGAGAGAGAGAGAAAGAAAGAAAGAAAGAAAGAAAGAAAGAAAGAAAGAAAGAAAGAAAGAAAGAAAGAAAGAAAAGAGAAAAGGAAGAAAAGAAAGAAAGGCCTACAGAGGGCACCTGGGTGGCTCAGTGGGTTAAAGCCCCTGCCTTCGGCTCAGGTCATGATCTCAGGTTCCTGGGATAGAGGCCCGCATGGGGCTCTCTGCTCAGCAGGGAGCCTGCTTCCTCCTCTCTCTCTTTCTCTCTCTCTCTCTCTGCCTGCCTCTCAGCTCACTTGTGATCTGATCTCTTTGTGTCAAATAAATAAAAATCTTTTAAAAAATTAAAGAAAAATAAAAGAAAGGCCTACAGATTTGGAAATGAAGAAGTAAAACTGTCTTTATTCACAGAAGATATGATTGTTTATAAAAAGATCCTAAGAGCCCTACAAAATAACTACTAGAATAAGTGAGTTTAGAAAGGTAACCAAACACAAAATCAGTAGAAAAAAAATGCATTCTTAAAATGGCTTTAAACAACTGGAAAATAAAAATGAAAAACACCATTAAAATAGTATCAAAATATTTTAAAGCAGTTAGGAATAAAAGGAATAAATTTAGGAAAAGCTGTACAAGACTGAGAGCTACAAAATATTGTTGAGAGAAATTAAGAGCTACCTAAATAGGGACAGAATACACCATATTCACAAACCAACAGAATCATTACTATTAAGATATCAGCTATCCTATAGATTCAATGCAAACTTGATCAGAATTTCAACAGGCTCTTTATAGAAATAGACAAGTGGATTCTAAAATCTGTGTGGAAATCTAAGTACCTAAAATGGCCAAAACAATTTGAAAAAAGAACATTTTGAGGACTCATACTTGAGGATTTCAAGATTTACTATACAAGTTGATGCAATCTAAGTGTTGCATAAGCATCAGGATGAATAAGGTGCATCAATGGAAGACAATAGAGAGTCTAAAACTAGATGTACACACAAAAGGTCAACTGATATTTTTTCTAGTTTTATTGAAATACAGTGGACATCCAGCCCTGTAGAAGTTTAAGGTGTACCCCATAATGACAACATACATATATTGTGAAATGATCACTGCAATAAGTTTAGTTAACATCCATCATCTCATACAGATAAAAAAAAATTAAAGAAAAGAAAGAAGAAAAACTAGATTTTTCTTATTATGAGAACTTTCAGGATCTACCTTTTTAGCCACTTTCGAATATACCATGTAGTAGTGCTAACTATAGTCATCATGTTGTACATTACATCCCCAGTAGTTATTTATTTTAGAAATAGAAATTTGTACCTTTGACCACTTTCACTGATTTTCAATAAAGGTGTCAAGGCAATTCAATGGGGGAAAGAAGGTTTTTTCAACAAACAGGGCTAGAACAACCAGATCAACGTATGAAACAAAAAGATGAGCATCAACCTCTGCCTCACAGCACATATTAAAATTAAGGTTAACTATAGATTTCAATGCAAAAGCTAAAACTATAAAGCTTCTAGGAAAATATAGGAGAATGGCTTCATGAACTTGGCATAGACATAGATTTCCTAGGGAACAAAACACATTGAACATAAAAAAATGATAAATTAGATTTTATAAAAAAAAAATGAAAGCTTCTGCTTATAAAAAGACACCATAAAGAAAACAAAAAGGTGAGCCACATCCTAGAGAGAAAAAAATTTGGAATACTTGCATCTGATACAGCACTTGTGTCCAGAACATGTAATTAACTCCTACATACATGCCAATAATAAAAATATACAGCCCGATCTTTCAAAGGACAAAATATTTGATCAGATTAGTCATAAAAGAAGATATAAAAATGATCAATAAGCACATGAAAAGGTGCTCAACATCATTTGTCACCAGGGAAATAAAAATCAAAAGAACAACTAAATATTATCTCATGCCCACTACAAATGCTAACATCAAATAAAACAACAATACCAAATGTAAACGCCCATGTGGAACAACTGAATTCTCATACCTTCTGGAGGAGATTGCAAAAATGGTAAAACTACTTGGGAAAGCTGTCAGTTGCTTATAAAGTTAATCGGATATTTACCCTAAGACTCAGAAATTCTATTCCTAGACTATTTATGCTTAGTATATAAAACAAGACTTGTGCAAGAATGTTTATAGCAGCTTTATGTCTAATAGCCAAGATCTCAAAACAATCTAAACGTTCATCAACATGAACTGATAAACAAATTATGATATATTCATATAATGGAATAATACCTAGTAACCAAAAAAAAAAAACCAAAAGAAAAGAAAAAAAAACTAATTTATGCAACATCAATGAGTCTCAAAAATATACCTGTAGGTAAAGAAATCAGATACAAACATGCACATACTGTATGACTTCACTCATATAAAGCTCAATAATAACAAAACTATTCTCTAATAACAGAATTAAGAACAGTTTTGTCTTTAGGGAGTGGTTTGACTAGAGGGGGGCACAAGATAATTTTCCAGTGCCAAGTACTTGATTGGGATGGTAGTTACAGGATATATTCATTTACAAAAATTCATCAGATTGTATACACAAGATCCTCATATTTCATCTTTTTAAGAAAAGTTAATGGATGTGGTTCTACACAAAAACCTCAGCAAACTAGAGACTCAAGTTTTGCCAGTTTCTGTTCTTCCTCACTTACACCCTACAAATTCTATTGTTTCACATCACTAGAAAGTAAATTTCATTTTCCTATTTATACTTTGATAACCTTATAACATGCCAAGAAATATTTCCATATGTTCTGTATTACAGTGCTTACTAAAGCTGGGACCATTTTGAAAAATGATTAATAATATAAAAGTAAAAAAAATAAGGCATTTGGTTTTGAATTATTTCTTTCTCCTCTACTTCTTACACATACATTAATCAAATGGTCCTCTAAATGGATTTGTCATCTTCCAGCATAAAAAATAGTAGCTAATACTTACGTTACATAAGCCATACATAAGCACCACTGTGCTTGCTTTACCCATTTACTCTTTGCAACACCCTATGAGCAGACACTACCATTATCCTGATTTAAAAGATGAGGAAATTGAGGTACAGAGACTTACTCAAAATCACAGAGCTGGCTGGAGACACAGCTGGATTTTGAACTCATGCATTCTGCACAGGAGTCAAGGTCCTAACCATTATTCACTCCACCTCCTGTGACAGGTGACTAGGAATGAAGTCACAGAAATACAAAAGGCTCTTTAGGGCTTATCTAGTCCAGGAGTCTTCACACTAGCCACTAGAGAATCAAGTGCAAGTTGTTAACACAAATTCCAGGTGACTGTGATTCAATAAATCCAGAGTGGAACCTGGAAATCTCCATTTTCTGAAATTCCCCAAAATGCAAGTTTTGGAGAAACCACTGGTATAGTCCAAAGCCCCATGGTGGACGTATGAAGTTTTTTCTAAGCAGAATTGTTTGTATCAACTTGCACTTGGAGGTGTTCTTTTTTAAATATGGCTGACTTCAGCCACTGGCCTCATTTCTCCTTTGTGCACAAGTTTATATTCATCTCTTCAAATACATCACATTTTTGAAGAAAGTTATCATGTCCCCAGGTTGAAATTCTACTGACACTTCAACAATGTCCTTCACTATAACATAGGTTCAAGTTTCCAGCATGATCTCTATCATTACGTTCTGAATGGCATTTCCTGTTTGTTGATGGCATTCTTAAGCTATAACCCTCAAACTGAAGACCAAGTCTCTAATGTGGTTTCATCAGTTTACAGCATATAGCAGAATGGCCACAGCACTTTTGTACCCTTAATTCTAACAATACTTTTAAAGCTTTGAGAGAGAGAGAGAGAGAGAGTGTGCGTGTGTGTGTCTATGGCAACAATAACCCACTGAAATATGTACTTATATTGAACCTACTGTCAATCAATTCTAAGTCTTTTCCACAGAGGTTTCTGCTGAGCCAAATTTTCATTTCCTCAAATTTTATATTTGACTATTTAGATGTTCCTGCTTATCCCTATTAAGCTCCATCTCAATGAATTCTACTGATTCCTCTAGCAATCACAAATATAATGCAGCTCATGTATCAGTTCTGATTGATTGGTAATGGCTGCCAGAGTGCTATGAAAAGATTCTGAGCCCTCCTTCTAGATGATAAAGAAAGATCACCATCATCTGTTAGCCAAGTCTCTCATTGATGAGGGTAGACGGCTAGTGGCATGCTTTTGATGTCTGTGTCATTCCAGCTCCGGCACATTCACATAAATCATAGAAAATTCAGGCCAAGGAATATTCTGGTAAACCAAAAGTCATCAAAATGTAGGTGGTACTTAAAACTGTAGGAATGGTTGGATCATCTATGGAGATGGTATAGGTAAAGGGAAGAGAATATAGAAATTAGAACTTTTTGATGGTCAGAACATTGATGACCTGATATCTCACCCTGATGCACAGGGTAGGAACCAGGTCCATGGATATCTCCAGCTCCCACTGGATTTCCACTTTTGGTGTCACTGACTCCAGGGCCAGATGTGGGTGTGGGAAGCTGGTGCAAGATCACCCATATCCTTGAAGCTGGAGTACCAACATTCATTCAGACACAGTCTTCAGTTTCAGTTTTCCCTCCTGAGTAGTTTATCTTTGCTCTTCCCTACCTCACAATCATTTTTCCTTCCTGGCAGCTGGCCCTTCAGGTCCAACACTTGAAGCAGAAGAAATGGTTTTACATAGACTGCCTCACAACTTCCCGTAATTACTTAAAGTCTGATACTTACAATGAGTTCCTTACTCTATACCAATGATGGTGCTTGTACTCTTCTGATCAAATCCTAACTGACAGAGGTGGTATTGAGGAAGCAGATGGAAGAAAGCTTTTCTAGAAGAGTGAAGTTGTCACTAATATCATATTTTTAAAATTTAGGAATTATTAAACATGATCATATTTAATGATTTAGTAATAATAATTTAATAATAAGGTTGTTGCCTTATGGACATTATTAGCCCATTTTACAGATGAGAAAACCATAGTTTAAAGACATTAAGATCATAGAACTAACAAGTGGAAAACCTAGATCTGAATCCACCAACTTCTGAAAGCTAGTGACCTTACTAACTACATTAGAGCTTTTCTTAGAAAAATGGAAGTGAGAGACGGAAAGTAGTAGGATACTGCTACTAGAAAAAAAAAACAACTTAATTTGAAACTATTATGTAAAATAGACAAAGCACAGCTGCTCTAGTCGAAATGGGAGTTAGGGCACTCAAACACCAGTCAGTTTCCCACCACACTCCAAGCATGGCACTGAGGGTATCCCAAGTAGGGGACCGTGTGGGTTCTGCAGAGCAGAGTTTGACAACCACCACATTCTGTTATGCTACCCCTCACAAGGATAACATGAGGAATGCCTGTATGTCCAATATTAGACTTACACTATGGATTATCTTTTCCCTGTGAGGTTAAGCCAAGGAGACTTCACTAAGATCAGGGTTTGATGCAGTTCCTGTTAGAGAAGAGCCTCCTCCATCCTACAGTCATTACCATGTACGGGATACTTAAGTGCTTAGACTCCTGAATTCATCCCGTTGCCTATGGGCATAAACTGCAGGGTACCAAACAGTCAATTAAACAAAGAACACACATTTTCTAGCTTAAATAGTATATATGCAAAGCCTTGAAAATGGAATCAGGACACAAATGGCTTTGCATCTTCAAAAGCTATTTCCAAACAAACAAAACCTAAAGCTATGGAATAAATTTATTCTCAGTAATTAAAAGACAATTTCAGCCATGTTGGATGCCTGACCCAAGAAAGGACTGGAAAATTGTCACCCTACTGGGAAGACTCAGAAGGCACAGAGTAGTTTACTCTAAATATTTAAAAAGCTGCTTTAGTGGAAGAAGGTTTAGACGTTTTCTACATGGCAGAGGAAAGATGATACATTTTCATGCTCTGGCATATCAGCCCCAAACAACCTTGAGCTTAGCCTTAGAGGTTATCACTACTATTATGATAACGCCCAAAGGACTGAACTGGTTTTTCTTTTATGTCTGTGAGTTGAATTAAATGTTAAGAAAACAGAAATAAACCTACTCTGAAGCAATCTATTATTTGAACTGTACTCAAGTGATTTTTTAAAATATATTAAATAACCACATATGAGTAAAATACCTTCTTCCTGGTCTGGATGTTGATGTAATACAAATGGAAATTCACAGACATGAAATGTGCTTTTTCCTTTGAGTCCCACATCTATTGATCTCTGTGGATATAAACAATTAATAACATAGCTGGGCCATTTTTTTAATGTAAAGTGTTTTTATAAAATTTATTTTTTTCTACAATACAACTGCTGATTACACATTCCATTATGCCTCAACTAGACTATACTCCTAACATGAAATTATAGGTTATGGCATCAAATTAAACAATGGGTTAAATGAGGGCTCAAATAGTCATCTGTAACCCGGAAGGTATGTAGAAAAGCAAAGATCTTCCCTTCTCTGTCCTGCAGGGATGCCTCTTCAGACCATCTCTCATTTCTTCCCAAGAGCTCAGGATCACAGGCTGCTGTAATTTCCCTGAAGAATTGTCACTAGTGCTATTAGGGCCACAGCTGTCAAAGAATCATGGTATTGACATTTTAGGTGTATCCGCTGAAGACACAGTGATTGTCAACTCTTTCAGACTTCGGCTGGAAGTCCAAATGCCTCTTTAGCAACTCTTGCTCTGAAGCTGTACCAGCTCCCTGGCCTATCTAAAGGCCCCAGGAAGCAGGGGGAGCTTTGGGGATCATTTCTAAGAGATCTAGCCCAAGAAGGACTCAAAGGTGAAGTATGAACAGCAAAAGTATCCTAATTGTCTGTATCTCCTTTGAATCACTTTATGAATGAGATTGTGCTCTTTCCCTCTCTATCATTCACACACAATCCAGCCATTACGTACATGAATATAATCTTTGGTGTCCTTCTAGTTCGTTTGTTAGTCGTTCTTGCCTGCTTGTAGATATCCATCTCCTATGGCCAGGTCTTTATCTTCCTTTGAGCAGACAGCCTGACAAACTCTGTGCTAAGTCTTGGTTCTATGCTGCTTCCCTGCAGGATTGGCCCTTTAATAGGGATGTTTGAAACTAAAAAGTCTTCAACACGCAAAACAAGTAACTTTAAAAAATATATATACATATATTTAAAGATTTTATTTTTTATTTATTTGACAGAAGGAGATACAGTGAGAGAGGGAACACAAGCAGGGGGAGTGGGAGAAGGAGAAGCAGGCTCCCCACTGAGCAGGGAGCCCGATGTGGGGCTTGATCCCAGGACCTTGGGATCATGACATGAGCTGAAAGCAGATGCTTAACAACTGAGCCACCCAGGCGCCCCACAAAGAAAGTAACTTTAAAGGTGGAGTTTCTTGTTTGGCCAGATGGGCAGAAGAGAGCTTTATGAAGTCAGTGGCCTTCAAATCACTGCAACCACGAAGCTGCCTGCTTTGCTTTCCCCTAGCAGATAACCTGACACATGTGGGCCTACTGTGACCTTGAGGAAGTGACTTTTCTCCAGGACACATGGCAGGAGAGCCCCCTATTTAATACCATTGTCCAGTGGCCTTATTCTTTATAGAAGCGTGCCCGATCTTGTTTGAGTTATAATGTAACAGACAATAACAAAATATACAACTTACAGGTAGAAGAAATGTGATTTTAGAAAAAGAAAACACTGGGGTGCCTGGGTGGCTCAGCGGGTTAAAGCCTCTGCCTTCGGCTCTCTCTACCTGCCTCTCTGCCTACCTGTGATCTCTCTCTGTCAAATAAATAAACAAAATCTTAAAAAAAAAAGAAGAAGAAGAAGAAAAAGAAAAAGAAAACATCGAGAAAAATCCAAGGAAGACTGACTCAGTAATACTAAAATATATTGGGTCCTAAGAATATGGGAAACAAATGACATGGAAGAATGATGGACCCATCGATCATTTTCAGGAGGCTGGAAACTATTTTTCCTTTTTGAATCTATACTTGTTATTTAAACCTCAGATGTCTCCATTCCCTCATCTGTAAGTTGGAGATAATAATTGTACTTACCTTAGAGAATTTATATGAAAAGCAAAAGAGTTAATATAGGTGAATAACAATACAACAGCTCAATAAATGTACACTACAATCATTATTTTTAATAATGATGATCCTTTGCCTTGCATAAAAATACAGCCCTAACTCATGAATGGGAGAGTCATAATAATTTAATATTCTGAAAGAATTCTCTTTTTTAGAATTCTGAGGCATATTCAAATTATTCTGGCAAGCTGCCTTCTCTACAGGTGCTATTTATACATGTTTTTTTGACAGGTCAAATGCTTCCTTATATACTAATCAACCTATATATTTGCTTGGCATAAAGTTGAATTGAAAATTATCTTTATTCTTCATTTAAAAAATTTTTTTGAAAACATGGAAGATATGACATTACATGAACTGCTTCTTAGAAAGCTGTTGACACAGTGGATCTCAATATATTTTCCCTGCTTTGTTCCTAAATTGAGTGATTGTGGCTATTGAATAGGTAATTAGCTAAGTTCATAAATTAGATAAAAAGGAAAACGTAGAAGGGTATATTGGAAGTTGTGTAATTGCATCTTTTTTATTCTTAAGGAGTGCACTCAAGATCTATCTGAAGACTTGGGTTTTTTTCTTTCACTAACAGCCTCTGTAAACAATGCCATTTGTTCTCTAGAGCCCTTATAAATACTGAGCAGCAGTGACTCTGGTGAGAGTGGCAATTCCCTTCCAATTGCTCAAACTGACTTCCCAGTAGACGTGGATGTATCTAAATAAAATATCTATCTATCTATCCATCTATCTATCTATCTATCTATCTATCTATCTATCTATCTATCTATTATCCATATAGCCACATAATGATATATGATACAATAAGACATGATATATGATATCATTTATGGCTTCATATTTACAAAATCACCTACTTGCTAAAACTTATTTATAATCCCAAATCAATACTGGCAATGCTTTGTGGTCATTCACAGACATGTACAGAGCAGGCCACATGCATGTTTCCAAAAGAGGTTGAACAGATGACACTCTGCCTTCTTGTTTCAGCTCTCCCATAGAGGTGACCAGAGGATGGAGCTGGCAGGGACTAGCCAGTGTATTCCAACAAATCCAGCTTTGGGGCCAGTTGATGAGTTTGAATCCCAGCTCTGGCACCTGTTAGCGGGATGGCCTTAGGCCAGTCACTTAACACTTTCATAATATAAAGAAAACAGACTCTGCTGGCATGAGTGGTTTGTGGAGAAGATCATAATCTATGTGAGATGTGTGTACAGACAAATGTACACATTTCCCCTGGGAGCAGTGGTTTGGTAGTGGCTCCGTCAGTATTGGGTGGAGGAATTTATAGAATAAGTAGTGTGAATGAAGAGAACTGACTGTATATACTTGCAATGGGAGGTTGAGACAATGTGAGGACCTGCAGGCCACTGTGATGGGTAGCTCAAAAAGCATAAAATGCCAAAAATGAGGTGAGAATATCCCCTTTTCCCCCTCTCCCCTAAAGAAGAAAAGCAAGAGAAATTTTAACTGAAATGTCTGTGTGTATGACCAAGCTTTTTGCTTTCCATTTGGAACCATTCCTCCCACAGCGCTCTGCTTTCCAGGCTGCTCAGACTCAAAAGTGCAGAGCCAGCCTCCAAGCCTCTCTCCACCCCATCCAGCTCGGTGGGATTCTGCTTTCCTGCAGGACTGGCTCTGCCCTCCAAATACATCCAACATCTGGTTTTACATTTTAAAAATGTAAATTGACTCGATTGTGGTAAACACACAAAATGTAAATGTGCCAACTTGACCGTGTTGAGGTGTAGAGCTCAGTGGCGTCAAGCGTATCCACACTGCAGTGCTGCCCTTGCCACCCTCCTCCCATGGGACTCTTATTTCGTAGAACAGAACTCTGCACCCATTAAATAGCAATGCCCGTTGCCCTCCACGCCAGCTCCTGGCAACCACCATTCTACTTTCTGTCTCTTAATCTGACTGCTTATAGGAGTGGATCCATACAGTATTTGTCCTCTTGTGATTGGTGTATTTCATCCTCAGGTTCATCCATGTCAGAGCACGTCAGAATCCCCTTCCTTTTCTAGGCCGAATACTATTCCATTTGCGCATGCATACAACATACTGTTTTCCCATTCATCCATCGACAGAAACGTGTTGCTTCCAGCTTCCGCCTAGAGTGAATAATGCGGCCATGAGCATGGGGGTGGGCTTCTTTGTTTGAGTCCTTGCTTTCAGTTCTTCTGGGTATATACCCAGAAGTAGAATATATGGATAAAATAGACCCCAAATCCATTCTTGACACCTCTGCTGCTACCACCTTAGCCTAAGTCCGGCTTAGTCCCATCTGAACAATCACAATTGGTGTCTACCCCATCTCCCTGCTGCTGCTCTTTTCCCCTCCTTAGTTCTCAACACAGAAGTCAGAGGGATCCTGCTAACATGCCAGTCCAATGGCTTCCCATCACACTCTGATGACAAGCCAGAGTCATCACAGCAGACTCACACTGTCATGCTGGCCTGACCTCCCCCCTTGCCTCTGTGCCTTGCCTCCCTCGACCCCCACCCCTTGCTCACTGTCTGCTCATAGCCAGATCTGTGCATGGCGTGTCCTCAGCCACCTCAGATCTTCATCCAAATGTCACTTTCTCTGGGAACCCTTGGTTGACTGGTCTGGTTGCACTTCAAACCTCCTTACCTCATCCCCGCACTTCATTCCCCTCATCTTTCTTTTAGTACTTAGCAGCATCTAATATATTATACACTTTACTTTTTAAAATAATTTTCTGAAATGCTGCATTAAAATGTAACCTTCAAAGAAGGCATATAGTTTTGTCTTTCTATTTACCAAGCTCAGAGGAGTGTCTGATACACAGTGGCACTCGGTAAATATTTGAATGGATAGATGGATAGATGAACAACCGAGATGAATAACCATTCAAAGGTAATACAGAAACCAATACTGTACTGTATGCTCACTAACTAAACTTTAAATTAAAAAAATAAAAATTAAAAGGTAATACAGATAAGTTGAACACTGAAGAAATGATTAATCTTTAGAGAAATATCCAAATCATCCTTTCTTTTTGATTACCTGGATGGGAAAATTCATGTAACTATTATGTGAATTTCACGCCTATTTATTTTTTAAAGATTTTGTTTATTTACTTGAGAGAGAGAGACAGAGGGAGCATGAGTGGAGTTGGGGGCCAGGGGAGGAGAAGCAGGTTTTCTGCTGGGAGGACCCTGGGATCATGACCTGACCCCAAGGCAGATGCTTAACCGACTGAGCCAACCAGGCACCCATATTTCATGCTTATTTAAAACCAGTATTTGTTGATGGGGGAGCAGAGTGTTAAAAATAACTATAATGTCTCTCTTCCTCCCACCAAAATTCTACCGTGCCTCTCCTAAAGGAATTATTTGAAGAGACAAAGTGTATGTGAATTTTTAAAAACTCCTTGGGTTTTATGATATAAGATTAGACTACAGATTGGAAAAAAAGAGCACGTGCAATTCATTTTCTTTTCATATGCCAACGTGATATGTTTATTTTGAACATCAAAGTAATATACAATGTACCTTATTAAAGGGTACCGTGTATTTATTGTGGAATTTTATGTGAACATGTATAGGAAAATAAATAAAAGAGTAGGCCTACAATCCCATGAGATAAAATCTCAACACCTCCAAATTTCTTTTTGATGTTCCAACGAACAATTTCTAGGTATAACTATTACCAGGTATGTGGATTGTCACAGGATTTTTCCTGGTCAGCCAATACAAATAATTGATCTTTAGCTAACAGTTATAATTTGGTGGGAAAAATTGACAGGAAAATAGCTAATTCAGTAAGGTAAGTAGACATAGTCAAATCAAGCAACAATTTTTAATCTGAGATTTTTAGAACTCTTATAAATGCTTGGCATTGACCTCTATTCTGACATATTTCCAAAACAAATTCTTAAGGTCCCAGATTCACTCATTCCATTTTCTCTCACCCTTTTCCCTTCTTTTTGATTATAAATCCCTGGAGAGCAGAGAATGTCTGATTTATTTAGTATTTCTAACATAAGGCCAGACACAGAGTAGGTATTCAGTTTAGGTGTATAGTTAAGGTTAATCAGTAGGGCTCTGATTGTCAACTACACACAAATACATGCATACACACATAAATACATATGCATACATATACACATAGACATACACATATAGACTTAAATGTTTTCTATACCACCCTTCAGGAAGTTGAAGAGCTGAATTTCCAAGGTAATACTGAAGAACTTCACTGAAGAAGGGCTTTCCTAGTATAAAGGGTCCTCTCCACTAAAAGAGCTAAAGTCTTCTTTCCTTTGTTAAAAATAGGGTGACCTCACACACCGACACATCATCTTAGGGAATCATCCACTCTTTGAATCTAAGGTTGGCATATGCTGAGAGCTTGTAAGTATGTGGCTGTGTGCTGTCCCACGTGTGGCTTCCTCTCCCAGGGCTGTGCCAAGAGGCAGGCCGGGGACTGGGTTGGCGACATCTGGAGGGAGGATGTACGAGGCAGGTGACTGCTTAAGCATGTGCTGTATTAAGGGGAAGGGCAGGGAGGCAGATAGGATGCCCATCATTTAGTCCCACCAGCCTCCAGTTATGGCACCAATTCCTTCTTCCGTCTGTCCTTCTTCACAGTGCACAGTGCCCAGGTCATCCTCTGGATCCTCGGATAGTGACTGACTCTACTAATCCTGCAGAGTTTGCAACTTCTCTTGGTCCTGAACAATTTAATTTCTCCTATGTTTGCATTCCCTATTTAAACTACAAGCTGATTTGAAGCAACAATGGCATTTCAAGACAGTCATCCTTTTATTCACCCCGGCACCTGCAAAGAGTCCTGCTCATAGAGCTGCTCACTAAACAGCTGTTTAATTAAATGGGGAGGGGAGAGGGGCTGCAGGTGATGGAGAAAGCTCTTTTTTGCCTTATTTCCATGAATTAGAACACCTGTCATTCCTCCTAGGGCAAAAATAACAGACAAGGAAGATAAAGTTTCCCCTGAATTCAGATTTTCTGTTACTCTGACCTCTTTATGGCCCGGGACTTGTCAGCTTTTATCTTCAAGCTCTACCAAGATAAATAGGGACCAACTAAAGCTTACCTACACAACTCATCCCAGGAAGTTGGCAGAGCCCTGCCTGGATCTCAGCCCACATAGCCTTTCTCCTCCTTCACAGGTGGGCCCAACTGCCCTTAACGGGCAAATGCACACACATACCCTTAACACCCAGGCTCACCTCTGCAGCCCCCAGAGCCCCCCTCAGTCTCAGGAGGAGGAAGTGAGGGAGCTCTAGTCCTACGCCCTGGGACTGAGCAGCCAGCCAGTCACACTCTCTGTGACCTCTGACCTTGCTGTGGTGTCCTACATAATGGAACTTCGGAAGGGGCTATACCTGAGCACCGAAATGCCAAGCATGTCACATAGACTGGCAGCGGTGTCAGACTAATCCCCGGCCCCTCAATTTGAAAATGGCTTTTATTTTCAACACCATTTATTGCTTGAATATATTCAGTTGTTGAAGGAAACCATTTAAGGCACATAAATAGAACTGAAAGGCTTTATTAGCTGATGTGCTATCAGGGAGCACTGAAGACTGGGTGGGCCCCAGTTGAAACAGGGCCAGGATTTTTAGGACAGGGCAAAGCTGAATGTGTGTCCTGGTGGTTTTCACTGAGGCTGCAGTCTGGGTACTGAAGACCATCAGCATAGTATTTTCTGAGAAGTGTTTTAGGAAGCCTTGTGATTTATCAGGTGTTCAAAGTTCCCAGGCAGGGAGGTAGACAACAGAGGGGGAAAAAAAAAAAAGAAAATGGGTAAAGGTAGAAGGCAAGGAATAAACTGGGACCCACTGAGGTCTGTTCTATTTCTCTTACATAGTCAAGAGATATTTTGAGCTTCTCAAAATATCTGTGGTTAAGGACCAGATTTTGTCATTTTTATTGACTTTTAATTCTCAATATGTTGCAGAGCATACTTGCATAAAATCCAATAAAAATTAAATTAGTAGCAAAATAAAATAAAAAAACAAGACATCAAGGATGCAAGCCCACAGTTTTATTATTAGACCAAATAGACTTAAAATTACTCTATAAAGTTATTGTAAAAAGTTTCTAAATGTTTACTCTCAATTTCTAGACCTTCCTCATTACAGATCAGTCAAAACCAGTTTTCCAACCAGCACCAGTCCATGAACTGCATTTTGAGTAGCACCATTTTATTATTTTATTTATTATTATTATTATTTTTAGTAGCACCATTTTAATCAACGGAAGTTTCTTCACTGCCTCTCGATCTGGAAGCCATACTCCTCCTGTCCATGGGAACACTCCTGCACTTCAGAGTGGGCATCCCTGGGGGCTGACTGTGTGTTTTCCTGACAGCAACAGGCTGACCACTGCCCAAGGCTGCTGGCTGGCTTTTGAGCAAGAACTTAATCCCCAAACCCACAGTTCAGGCTCTGATATTGGCCAATCTGACTTACTATCAGCCTTTTGACCTTGCCCAAACCACACATATACCTCACTAATACAGAATAGCAGTCAGATTTTTTTTTCCTGGATTCTTCTCAATTTCCCTCTTACCCTCACTTTTTTTCATTCTTCGATGGATGACTGATTCAAGGTCTGTCAACCTTCCAGACTTCTCTCATAGCATTGGACCTTGGCTTTCCTCAAGTTATCAAGTCCTTTCTGTTCACTCAGTTACCTTTGAGACATTCCCTGTTCCAGCTGAGCCCACAGAGCACTAACTCAGAGAAAATTCAGATCACAGAATTTGCTGTACCAATGGCCAAATCTATGCTCTAGTCTCTACTCTATCCTGATGCATTTAATCAGTTTGAAGGTAAGATAGTATCGCTAAACTTTATAGTTGTTGGAAGATTAATTACTGCACTGCAATTTTAACAGATTTCAAATGGTGAACTCTACATGGCTTGTTTAAAGAATAAAAACAAAAGTATTCTCCAATAACACCAATCCTTAAAAACAAAACTACAAAGAATCCACAAATAAATCCCCATTGATTATTGAATCCAGGGCTTAGAAAGCTTCCATTTTATACAATATGTCCAGAAAACTGAGAAAGTATCCACTGAAACACACATGAATAAATATAAAGAATACCAAAAATATTTTGCACACGCATGAAGAACACCTGAGTGTATACTCATCTTTTATCCTAGATCAAATAGGCAAAGCTCTGTAAGCACATCACACCGTAGGTAGACACACTATTACAAAGCCAAAATGGGTTGTGTGAGGAGCTATGTGGGGTCAGAATCCATCCCATGAGGGGATCTCCAAAGAAAATCACACAAAAATATCCTAATCAAGTAGATGATCCATCAAATTATATACATTTTTTTGATTGCATCTGTCTGGAGAGCTTGATTGCCAGTTGAATCACTTAAGGGAAAATGAGTTGTCTGCTTTATTTGGATGAAAGCAGGAACAATTTCTTTCATAAATGGTATGAATATAATTTAATTCTGTTATCTTTTCTGCTTGGGTAAAGTGCCTGGTTTTGCACAGAAATAAGAATTTGATGTTTATACATTTGCCATGTTTTCCTTGAAACTGTAAATATGAAAGAGATGGTACCTCATGCACTTCTCAATCTTTGAATGTATCTTTGATTCAAATTTGCAGCCTATATAAACAACAGAAATGTGGGCAACAGAGAAAACAGGTTGGGTGTGAAACCCAGGATAGTTCTAGACTAATTTTCTTCATTCACCTACACTCAAACTAAATAACCAGATTTACTCTCTTGCATTACCTGTCTAGTCTTAGCTCATGTGTGTACCTAGCTGTTATGGAGACTTCCTTTCATTACCACATGACAAATATAGAATTGTCATTTTCAGAAAGACCTAGAGTGGCATCTGCACTTTCCTTGGAGTTCTGAGAATGGTGGTCTGTTCTTAATTTGAAAAGTTTCTTTTGCAAATGCAAAAGTTGTGGAATCTTTTGCTGTAGAGAGTCACTTAAAAGTAGTTTTAATGGACCATGTAATAGCTTATTTCACTGTGCTCTTTTATTTTAGCATAAGAGCATAAATATTCCATTCAAATATTGAAAGTCTATTCGAGGCAAAAATATAGGCCCGGCATGTCACTAAGGCATTATTTGCATAGTGGTCCACTTAAAATACATTAATGTGTCATCATTAATTGTATCTGCCTAGGACTTTTACATATTATCTGTGGAATACACCTAATCTCTAAAATTCACACTTCGACATATTGCCTGGTGCATGTAATCACATTTAGAAAAACATTATTCTGTCCTATACCATATCAATGTAGGATTTCCTTCTGGAGAAAACGTTTGTGTGGTGCTCATTATTCTGAGCACTGGAGAGGGAGATGAGTAAAGATGAAAAGTAAAAAGTTTCAAATGTTCAAATGGGTTTCTCAAGAGAGGTTAAAAATAAAATTTTACTATCATCTATTTTAGTTTTACAGACAAACAGTGTAAGTGCAGCACTCAACTAAAAGAAGTGGGGTCTGGAACTGTCTTCCATCTAGAGAGCTGGTTTTTCAGCAAGATGTTTATGGTCAGACTCCTATTGCCATGGTTGAAAGGCAGAGGTAGGCCAGTATAG
Organism: Ailurus styani; assembly: GCA_002007465.1. Taxonomy (NCBI): domain Eukaryota; kingdom Metazoa; phylum Chordata; class Mammalia; order Carnivora; family Ailuridae; genus Ailurus; species Ailurus styani. The sequence continues at coordinate 442,994 of LNAC01000529.1, read as the reverse complement.
GGGAAGTACCGGGACTTTGGGTTCAAAAAAACCTGAGGTTCCAATCCCAGAGCCATTACTTACCATTGTCAGACCCTGAGGCCAAGTTTCCTGCTTTGTAGGAAATAATGATAACACCATGCACATCACAGGATTATTGTAAAGGGATGAAGGTGGCACCACATGTCAAGTGCCCAGTATAGCTCATGATCTAGAACAAATAGTCAATAAATTCTCATTTATATTCTCCTTCTTTTTCTCTTTTTCATGAGTATGTGCATACTAAATGAGTATGTGCACACTAAAGAGTGATATTTACAGACCTAAAGATTCATTTCTGTGTCCACACAAACAGTGGGCAGGAAATGCAGGTTCCATGCCAAGTAACTTACTAGTGACACCCATAGGAAACTTCTAATTCCGTATCTCTGACAATTCTTTCTAAGTGTCCCTTATCGCCAACCCTTCTCATGCATATACAATACTCATTCCTTATACATTGATATTCTTCAAGTTTCTGTGCTTGGCCCACTTTTCTCATTGCGCTTATCACTCATTTTATCCACTCAGCATTGTCAGGACTATCTCTGTGCTGATGATCTGAAGTCCCTGTGGTTAGACCTGGCTTTACTCCTAAGTTCCCCTCACATACCCAATGGCTGACTGGCACCTTCACCTGAGTGACCTGCAGGTGCCTCAACTTTAACATGTCCAAAAGTGCTCTTGCTCCCTCAACCTACTCAATCCTTTTAGCTCCTAATAAACAGGTCTCTCATATCTCCTATATTCTGATTATATATTTCTACTCAATCATTTAATCTAGGAATTCTTCACTTGCTAATTTAAAGTGGTTAAATAAACTTTGCCCTCTTCCCAACATTTGTATGTTTACTACTCTATTGGCTATGGATTTTTATTCCCTCCTGCCTTTCTTCCACCCTACACCTTTAACTTGTTCCCTATTGCTGTATCTACTTGGTACATCAAATGCATATCTTCTCTGTCATCTTGAATTTCTTTGGCTGGTCAGTTTCCTGAACTTGATGCCACCACCAGGGGCCAATAAGTCACTTGGCATACTGAGAGTGGTGGGCCAAGCACATGCCCTGAGTTCCTGGCTCCTTCAACAACTTCTGAATTTGAATGAAACATCACACTGCAGAGAATGGAATCTGGCATCCCAACACAGCCTGCAAAAGGGTTCACAATCTGAAAGTATGAAAAGATTAGCTTTCCATTGGGGCCAATTTTGCCCCAAAGAAAAAACAGAAATGGAATGAGTCTAGACAAAAGACTTCCCCCTAGTTCCTCCCTCTTATGGGCTTGTTTCAGGTAAGTCTCTCCTCAATACAGACCGTCCAGAGGCATTCTACATGCTGAGTGACAGCCTTGCTGGACCACCTATGTCTCTTCACAGCTCATCAGGAAGAAGCCCCCCCCACAGCAATGTATCATATTTATTGCCCCATATCTTTCTTTGCATTCCCTCCATTTTCCCTCACTTCTGCCACCCTAGGTTTCCACCTAGCAAACAAACCATCAACACTTAATCCTTGCCTCAAGCTCTGTTTTCTAGGGAATCCAGGACTAAGACAACTTCTAAAAAGGATTTTATGCAACTTTAAAGGGAAGCCTCTTTTCAATAAGATAAGAACCTCTGGCTCATTTTCCTTTTTTGCATCAAGTCTTAAAGGAAAAGAAAAATGAATATTTATAGTTTAAAAGCCTATTGGGACAAGCCATAGTAATTTCAAAACATTTTGCTTTAGTTTTTCTAGCAGCCAGAATGAAGAAGGAAGAAAAAAAATTTTCCAAGTGAATAATAATCGGAAGTAAATTTATCAAGAAAATTGTTACTAGACCCTGAGGTTTGGGAGAAATTTCTCACGATGTCATCATGATCTTTACACAAGGGTCATAAAGTGATGTAGTGTATCATATTCTTTATATTATATATTTTTAAAAATACTTAAAAATACTCAGAGTGCTCCCCATGTGTTTCTTTGTTTTTTATATTAGAATTTAGGGGAAAGCAATAACAAGATTTCAGGGCAGGGGTTGTAAAACATTGAAGTACACTAGAAGCTTCTTAAAAATACATATTTCTGGGGGCACCTGGGTGGCTCAGTTGTTAAGCATCTGCCTTCGGCTCAGGTCATGATCCCAGAGTCCTGGGATTGAGCCCCGCATCAGGCTCCCTGCTCTGTGGGAAAGCCTGCTTCTCCCTCTCCCACTTCTCCTGCTGCTGTTCCCTCTCTCTGTGTCAAATAAATAAATAAAATCTTTAAAAAACAATACATATTTCTGGGCCCCATTCCAGGCTCATGAACCACCATTTCCACAGCGAAGGTCTAGGTATCTGTATTTTGGACAGGATAAATCTAATGTTCACCGAAGGTTGAATATTGCTAATCTCCAACAGTTCAACCTAAATGTTTTCTAAAAAAATTGTTAAAATTTTGTAGCCGAAGTAGCTTCTAAGAATACATTCTAAATATTACCATAGAATGGAAGATCACTACACAAATAGGCACCATCTTTTGGATTTTTTGGAATTTCAGAATATATATAAAACTAAAGTGAAATGGAAAATTGTAGATCAAAAATATTATGAATATTCTTTGAGCAATCATCTGTGAAACACCCTCTGTGGTTACGATGCCTTAGTTAAGTAAGTCACATGATGTGGGATATGGCATATTTAAGAGTAGAAGCAGGGTCCCCACCATCAATAAGCTTCTAGCGTAATTCAGAAGAAAAGTCACACAACTAAATATCATATCATTGAGGACCAGAAGATATACTATGAGCTAGGCCCACAGATACAAACCGTTTATTGAATATGCAATTCACTGAGGAAGCCCAAGTTCAGCCAAATGTTTTGTCTCTTATAAAAGGAAGTTTCCCTCCCATTGGTAGTTTTGCTGTAGACGACTGGTCTAAGATGAAAAATAAAGCAAATAAGGCACGTGGCATAGATCAGGCCATTAGACTTTTCTCTCAAATTCTACCTCACTCTCCACCTTTAGAAGGTATGATTGAATATCACTATTGCTTTTTCACATGAACCTACAGACCCTAGGTTTCCAGGCTGTGTGTGTTTTAACAAGCCTAACAAACTCTAGAAACAGTCCCATCTTAATCTGACTTTTCAGATTCGATATTTAGAGATTTTTAAAAATACCAGTCCAATTAGAACAAAAAGGAAAAAAGAATTTTTCCTGGGGTTTCCGGGACAAAGGCAATATGAGGCAGTGTTTTTCTTTGTAACAGAGGGTCCCGCAGGAGCCGTTGGTATTTATCTCCTATATCACCACTTTAAGAGGCTAAATGCTCACAAACAATTCTGTCAGAGGGTCTGGGAAAAAAAGCAGGCATAAATAATACTTCCTGACATCAAATATATTTCACTGTGTCTAACTGATGCTCCTGATTTAAAAAAAAAATGAAACCATGGTTTAAGTATCATTTAAGAGGATGCAGTTTGTGTTGACAGAAAATTGGGCCCTACTTAGTACAAGGCTTTTAATTGTCTTTTAATACTTTTAAATCCAAGCTACTCATTGTTTAATATGAAAATTGAAATTGCATGGTCCTTTTTATTAAGCATATTACATTTCCCTACAGCTAGAAAAAGAAAAATATATATATGGGTTCTATTTAGAGGTCAGCTCCACACAAAAGGTAGGAAGGAGAAGAGAAGCAAAGGTCTGGCTCACGCAAGTTCATTACTCCGAAAAATAGCTTCCTAAGTCACGTCCCTACGTGGTATTGTTTAAGTGGCATCTTAGTTTAGGTTTCTCCCGAAGTGACTGATTCAAGGAATTGTGTGCAAGAAGTTTATTCTGGAGTCAATTCCAGGAAACCTTTATGAGGAATGGGAAACAGGAAGGTAAGGAAAACAGCTAATGAAGGGTTTGTTTTCCAGTACGTGAGCTCTAAGAACACAGCTGACTCCCACTGGGGACTGGGAAGTGAGTATAGAGTGTCTGTAGAGTGTTGCAAAGGAATCCCAGCTGAATTAGATACCAACTCCCAGTCTATGATTTGAGAGTAGGTTGCTGGTGGGGGAGGCAGGAGATGTTAATTCTCTGATGCTCTCAGCCTACCACATGGATGGGAATGTGGACTCGGGTGATCAGAAGAAAGCCCTCAGACAAAGAGATGCTGGCAGCAACAGAGTTAAGTCAAGCTGATGTGCACTGAGGAGTTTTGTTGGGGGGAGGGTTATAATATGGGCAGAGCACCTATGGGGTTGGCCCCAAAAGGGCTCACAAATAGACATACAAATGCCCATTCAAACTCTTTGGAGTCTTCCAAATTCAGGAAGTTCCCTCAGGGCATGGAGGAGGCAGTAAAAGAAACAAGCCAAATAAAATACAAAGAAAGCAGAAATAATTTGGACTGCTCTACATGGGTAGAGAACCCTTGGCACCTTGAATGCTGAGGCTGTGCTGGGCAGGATTCAGGCTGCAGTCAAGCAGAGCTCACAGATATGCTCAGAAGGCAGACACTGACAGGGAAGCTGTGAGACCAGATGCGGACACCAAGAATGGACAAGCAAGGAGAGAGACTGTGACAGAACCTTCTCCTCGGTCGCGGGGCAGCACAAAGTGGAGACGGTGTAGCCAGCAGAAACAAGGTCCAAGTAGGCAGGTACCAGAGAGAAGCAGGGACCTGGAGACAGCAACATCTAGGGAAGAGTGCTTACCAGTAGCATTTTCTCACACACATTCTTAGCACCAGCTATCAATGGCTGACATTTAAATCCCAGGCATCCAAGGGAACTCAGCCATTCTGCACTCCAGAGTGAAGTGGCATGCCCTGCAGAGTGGGGAGGGATCCGCATACACCCCATCCACCACAAACAGCCCAATGCACACTCTTTAACTGGGGGTTAATAATGTGTTTTCCAGACTTACAGCACAGCTCGTGACCAGTGGCCCGAGATACCTCAATCTTGTTGCTCTGGGTGAATCACTAACTCGCAAGAAGAAAGCATACTAGAAACATTTGGCTTCACAACTGCAAGGCCACCAGCCAAACAAAATCCTGGCATTTGCAGGGTGTTTGATGCAAAATGTAAATCTAGATTTGTCTCATTAGCTGTAGAGAGTTCAGAGAGATCCCAAGATATGAAAGTGTCTCAGCTTATTTAAGAACATCGCAGACAGAATTGCCAGAGGGCATGAGTACTGACCTATCTTGCCATCATTTCACCTCTGCCACCCTCAATCCTGAAGGGTCAGTGGCAGAGGCGAAGTTTAAAGTGAAAAATAAAAAGTCCAGGCAAGTTAAAGCAACAAGAGAGCTGATGTTGGAGCAAAGGTTGATGTGGCAAACACGTCAGAGAGGTCCTCCTCCAGCCTTCCCCAGAGCAAGGCGGGACTCATGACATGGGCCACAGAACCAGCACAAAACGAGGTCTTCCCTGCCCAGGGCTAAGAGATCTGTTACCCGATTAACATTGCTTTTATTCCTCCGTGAAAGAATATTTTTGTAGCTCAGGAACCTTCCTGTAAGATCAAGGAAACCAACTTAATAGCAAGCAAGGGTTTTTTGAAAGGGAAACAGATTCATTTCAGATTTTGAGGTGTTCCCAATGCAAAATCTATCATGCATTATTATAACATAAATTATCCAACCAACAATTCCTCACTCCCAATTGCTAGTTTTACGGATTTTATTATTAAGCTCCTGATCGAGTCATTTGGTTTCCTATTGCTTCTATTTGAGTCATCCCATAACAAATATTCCTGGTAAGTTACAATTCTGCACTTATAGTGCCTAATATAATCTGTATGTGAACTGGCACCAAAGTGTTGAGGAAGATCTGTTTATATTTAGTGGTATTCTCACACAAGACTTTTTTTGTGGCTGAGGCTCTTTTGAAGCCTACACTGTACATTTATTTTTCAGTAGAGGCATTTGATTACATATCCCCTGCTGCTTATTCATTTGCAATGCATCTTAGACCATTTGGAATACTAGTAAAGTCTTGACAGAATTATTTATATTCTAATATTATCAATGTTCTGTTTCAAAAAAATGGAGGCCTACATCATTTTATTAGAGAAGTGACAACCACCTTTTCTGGTTTCTATCATTCTAGCTTAATATGAGCTTAATACTACAGACAGTGGGCTGGAGAGAAGGGGAGACCCTGTGATTCTAGTCTCAGCCCTACCAGGGAGGGACTGGGGGTTACTTTGGGAAAGATACTCGGTACCAGACACAGAGCTTGTACTCATGAGATAGGCCAGCAAACACAAGGACCACTTGTCTGGGGAAAACCCACCAGGCAGAGATGAAAGGATGCTGGAATATTTGGCAAGGCCAGATCTTGCTTCCCTGAAGGATGAATATCAACACAAGAGGCCAAAGAGAGTCCCAAGCCAGTACTTCAAATCATGAAAGAAATAGCTGGAAGCAGGATATAATTCTACTAGCTGGTGCTCTGAAGTGAGTTCTGAGTCTGAACAGCTGGTAATTTACAAAGATTCAAGGGTTCAGAAGTTGGAGCAAATAATAAGAATAGGGGAAAGAAGAAAGATCCACCCAGGTGGTACTGAGCAGGGCTGGGAATTTAAAATACCAAGGTTAGAGTTGAAAGAAGCAACAATAGTGATGCAATATGATATCATTACGTTGACGGCATCGAGTCCTTGGGTCTTACACTTGGACATGCTTTGTACTGCATCTGGAAGTCATCTAGAGGCCTCAGCTTTCAAGGTCACTGGGAAATGGGGTGGGGAATCAGGAAAACATTGCATGTCTCCGCTTTAGATGTTCCCCTCTGTAAAATGAATGACTTGGACCAGACCTCTAAGTGTCACACAGGGTCTAAAATTTAATTCTTCTAATGATTCTTTCATGCTCTCTATGAATTGTTCAAGGTAGGTCAAACCATATGTTTAAGCTTATCCATCGCTTTCCTATATCACTTGTGTTATAGAGCTAACACACCTTTTACAGGGTCATTGAATTTACTTAAAGGGCACTATACATACTGAAGCTTTCACTTTTAGTAAAAATAGAAACCCTACTCTCATTTACTAGAATAACAGTTATCATAGGCTTAGTAGCAGGAGTTAGTTCAAGGGATTTAATAACACATGCAAACTGCACATCAGCAATATGTGAAAATACAGCAGGAAGTTCAGTTGATAAATGACCACCAGTTACTACACTTATACTGTAAATGTAAGAAACATAAAGGAAACAAAATAGTTTATTTTAGACATTCAGAGTTTACATTTTCATCTGCTAAAGAAAACAGTAGAGAGGATGAATATGTGTGTATGGGTCACCATGGAAGGAGCCTGGGAAGGGACCACTGCCCCAAATACCTCTTTCCTCAAACACTTAAGGGGAGGCCCTTCTGAGGACCTGGCATGGCTGGCACAGGGTCCGGGAGAGGAAAGAACCCTGGGCCGAGAATCTGTTCTCCTGAAAACAATGGCACTCACAGGGTGAGACCTTACACAAATCCTTTCCTTCTTGGAGTTTTGTGCCTTATTGGTTAAAGGGGGTGTTTAAGGCCAGCTCAAATGTTAGGATTCTAAGAGGTGATATGGCATGAACACATCCTATGACAAACACGTATTGTGTCCTTCCTGGGTGTCAGACTCTGTTAAGGGCTGAAACATCAATATAGACAGAACAGCATCTGAGGCCTCCGAGAGCCTTCCATCTAGCAAGGGGCCAAACAAGGACACTGCTAACCACTGACCAGAATGAAGACTGGGGAAGGCAGCACAGGACGCCGCCAAGACAGAGGAACGGTCACTTAATTAGCACCTGCTCATCTGAGTACTTGGCTTTGTGGCAGCCATAGGGGGCCACATGCAACACTAGAACAATATGGCGCAGATGCAAAAGTGCAGACTTGGAGGTTGCTCTTGTCAAGTACCGTAACCACTCTAAGCATTCTTCTGTGAATCTGAAAAACACGACTAACACTATTTTCCTTGCAGGGTGAGTGCGATAATCCATGAGAAGATACTAAAAAGTGCCAGGTGTGATTATTTTACCTATTTTACTTTTACTAACGTGCAACTTACCCAAAAGAGGAGCCGGGAAATCAAGAAGGCAAACTTGGCAATTTTGCCTCAGCTTGGCCTTGCTTAACCTGGCTGGATGAAGTAGTCATCACTAAGCCTGTGGATCCCCAGATCTATCTTTCCTCTGACTATCAGGAAATATCACGGGTACGAGGGACTGCATTAAACATTCTAGAAACAACCAGGAAATAACATTTCTCTCAGTTGTTGGAAATTCATCATACCTGGGCATGAGACATGTAGAGGTCCAGAAACCACAGGGACCCCTGACAGGTCACATTAATCCTGAGATGAAATAAAGGACCCCTTCTTCCTCCAAGCTTCAGCATTACAGTAATAAACCACAGAAAGAACAAAGTCTCTGCCTGCCCCATGCAAACGACACAGTGCCAATGTGTTGCTTCCAGTAGGAGACACTTTCTGGAAGACTGGTGGCCCTTTGTTCCCTGTGTTTCACAGACACTCGAAGAGGCTTATGAGAATATCAGTTTGCTAGGATCTCATTACTGGCCCATGCCAACTTCCTCAGGGAAGCTGGCACTGCCTTTTCTTGCTTGTGCTCCATAGCACCCCATGGTTCCCACTGTTGGTGCGCTGCAAGGACCTGTGTATGTGTCTGCTATGGACTGAACTGTATCCCCTAAAATTCATATATTGGGATCCTAAACTCAACTGTAGCAGTATTTGGAGATGGGGTCTTCAGGAAGTAATTAAGATTAAATGAGGTCACAAGAGTTGGGTACTAACTAATCCAATAGAATTGGTTGCCTTATAAAAGGAAGAAAGAAATCTCTCTTTCTCCCCTTGCACACTCACAGAGGAAAGGCCATGTGAGGAAACAGCAAGATGGCAGACATCTATCTGCAAGCCAACAAGAAGGCTCTCACCGTAAACTGACCCTGGTGGCACCCTGACCTTGGACTTTCAGACTCCAGAACTTTGAGAAAGTTCACTTCTGTTACTTAAGCCACCGGGTCTTGGGTATTTTGTTTTGGAAGTCCAAGTTGACTAAGACAGTGTCTACTTTCTTTACCAAATGGTGAACTCCTTAAGGGGAGAGATCGTGATTTACTGCCTTTGTTGTCCAGCCTCTAATGTCCAGCCACCTTGACCTTTAAGAAATACTTGTTCAGGGCGCCTGGGTGGCTCAGTGGGTTAAAGCCTCTGCCTTTGGCTCAGGTCATGATCTCAGGGTCCTGGGATCGAGGCCTACATCAGGCTCTCTGCTCGGCAGGGAGCCTGCTTCCTCCTCTCTCTCTGCCTGCCTCTCAGCCTACTTGTGATCTGATCTCTCTGTGTCAAATAAATAAATAAAATCTTTAAAAAAAATACTGTTCAATATTTGATTAAATGATTAACTGTAAATAGATTTCAAAGTGCTCATAGATTCTTCTCAGATCTCAATATACATTTTCTTCCTACCTGCCTCAGGGATTGAGTTGATGGGATAGGACCACATAAAGGAGATTTTCTCTACGAAGGAAACTTCCATGTTTTCATCCAGTCACTGAAAAGGCAAAGGAGCAAGAGCTGGTTGAATCTAGTAGTTAGTCAACCAACAAATAGTGACTGTCCACCTCCTGCAGGCCTGGCACTGACACAGCCACTGAAGATGTGGCCAGAAGACACGAACAGTCACTGGCCCAAAGAGCTTACACATTGGTAGACAGTAACAGATAGTGAACATGTGGGAAAAAATCAGATAATTTCAGAGACTGCCGAGTGCTCTGAAGTAGTTGAAATAAGGTAATGCAGTAGAACATAATGGAGTAGGGGCTGCCCTTCCTAGAGTGTTGAGAAGCATCTCTGAAAAATGACATTTGAGGTCAGCCCAAATAACGAGAAGGTGGCTGCCATGTGGATGTGGATATCTGGAGAACAGAATTTCACACAATTAGGAACAATAAATCCAGAGGCTCTGTGAATGGAACAAGCTTGATGTACTCATTGAACAGAAAATCAGCAGCTGGAGAATAGTGAATGAAGGGGAGAGTGGAGAGAGGAGAGAGGAGAAGGCAGGTTCCCTATCATATGGCCCTTATAGGATTTTACTCAGCTTCCATAGAAAGCCATTAGAGATGTCTTAGCAGGGGTATTTAAGAACATAATCTATGCTTCAGAAATATAACTCTGACTGTCCTGCAGGATAGGAAGAACACAGAGGCTGTGGCTGTGGTCGGAGAGTCGAAGTAGCTTAGATCGGGGTGGTCGTGGTAGAGGTCCTTAAACGTGACCAGACTATGGGTATATATTTTGGAAAAGAGAAAACTGGACTTATGTATGGGTAAATCTGTGGGAATGGAGGGAAAGAAGAGAATCACTAATGACTCTTATCCAGGTTTTTAGCATGAGTAGGTACCACTTACAGCAACAAGGCGGAAGCAGGGCCGGCAGTGGTGGGCAGAGACACAACTGGTTCGCTAGAGACGTGTTAAGTTTAAAATACTTATCAGACACCAACTGCAGATGTAGAACAGGCAGGTGGATACACCAGGGAAGAGGCTAGAGTGAGATAAATAAATCTGTCAATCATCGTGTTAAAGACAGTATTTGAAGCCATGGGACTAGGGAAGAGCACTGAGGGAGAACATACAGATGGAGAAAAGAAGATGATAAGGATGAGGCCCTGGGGCACTTCAATTTCTAGAATCAGATAAGCAAGAAGAAGACAGTCAGGGAGCCTTAGAAGGCACAGCTATTGAGGAGGAAAACCAGGTAAGTATGGCATTTCAGCCAATAGGAAATAAAAATGTCCCCAGTTAAGTAAGATGAGGATTCTGACAAAATTGAAATTTGCGTAGCTGCTTTCTAGGAATAGCAACATTAGAAGACATTTCAGTTCTCAGCTAAAGAAACTGAAGGAAAAAAATCCCTCAAGGATATACAGGTCATCTGTGTCTAGGGCCAGGACTAGCTGCTCAGGATGAAATTCACCTGCTAACTGCCAATCCTGCCTTTTCGACCTGCACACCTGTCTCGTCCCTATCACTCTCCCGGCCCCCATGCCAAGAGCAGGAAACACCCAGGGCGTGCAAGGGGTGGTAAGCTGGTTGTTTAAGGACCTATCTATTTGTGATTGAGCTCTGCACCCAGCACATCATCTGAGAGGACAGACTTTCATTCTGCTGGTGTGAAGTCAGGTGTCAGACTAAAGGAAAATGCCCGCGTGTCTTTTGAGTGAAGAGGGAGCAAAGTTGCAGGTGCTAATGGGAGATCTTGGGTGGATGGGCGTGAGCAGGACAACTATGGAGATTAAAAAGAAAAGCACAGAGATGTGGGTGGGCAGGAGCGAGGCACTTACCACTGCAGCGCTCCATAGGAGAAGACACAATGCACAGGGTTTGGTATTTGAATAAAAGGAGGATAGAATGAGGAACTATGGAATTACTCATTTGATGAACTAGAATTCCAAGCCAGAGTTTAGGTCATATGACCCTGTGAAGCTTTTCCTGATAACCTCATCTGAATTATTTGTTTCCTTTGCAGTTTTCCCGAGTAATCCTGTTTATAAAATTGCATTGCTCTTATGTACATTTGCACCTATGTTCCCTATTATATTGTGCCTGGTCTAGCAGATAGCTAATAAATGATTATTAAACCAAACAACAATCAAACAACTAATGGGTCAGAGATTTAAGATTTGATTTGTCCTTGAAAATTCTGAGACACGTATCTCAAGAATATTGCGGTGGAATATTCTATGAGAGTTGGAGATTTTCAAGGGCATTAAGCACACAAAGAATGTATCACCACATTATGTCACTAGAACATTTCAGAACCAGATATATCTCATAGTCAGACTTTAGAACCTTATGCTTAGAGAAACAAAAGACAAAGAATATATATACATACATACACACACTCACATATACATATACACAGAAGTGTACATATACATGCGTTGTATATATAGAGAATATTCATTGTTTTACTGTCTTCGTGGACCAGAAAGATATACACTCCTAAATTTGATATTCAGCAACATGTATTAATAATACTATAATTCAGTTTATCATTTGAATTATATTTCTTCTACCGTTTAGAATTTTTCAACTATGTATTAGCAGGGAATATAATTAAAACATCTTATACCTGTGAAATTTAAATACTTTCTAAGCTAATTTTTCACATTTGAATTATTTCAGGTTGCTTATTCAGACTTCAAATCCAGTGAGAAAAGCATCATTTTTTCATATAGCAAAAACCACTCTCTGTGCTCAGCAAATAGGTATGTTAATAAGGCTTGGTAATTGATATAGCTCTATTTCTGAAAGAATCCTATGAGAGGATGGGGGGAGGAGGTAAAAGTAAGTCTACAGGTGCAGAGGCAGGAGGCCATGGGACTCACCACCTGAAAAGTTCTCAATTTTGTCTCTGTAGGACGAGGAGAAGCCACCTGCTGAGAGAGAACACTGCAGAGGGTAAAGACTCCAGACAAGTTGCCGGCCTTGACTTGTCTGTTCATAAGGAATGGGAAAGAATGTTACATAGGGATACACAAAAGAACTGAGGTCTGAGTTAGGAGCTAAGGAAGGACTGTGTTAATTTATCATGGCCCACATTTTAGGTGATTTTTCCCACTGGAGCCTCAATATCCTGATCATAGGCAAGGAGGTGAAGAACCTAGGATGGCTCCAGGTTACAGCCTTTCTGAGGATGTGTAAATACAAGAAGGCAAGGGACCTAAGGGTACTAATAAGAAACGTATTAAAGATTAAGAGGCACATTCACATCTAGGCTAAGAAAGAAATGAAATGAAGACAGGAATGATTTGTTAAGATGGTAATGTATGGATTAAAGGACTAAAGATCCTAACACCGAACAGCAAAATTTTTGGAAGCCTTATTGTATACCAACTATGGTGCTAAGCATTTCAGATACATCACCTTATTTCATAATAATAACTTTATTAAGTATACCCTATGCCTATTGCTATTATAAACTCAGAGGAGTTAAGCAGATTATCCAAGGCCATACTGCTAATAAATGGGGGGGCTAGGACTCAGTCCCCTTATCTGTTCCATGACAAGACCACATGGTAAACAGTTACTGTAGAATTCAGAAACTACTTTAAAGTTTAGAAAGCTGTGGTCTGGGTGTGAAATTTTGGATGGAAAGGAGGAACTGCTGGAGGGGGTGACAAGAAAGTCTAGAAGTTGGTAGCTTGATGGCGTGAAACTTAAAGGAGCATGATTACTAATTTGGAACAGAGAGATGGGAATTTGGAAAGGACATTAATAAACCAGGAGGTTGTCCATATTGCTTCTGGGCTCTCTGGAGTTTAGACCGAAGGAAACTAAAGAGTAGCCACGAGGGAAAATGCCAACACAAATCTATACTATACAGAATCACTACTACTTAGAATCTAAATATGGTTATAAAGATACACCATACAAATGGAAATAAAAGGATTGCACTTCTATGGAAAATTGTGTATGAATATATTATAATGTCTACTTGAGAAAGTCTTATTTTCGGTCTTCCTTTTTGATCTTAATTCTCTCTACTTTCTCTCAGAAGTTGTATTTTCAACATCCACTTAATGATTGGCTGTTCCATGGGGCAAGTTTCATGTCCTTCATGCCAGTTCCTCCATTCGGAATATCTAACCCTCATCTGCATTTAGGTAAACTCTCTCTTGTCGAACAAATCCCACATTCTACACAGTTTTCTTTCCTTCTTCAAATGGAAGAATGTGCTACTTGTTCTAACAAATTCCCAGCACTTTTATTTGTACTTCAAATGCCTATCCTTCCTATAGGATTATATAAATATATATATATTATATATACATGGAATTATATATATATGTGGGATTATAAATATACATAAATTATATAATATATATTTTATATAACTATATTAAAATATATACTAGAGGTGGGAGGGCAGGGAGAGGGTGGATGGGTTATGGACATTGGGGAGGGTTTGTGCTATGGCGAGTGCTATGAAAGGCATAAGCCTGATGATTCACAGACTTATACCCCTGGGGCAAGTAATAATAATAAAAATAAATTTAAAAAATATGTATGTATAAGCCTGCCTATAGGACTATAGTCATAGTTATATCCATAATTAAATCATAGTTGTCTTCCATAACTAAAAAACAGTAGCTCACATTCATTGAGCACATATTCCCTACTAGGCTCAGAACTGATCCCTTTAAGTGAATTATCTTCTCTAACCCTCATACATATTCTATGGAGAAGATAACTGGTATCAGTTCCATTTTATAGATGAAGAAACTGAAGTCCAAAGGGATAAAGTCGCTGGTCCAAGCTTACACAACCAAACAGTAGGAGACCTAGTGTGAAAATATAGGCATTGTGATACTTGCTATTTATCTTGGGCTCACCCCTGCAGTAGACTACATCACATACACAGATTGACATTCTGTGTATGTGCAGGTATTTATATGTATATCCGTGCAAACTAAGAGCACACATGACACATGATCACCGTATGTAACTCTGGACATATGGGCCTTAGTAGCAAAACTGTTTTGCATAGGTATTATAGAACAGTACTAAACAACAGAAATATATGTGAGCTACATATGTAATTTAAATTTTCTAGAAGCCACAGTAAAAAAATAACACAAAACAGATGAAATTTTAATGTTATTTTCTCATATATCCAAAATGTTGTCATGTCAACATATAATTAATATAAAAATATTAGTGAGAAATGTACATTACTTTCAAGTGTCCAATAACCACACGTGGCCAGTGGCTATCACATGATAGAAAGTTAGAGCTGGAAAGGCACGAAGGGATTACCCTTTCCAATGCTGTTATTTTACAGATTAGACACTATGGAACAGTCAGGTCGAATGACTTGTTTAATTCCACTTAGCTCTAAGGCAAGATAGTTTTAGTTTTCATTTCTGGCCTGTTCCCTCATTGTTTCATGTTTGAATGGAGGCATATGGAGGTAGAGTAGGATAGTCAAATCAACCTTTTAAACTTCTTGACATAAGAGGACCGAAGAGGAATGAAGTCAAAGTGCAAGAAGGTTTCATGGTCCAAGATTTGGGGGATGAAAAATCTGAGGCTCTAATTGTAAAACTACCCCTTAGAAGGTTCCTGAACCTAAGTCTAAGCTGGCACCCTAACCTTTAGATGATGACGACTAATTTCTCTGTGCAAAATGAATGCTTCAGCTTCAAATACAAATACTAACCTTCTTAAGTCAACACTGCCCTGAAGATATTTTGTGTCCATGTGTAAGAGAACTAGATTTCCACTCGCCTCTTCTTTCCAAGTTAAATGACCACAGGGAAGCCTTTTCTGCCCTGTCCAACTAGTTAAGTAGAACCAAGAATTTCTGTGATTCTATTTGTAGAGCTGTTTAGTCGTTGAACAGACAGGGCTGTGGATTCCTGGGGTGAATATTTGATTCTTGATGGCCTGAATACCAGCTTTACAGAACTTGTTTCTAGATGCAAAAATTCTTGTACAAAAGATAGCCAGGCATACAGAACTTCTTCAGGAGTGAGGGGCAGGGAAAAGTTTAGAAAAAGGGAAATCAGTCTGGGCACAGAGTTTTATTGATTTTTTGAAATCCATGCTATTTTCTTTTTTTGTTTATTACTAACAGATAATATATAAGCAATATTATCACAGGAATAAGAAAGTAATAGAAGAGAACAATGCATACTACAGTTGTTTGGATAGTGGCCTTCAAAGGTTTGTCTACCTAAAACCCCAGAAGGTGACCTTATTTGGAATAAGGGTCTTCGTAGATGTGGTTAAAGTTAAAGCTATCAAGATGAGATCTTAGGTGTTTTTGTCTTTTTTACTTCTCAGTCATCTCTGCCTTCCTAGCCACCTCTTCAATGTAGCATTTGGGTGCATATGGCGAGTTGTGGATTATGCAACTGTGTGGTCACAGAGAGATCCCTGGGATCAGTGTCCTTCAGCAATGCCGACCTCCAAGGTGATGTCATTCAGTCATTTGATTGTTTCCCTGCTGGCATTTGCAGTGTAGGAAATCTTGGTCCATGCTTTCTGAGCATAGACAGATCATAGTAGTGCTCCTGGCTTACTTGGATTCACTTTAGCTCCCCCAGATACCAGAGACATCTTGAGACTCTGACTGTGACAATCACTTATCTCTACCTGGGTAAGCTGTTCAGAAGCTCTTCCCATGGAGCCATGCTGCCCCTACTTTGGCAATCCCTTCCAGAAGCTCCCAACCAGGCTTGCCAATATTTCCAGAACTTGCATATACCATTAGGGAAGCAAGGGAAGTTTGGAGATGTGAAATTTTCAGTGCCTCTTAGCTTGTTTATACTATTCCTAAGTCACTTTGATGTTGCTGCACCAGGTTTATATGGCATGCCCCATGGGATGGTAATGGAGTGGAGAAAGTCCTCTTCTGCATGAAGTATCACTCTCACTTAATACACTTCTGCCCAGTGGTTGACTAGTTCTTTTCCCTACACTGTATCTTCTCTCTGCCAGCACACAGCATGGCCTCACCAATCAGGGCAGAAGGGGTTTTCTACTTCTGGAAAAACTCTGACTTGAGTTGCCCAGCCTTGGCTTTTTATATACTCAGAAGAATAGATTTGGAGGATGGACTTGTGGGTAATGATAGAAAAAAGATATAGGAATTTTGGAAAAATTCCCATTTTTGACATTAGCCTAGCTTTTATAGCCATTGTATTACTGACAATCATATTTTGAATGTCAAAAGGGTAATGTTAATTACCTTTCCTTGCATTTCTTCTGCAACAGATCATCATCTGCTCCCCATTCCAACCCAGCTCTCCCAGCTCTGGAAGATTCCTTGGACTAAGTGGATGAAAACCATACCCAACAAGAAAGAAAAGCCCCTAGAGACAGCACATTCCCACTCTGATTGGCACATTGAATATGCTCAATATGTAATAGCTTTTCTCCCCCTTTCACTAGAACCTATGCCATAACACTAAAAATCTGTCAAATATGTGTGCACATGAGAAATACATAATGGAGACAAACAATTGTTGGGTTACAATGGAAAGGTAGTGTCTAGCTATAAGCATTTCCTAAGGTTGCTATAACAAATTACTACAAATTGCATGGCTTAAAACAACAGAAATTTATTCTCTTGCAGTTTGGGGGCTAGAAGTCAGAAATCAAAGTGTCAACAGAGTCCCCATTCCTTCTGAAGGCTCTAAGAGAAAATCTTTCCTTCCCTCTTCCAGCTTCTGGTAACTTCTGGCATTCTTTTTTTTTTCCAGTATGCATAATTCTAATCTCTTCCTTATCTCTTACCTTCAAATGGCTTTCCTCTCTGTGTCTCTGAATTTGTTTTTATTTTTTTCCTGTCCCTTATAAGACATTCATTATTAGATTTAGTGCCCATTAATCCAGGATAATCTCATTTTGAGATCTTACCTTAACTATGTCTGCAAAGACCCTTCATCCAAATAAGGTCACAGGTCTGACATTCTGGGTGGACATATCTTTTGGGAACTACTATTCAACCAACCATAGTGATAGATTGTTCTCTTTTATTATTTTCTTATATCTATGATAGTATGCTTTTTATATTATCAAATGGTAATAAGCAAGAGAGAATATAGCGTGGTTTTTGAAAAAATCTATGAAATTATTCAGCTAGGATGATTTCATGCTGTAGGCAGGGGCAAAAGGAGAGGTATGAGCAAGTACCCTATAGATGGAGTATTATCTAAAGGTTGTTCAAATATCTGATATAACTAAGCTTCATATGCCATTAGACTGAATAAAGTTAATTTCTTTTTTTTTAAGATTTTATTTATTTATTTGATACACAGAGAGAGATTACAAGTAGGCAGACAGGCAGGCAGAGAGAGAGGAGGAAGCAGGCTCCCTGCTGAGCAGAGAGCCCGATGCAGGCCTCGATCCCAGGACCCTGAGATCATGACCTGAGCCGAAAGCAGGGGCTTTAACCCACTGAGCCACCCAGGCGCCCAGTTAATTTCTTTTTGGTCAACAGCAGGTAGAGGTACATGGAAAAGATCCGATAGGTTTAGACAAACAAAAGAGCTTTCTTTCGGTATGTCTCTAAGAATTGTGTGAATGAACTTGAGTTTACCCCAAGTTTGTCCCTTTAAATAGCTGGGGAGAAATATCTTCTATTTGCTGTCACCTAAGAAATTATCTTTCACAGCCCAGAAACACTCCTAATAACACCAATCCTGAGAAAGATTATTTCCACATCCTTAATTTCACCCAGAAATTTAAAAGTAAGTCAAGGCAATAAAGTTATGCATCCAGCAGTCATTCTACATGTAATTAAGAGGCTCTAGAAGTTCTAATTCTGTATGTGGGGAGTTGGGTGGGAAATGTGCACTGTTTGCAGGTAAAGGTTTCCTTTTTGGTGGAATCATTCAGCATGGTGATCTTAAGCTCAATTGCCGTCTTTGCATTCATAATACCTTCTGATAACTTTACAAAAAACAACTCAAACATCAATAATCTCATACAATTAACTTGTGCATAAAAGCTACGAAGGAATGGAGCTATCCACCCAGTTACAGAAAAGCTACTAATGCATGATTTATTTTGCAATGTAGCTTCTTACAGATTCTGATAAGTCCATTACCCACATTCCTTCAGCACCTTGCATATCATTTGCAGGATACTAGTTTGTATACATTTATCGGGGTTTTCTAGTGATATTTCTAGAGCCCAATCATGTTTTGATTCTGCCTCCCCATTTAAATGGTGGATGATCTCCTCAAAGGCAAGGGCAGCAATTTCCCACTTTTCCCAGTCAGCTACTAATACATACAACTCAATGCCCCCAAATCACATGGACAACAGGTTTTAGCTCCCAAACCTATACAAAGCATTTCCATTTGTATGCTTCCTGAGAGGCCCCCTTAGCCAAGGAACCACAACTTGGCTTGGGAAGTGATTTTCTATAAATCTTGTTCATGCCTTTCTCCAGGGACCAGATCACAAATGATGAGAATGACTAGGGAAAATTTGTTACTGCTTCCTTCCATCTTATTTTGTGCATCCTCTTTTCCCCTAACAACCCCTGGCTTATTCCTCTGCTCTAAGTGATCTCTTTCCTTTTAAAGAATACCTTTACCCCAGCACACACAGACATACTCACATTCTTCCACCTAGTACCCAGGCCTGTTTATGTTCCAAGATACCCTGTCCCCCGGCCAAGCAATCAAAACCCCATTCCCTGGTAGTAGAGGTACACCAAATATTTATTTAAAGGAATTCCCACTAAAAGAGTGGCTTCAATGTTCCAGAAAAAGCACTGGAGTTCAATTTGAAAGTTCTGGGTTTGCATCCTTATCTTTACTAACACTGCAGCCTTGAAAAAAAATCACTCTGCATCTTCAGCGACCTCCTTGTTAACTTTGGTGTCATGGCCCTGAGGAGACTCCTGAAAATATTTGCTATTGTAGAGCAAGTGACTAATAGACCTCACCTTTATGCCTATGTTCTGAAAAACAATGTTTTAAAAGGAGAGCTTATTAAGTCAAATAAAGTCTAATCTAATTAGTACAAGATTGAGGAGGAACGACCACTTTCTGAAACATTTTGGGGCCCCATAACTGCCTACCAGAAAAAATGTCAGGGGCCCAGGCCCTTTTCTAAAGGTTACAGACATTTGAATAAGCTTCTCAGCTAACTTCTGTAAGATGTGTTATACAGAGCTGACAAATTCCAGCAACCAAAACTGAGGAAACTTCCAAAAGAGCTCATGATCATTCAAACACACTTCTCAGCATGTCATTGCTTTTTCATTTAATGGACATAAGAAAATCCCTTGGTAGAAATTTAAGTGTGCAAACACACACACACACACACACACACACACACACACACACATCTTGTATGCCTTTTCTTCCTAAGAAACGTGCTTACACTCACAGAACTGACTGCAATTGAAAAACCATCTCCACCAAGCAGTATGGGTTGAAGTATGGTGCACAAAAGCTTTCAGTCTGGAAAAAAACAGCATCTCTGAAACAAAGTCAAAGAGTTGCCTCAAGTCCCGCAATGTATCTGTCAGTTTTTAAAGCCACTGCTCAATTTATTCTGACAAACACAATCAAAATTGCCTTACAATAGCTGTTCATTTGGGGGTTTTTTGCTGTTCAGAAGGTCAGCTTTAAACGCCTTCACATTTCTTTGGCTGCCTTCTATTATTCTTCCAGGAAAATAAACAACAACTCAGAAAAAGAGGATAATTTGCTGTGCCTGCAAAAGCTTCTGCGGCTATAAGAGGAGGAGAATGGAGGGTGATCACAAGTGGCACAGTCCCGAGGAGCTCAGGATTAAATAGTGGAGCTCGGGGGCACCTGCGTGGCTCAGTCCTTAAGCGTCTGCCTTCGGCTCAGGTCATGATCCCAGGGTCCTGGGATGGAGCCCTGCATTGGGCTCCTCGCTCGGCGGGAAGCCTGCTTTTTCCTCTCCCACTCCCCCTGCTTGTGTTCCCTCTCTCGCTGTGTCTCTCTCTGTCAAATAAATAAAATCTTAAAAATAAATAAATGATAGATAGATAGATAGATAGATAGATAGATAGATAGATAGATAGATGATAGATAGATAGATAGAGGAGCTCGGAGTGCCAACCAGGAACCACAGACATCTGATCAAATGGGCAGGGAAGAGTCTGTGTCTCAGACAATCAAGTAACAGTCTAACGGGTGCATCCATTTGGGGTACTGAGGAATCTTTTATGAGGGACTGGGGCCCTGAGATCAATTTTAATTTCACTGAATTCATAAGACACAATTGCCAAGTTTTTTAATGAAAACCTTTCATCTTTTTAACAAACACCTCCCTCCAGAGGGAGTCACAGTACCTTTTTCTGATCTGAGAGCTGGCAAATGCAGAACCAGGTACCTTAAAAAGTAATTGCTTCTGTAGCTGAGGCTCGAATATGTAATTCCTGAAAAAATAATCTCCTTCAAAAGTTCCAAAAAGAAGAAAACAGTCTGAATCTCAAATATAAAAAATAATGAAATGGATTAAAAAAAAAACTCTTCAATTCCCATGAGGGTGCACAGAACTCATAAAATGTCTTCTCTGTCTTGAAGTTACATTTCTGAGCCAAATTGTGTCGGAGAAGGGGTTGGAGGGAACACTACAATAATATGACCAAAATAAAATAACATGAAATTAGTTTGAGATTATTCTCAGAATTGAACCAATTTCAGAGAGACAATAAAAGTCAACAGTTGGCATGGGAATTGCTGAGCATCAAATCAGAATTAATGACAACGAGGCTGACAGTTCCAGTAAATGTGTGACTTCTACATGGAAGTCTCCGAATCATTCGAGGTCTGGATAAGACTTTAAAAAGGTGTTAACATAGAATTCCTTAAGGGTATGAATCCACCACTCCCTGTCTCCCCCCAAAGAGAGAGAGATTAATGGACTCAATCAGAGAATTATTAAAATTACATTTTAGAAACATAAATCCATAACATAAATGCCATATTAAAATAATTATTAAGTGGGCCACTTGCTGCAATAGAAACTATGTACAGAAAGCCCCTGAGACAGTCCAGGCTGTGACAGCATCCCGGGTGAATGGCTGCTGGTAAGACTACCTGAGCCACTCACATTGCTGTTGGATGGAGGGCTCCTTCCTTCCCAGACCCAGCACGGCCCTGTGCACCAGTCCCTGGGAGGTCAGCATAATAGTGCTGCAGGAAGATTTTCATGCCAAGAACAAAAACAAAAATAAATCTTTAATTTGTCTTTACTTTATACTCATTGAATGGGAGATAGAGTCTTTCATCACACATCTGGAGTGAGGGCTAAAAAGCACCTCTTGGAGGAGGAACTCCACGGAGAGTCTATTCCACAGGACAAGCGACTGCCTATGGACACGAGAGTACACGTGTCATCAGACACGAAGTGGGGAGGGTTAGAGGCATGGGCAGCAGAAAGATAGGCACTGTAGGAGAGGTTCTGTGAGAGCAGACAAGGTGTCAGGAGAAACAAATCAGAGCATTGAAGTCAAACTTCAACCACTGCTCAGTTCTGCATTTCTCAGGCCATGCCAGGAGGTGAAGGCCTCAGAAAATGCTTCTAGTGTTTTGGAGAAAATGTGCCTAAGGGTCAGCAATGAACGCATACACTGTTTGGATTTCTATTAAATAGGAAAGCACTGAATAAATGTAGAAGGTTCACATTTGAAGCTATAAAAAATGATAATAAATAGAAGTCACATTATAAATATTAAACACAAAAGAAAAGCTTTTATGAGTTCAGTCTATTACCTAGTTGTGACGAGTCTAATCCATAACTGTTAAGTCATTATGTAATAATGGAAAAATGACTCCATGTTGCAGTAAGCTCACTCTACTCTTCTGGCACGCTCTTTGCTGGCCAGCCACAGGGTGGACAACAGGGTTTCCCCTATAGCCATGCAGCTCCCAGGCCTCCGACTGCAAGCCTGGTCCTCCTGCTTCATAAGCTGAGCAAAGCCTGGAGGTGGTAGGGACTCATGCCATGGACAGCGGCATGGCCGGAAGCGACTCCTTAAGCAGCCGGCCACTCCTTAAATGGAATTCCTGCATTCACCTTTTCTAATCTCTTTAGCTTTACTTCTTGTCTATGACAGCTTAGACCTAGGTGGGAAAATTGGGGATATAAAAATTGTACAGTTTCCTCCAGGGCTTTGAAGGAGAATGGATATAGTTTGTGAGATCGCCAAATCCAGCTGGGACTAACACACCCAGGCAGGCTCTGAGTCCTCACACCTACGTAAGGTTACCAGACCAATTCAGGCAGTGATTCTTGAACTTCAGAGCTTCCACCATTCTTGATCATGAGGATTTTTCTAACAACTTTCTACAGAAGTGAATGGAAAGACAAAAAGATTCAACCAAGGTAAGGTTGGATTTTCCCAAATAACTTTCACTACAGTAAAGAGGGGGAGGGGAAGAGTGAGAGGAGGCAAGAACACACACACACACACACACAGTGATGAAATTACCTATATGTGTTCCTGCTTGCTTGAGTCTAATCCTTATAGCTTTGAGGGTGGTTGCTCATCTCAAACTAACAAAAGGACTTTATACACATGCATACATACATATGTGCATGTATATATTCACACATATTTTACACAATAGAAAGATCAAGGAGAGGACTCAATTGAGAGGTGTTGTGTTTTTTTTTTTGTCTGTTTGTTTTTTAAGATTTGCTTGTTTATTTGAGAGAAGGAGGAAGAGCAAAGGGAGAGAACCTTAAGCAGACTCCACACTGAGGGTGGAGCTCCACAAGGGGCTCAGATCTCACACCCCATGCGATGATCACCTAAGCCAAAACCAAGAGTCAGATGCTCTAACTGACTGAGCAACCCAGGTGTCTCATCAAATGAGAATGAGTTTTAAAAACAAAAAGGAGAAAATGACAAGCTAACAAAGTCACTCTCTTGCCCTGACCTCTGTCTTTCTCTACACTTATCTTAATATTGGTAGAAAACCTTACAGAAGATGTGAAGGTTAGGAGGGTAGCTCAGCAGAATCCAATATGTGCACACATTCAATGATGATTGAAGAGACACAATTATGAAGTCCTCCAACAATCACTCTGCCTTGATTACAGGGAGGAAGAATCATTAGCCTAAGAATTGCTTCTTTCTTGTATGGTGCTTATCACAAAGACAGGACAATCAGGGTCTGCTAAAAAACAACTAACAAAAAGCATTTTTATTTATTTATTTGAGAGAGAGAGAGAGAGAGAGAGAGAGAGAGAGTGAAAACAGGGGAAGGGGCAGAAGGAGAGGGAGAGAGAGTCTTAAGCAGACCCCCCACTGAGCACAGAGCCCCACGTGGGGCTCAATCTCAGGACCCTGAGATCATGACCTGAGCTGAAATCAAGAATTAGATGCTAAACTGACTGAGCTACCCAAGCACCCCATAAAAATCATTTTTTGATGTCTAGGCTTGGTTTGTTGCCAAGTAATTTTAAAGATATATCAGAGCCTTTTCTTGTTAGTTCTGGGATGTTCTTGTTTGGAAAATAACAAGAAGAAGCTTTTGTTCACTCAATTTACTTTTTAAAAAAGGTAGAATATATAGCAGCAGCAAAAACAAAACAGGAGATGCATGACTTCCTTAAGAATTCATAAACTTTTCAAATCAAACTTTTTAAATATTTAAGAGAGTGGCTAATGCTAGCTCAATCCCAGTAAGAATCATTCTGTACACATGTTAAATATTTCCAGTATCTTTGGAGCTTTGTGTTTAGGTGGCAGATAAAATCTGCTTGAGAAAAGTATAGCAAAGGTTAGTAATGGACAAAATTGACATAAAACCCTTCAAAAGAAAAGAAGAGATGGCTGAGGCTTTCATGTCACAATATAATGGAAAAGAAGTCAAACTTCAGGTGGAAAAACATTTATATTTATTTTGTTTAGGTTACTTTTCAAATCTTGTTAGAGGAATAGGAATGTAGTAAAAGCTCAGAAATATTTACATACTTTAAACTTCCCAATAACTTTTTTTATTAAAAAATAAACAGTGTTGGTAATTTTATTCTTTTTTTTTCCCCCAAAATGACTGCAGGGCACCTGGATGGTGCATTCGGCTGAGCTTCCAACTCTTGTGTTCAGCTCCGGTCATGATCTCAGCGTCATGAGATCCAGTCCCTCGTGCGACTCTGCACAGGATGTCTGCTCTTCTCTCTTTCCCCTGCCCTCCCGCAGCTCACGTGCTTGTGCTCTTGTGTGCTCGCTCTCTCTCCCAAAATAAATAAATACATCTTTTAAAAAATGACTTTGCAAATTTTGGGATCATGAGGAGCCAAAGCTGCTGTAAAACTGCAGTGAACCCATCTTCTTCTTCTAAAATAGTCCTTTATCCTTGATTGAATTTCAAACTTTTAAGGCTATTTTGGCCTGAAGAATTAGGCATTGCATTAAGTTAAACAAATTTAGCAAACAATATATAGGATGCTTAGTTAAATTTGAATTTTGGATAAACAAAAAATGATTTTTAGTGTAAGAGTGTCCCAGATATTACATACTTGTATATTTATATTAAAAATATTTGATTATTTGAAATTCAGATTTAACTGACCATCTTATATTTTATCTGGCCATCCTAGTGGCCACAAAAAAAATCATACCAGCACCATATGGCCCACTGTTCTAATGGAAAAGAGCACTAAATAACAGAGGGTATTGACAAAATGATTATCCTGTGTTATCAAAGACAGAGAGGAAGAGAAAAATTAAACAGTTAGTCATCCTAATCAGCATGGCCAAGGGGGACAGTTCTATACACAATCAACATGGCTTCCAGGAGACTAAAGAAATCTAACACTTTAGTGTATTCAGCTGTTCTATCTTCCTCACTTGACTATACAAAGCCAATCCCTTGAAGATAAATATATCCAGTTAATTCCATTTAATACCAAAGTGAAAGACTTTCCTTCTAAACCTGATAAACAAGCATGTTCTCCTTCATGAGAAAAACCTGCTAAAGTCTGGCAGCTTTAGGCTCTCTCCTGGAAAAGCTATCTGTTTTAGGAAGGTTATTAATATTCTCTCCAGTCCCCCTCTAAGGTAGATCTAAGTTGAGAGGAGAGGATTGGAGGCAATGTCTATAATATACTATCAGATTCAGAGGAAGAGCATTGCTGCACATATGTTCAGAAGGAGTAGAGATCATTTCCATTCAGATAGCTCTGGAAACCTCACATTCAAGCCATATTTCTTGAGAGCAAAATGATTGTCCTAGTTTCTCAAGGAAAAAATATTTAAAAAGATACCAAAGTTTTCTGTGGGTATAAAAGGGTGTGGGTGAACAATACCAAACCTTATCTGTTTGTTCTTATGTTAGAGTCTTTGTGAGTGTGTAACAGTCAGGGGGAAAGTGTAGAAGTTTTGGAACTTGTTTGGTAATACCTTTGAGATCAGGCTCTATTCTGAGCCATGAGGTGCCAGAGTAAATTTCTTGGCAGCTTTAGAATTCCCGTTCATTTGTCCATGGCCGGTTTCCCAGTCTGTTCAACCAGGCACAGGCCCACACACTAGATCAGAACTGATCTCAAGCAGCCCAGAAGCTGCACTCTGCCTCCTGTTTGCATTTGGAAACGGATAACAAGGAAACAAGAAATTCTGCCTTACTATGAGTAACAATAGATTGGTTGCATCAACTGTTCACATCTTTCCATTATGGAGGAGATGTCTCACATATTGAGGGATACTCTGCCTACAAAAATTTATATACATTCAACACCTGGAAAACCTTTGGAAATACACTAATGGCCATTTTATCCTTGAGACCAGCATGATGGAAAATACCCCATGAGTCACTTAATGATTCACCAAACAAATGCTCCTCTAGTGTATATCAAGCCATAAACATTTGGTTGTGTTAATACTATAGTGATGAAACAAATGTACAAAGTCCCTGCCATCACAGACCTTTCTGTCTGAAGGAAGAGACATGTGAAAAGGTGACTGTGATGAGGCTGTGACAAGAAACCAAGGTATTGGTTCTCCATGTGGGAGAATGTAGGAAGGGAGCCCAGTCTGGAGAAAGTGTCCTAGAAGATGATCATCTAGGGAAAGATCTAGAAGTTGAGGAGAACTCTATCTGAGGAGGTAGGGGTGTGTGTGTGTGTGTGTCTGTGTGTGTGTATGTGTGTGTGTGTCTGTGTGTGTGTCTGTGTGTCTGTGTCTGTGTGTGTGTGAGTTGGCAAAAAGAGAGGAGTAAGGGCAGTGTTCCAGGAATAAAACTATGCAAGGCTTATAAGGAACTAAAATTATTTCAGTATGGATGCAGTGTAAACTGAGAGTGAGAGTTTTTAGAGGTGATGTTGGAGAGGAAAATAGTAACCAGCTCCCAAAATTCTTTCCAACAATATTAAGCTTAAACTTTCTCCTGAGGGCAATGCTGAGCTTATGAAGGTTTTTAAGCAGGGTAATGGCATAATGAGATTTACATTTTATAAAACTCCTCTGGCTGCCAAATGGGAAATAGATTGAAGAGAGACACCATTTAAGTGACTCTCAGAGTAGAGGAATGATGAGCTAAAAGACATACATGGAAATTGGAAAAAAAGAAGAGAGAAAGAAAATAGGGAAAAAAAAAACATTTGAAGAGAAAGAATTTGACTAGTGGAAAAAAAGGGAAAAATCAAAGTAAGCAGAAACCAGAACTTGGTTTCTAGTATTATTCTTTAAAAAAATAAATAAATCAAAGGAACCAGAACTCCTTCTAGAAAACAGATTCTAGGACCAAAGCAGGAAATTTAAAAGATGAGCCTCAAAATCTTGTTATTCTAGAAAGTAAAGAAGTGCAACCAAAACAAATAGGTAAATAAAAATCCCTATAAATCAAACCCAATAAAACTCTCAGCAATATGTGAGTACATCAAAGAGACATAGCAACTAACTGAGTCCTTCATTGTAAAATCCCAGAACAATTTGAGCAAAAAATAGAGTAGAATTGGATTATAATCAAAAGTATAAAATAAATATGCCCACAAGTTTATAAATAAATGATACAAATTAATGATTGCATAAATAAATGAGGAGAAAAGACAATTCTCCCATGCAGAATACTCCATTCTTGCAGGGGGGGAGGATAATTCTCCCATTCCTCAGGTGTGAACTGTGCATAGTGACTTCTTCCAAAAAGTGCAACATGACCAACATAATCATGGGGAGGCAGTTATCAAGGTTAACACCAACAATTATAAGTCATATTGATAATATGTACATTCAATATGATGTGATAAGAATGGCACTTTACTGCCATTGTCTTTGCCTCAAAAACCCATAACCCCAGTTGACTCACAAGGACAACATCAATGAAGAGGCATTCTTCAAAATATCTGACCAATACCCTTAAAACTATCAAGATCATAAAAAGCAATGGAAGTCTAAGAAACTTTCGAGACATGATTAATAATTATAATGCAGTCCAGGATTTTGGAACAGAAAAGGTACACTAGGTAAATATTAAGGAAATCTAAGTAAATTGTGGACTTTTTAAAATAACAATATACCAATACTGATTCATTAACTGTGACAAATGTACTTCACAAACATAAGATGTTAAGAGGAAAAAATGACTGTGGTGTATACAAAAACTCTATGTACTAGGTTGACAATTCTTCTGTAAGTCTAAAACTATCTTTAAATTTAAAAAAATAACCAACAAATGGAAATTGGAATTAAAACCATGAATTATTATTTTTTTAATTTTTTTAAAGCCATGAATTATTGAGTTGAGAAAGAACTAATTTGTTCAGCAAAAGGACATACAAGGTTTTAGGGAGGGCCGTGACATAGTAAATTTTGTGCTTTTAAAAGTTAAACTAAACTAGATGGATTAGAGAAAAGAATATAGAAAGTCAAATAGAACAGATAGGAAATTTAGGTCCATTGTAGTAAGAGTTTTTATTTGGCTAAATATCTGTACAAATGGAGAAAAAAATCAATAGGAGGGAAATTTTATGTCCAGCCATATTCTTGTTTGGGGAAAAGAATTCTCTTTAGCCCAGGGGACAGGCTATGGAGAGCCTTAAGATAAAGGTACTAGAGGAAATACCTGATTTAGATATAACTAGGATGCCTCAAGTAGGACAGTGAGATTTCTATCAGTGGGTAGATGTTCATACAAGGAAGGTGAGCTCAGTAGAGTTCAGTGACAACTCAAGAAGGACACAGTTTCCATATGAAACAAAATACATTAAAGTCAAAATTTCCTTTGAACACCCTTACATCATCCATAAAGTATAGTATACAAGGTTGTATGACATATATATAGCCATACGGAGTAATATGTATATAGTAATGTAATAGAAGTAAAATGTTAATTTTGTAGTGAAAATACACATATTTTACCAAAAGAATCATAATCTTTTTACTGTGAGTTATCCACACTATGGGAGATAAACACCCCTTCTGGAATAAATTCACACAAAGAAGAGACTCCATTTTAAGTTAGAAATGTTTACATCTTTGCTGTTTTAATTGAGTCTTAGATTTTGTCCATTCCGAAGTATCTTTTGATCCATTTACATTTAATGTAACTATTAATATGGTCAGATTTGGGGTCCTTTTTAACTACTTGTTTTCTGTTCATCTCATACCTTTTGTATTCCCCTATTTCTCCTTTCATGTTTCTTTAGATTTAATTGATCTTTTTTAGAATATCATTTTAATTTATCTATTATCTTTTAGTTATACCTCTTTGTATTTTTTGGTGGTTTTTCTAACGATTATTATACACATACATTAATTATTTATTCTATTTCAAAATAATATTGTATCACTTCATATAAAGTGTTAGAACCTTACATTTCCATTCTTTATGCTATAGTTGTCAATTTTATTTAGTCTAAATATGGAATAGAGATAAAGAAAGACATTTTATAATGATAATATAGCTAAACTATCGGCAATATATAACAATAATATATGCACCTAACAACAGGGCCTCAGAAGTGCATGAAGCAAAAACTGACAGAATTTTAGGGAGAACAGACAATTCAACTTTAATAATTGGAGATGTCAATATCCCACTTTCAATATATATAGAACAACTAGGCAAAAGATCAAGAAGGAAACTGAACACTTGAACAACACTTTAAACCCAGTAGACCTAAGAGTCATTTACAGAACACTTAGCTTACCAACAACAGAATACTTATTCTTCTCAAGAACACATGGACCATTCTCTAGAACAGACCATATGTTGGCCCAAAAACATGTGTCAATGAGCTTAAAAGGACTGAAATCATGCTAAGTATATCCTCTAACCATCATGGAACAAAAATAGGAATCATTAACAGAAAGAAATTTGAGACATTCATAAATATATGAAAATTAAATCAATATTGAAATAACCAATGGCTTCAAGAAGAAATCAAAATGGTAGCAGGATATATACACTGAGCTGAATGGAATGAAAACAACTTATCAAAATTTAAGGGATACAGAAAAAGCAATACTCAGATGGAAATTTATAGCTATAAATACATGCATTAAAAAACATAATAAAGGGGTTCTTGGGTGGCTCAGTTTAGGGTCCAGCTCCTGATTTTAGCTCAGATCATGATCTCAGTGTTTTTTGTTTTTGTTTTTGTTTTTAGAAAGAGATAGAGCACAGAGGAAGCAGCAGAAAGAGAGGGAGAAGCAGGCTCCCTGCTGAGCAGGGAGCCCAACCCAGGACTCAATCCCAGGACCCTGGGATCATGACCTGAGCCAGAGGTAGATACTTAACTGACAGAGCCACCCAGGCATGCTCAGAGTTTTGAGATTGAATCCTGTGTGTGATTCCACACTGGGCATGGAGCCTGCTTAAGATTCTCTCTCTCTCTCTTCCTCTGTTCCTACCTCTCTAAACAAAAGAAAACAAACAAAAATAATAATAAAGATGTGAAATCAATAACCTAACTTTCCATCTTAAGAAACTAGAAAATGAGCAAGATAAACCCCCTAAAAGCAGGAGGGAGCAAATAATGAACATTAGAATGGAAATACATGACATAGAGAAAAACAAAGAAAATCAACAAAACCAAAAGTTGATTCCTTGAAAATATCAACAAAATTAATAAACTTTTAGTTACATTGACAAAAATGAGAGAGAGAGAACTCACAAATTACTAAAATAAGACATAAAAGTGAAGATATCACTAATGATCTTAACAGAAATAAAAAGGATCATAAGTGAATACTATGGACAATTGTGTGCCAACAAATAAGACAATCTAGTGAAATTAAATAAATTCTTAGAAAAAACTACAAAAACTGGCTTGAGAAAAAATAGAATATATGAATAGACCTATATCAAATAAAGATCAAATTAATAATCAGACTTTCCACACAAAGACAAATCTAGGACTAGATGGCTTCAATGGTAAATTCCACTAACCATCTTAAGAATTAACACCAATCCTTCACAAACTCTTTCTAAAAACAAAAGAAGTGAAAACACTTCCTAACTAACTCTATGAGGCCATATTATATAAGTAAGCCAAAGATAGCCCCTGTATATTGGTATTACGTTATGTCCTTCTTGACAGTAAGGTAACACTTATTAGCTCAAAGCCCACCAACACCAAACTCAAATTTTTACACATCTAATTCTTTTAAACAGAGTTCAAATAAGCAGATTTTAGGCATTTAAAGCCTGCATGATTTGCACACCCCATGAAACTACATTCCAAATCTCCTAGCCATAGATAAAATACATCTTGTAGGTATAAAATCCTAATTGAAGCCCTGCTGCCTTCAGAGCTCTTTGATTCAGAGACATACTGCCAGACCGGCCTGAGACATCACTTATACATGTCAGTCTCTTCTCCCAACCTTCTTTCCCTTAGTAGCTCCCTTGACCTTCTCTTTCTGCAGAGTGATACCTATGCTATAGCCTCTGGACGGCCTTATACTATGAGGGACTTTCTCAACATGCAAATCTGTCAAAGCACCCTGTCAAATCTGTCAAAGCACCCTGTCAAAGCAAATCTGTCAAATAAATCCCCCATGTGCTACTGTCACGTAGTGGTCATATTTTTTTCCTTGATCAGTCCCCAAATTCCTTAATCTCAATCTCACCACAGGTCTATAGTATACCCTGACACAAACCCCAGAGGAAATCATTTTAAGAAAACTATGCCAAATATCCCTTGAAATAAAAGTCCTCAACAAAATATTAGCAACTAAATTCAGAAAACTAAGAATTATTCACCATATTATTATTCACCAATTATTTCACCAAGTGAAAATCATACCAGGAATTCAAGGTTGGTTCAACATATAAAAATCTATGAATGTAATTTACCATATAAATAGAATAAAAGACACAAATCACATGATCTTCTCTGTGGATAATAAAAGCATTTGACAATTCCCAACAGTCTTTCTTGATAAAAACGCTCATCCAAATTAGGAATACTTGGTAAAGAGCATTCATGAAAAACCCACGACTAGCATCACACTCACTGGTGAACAGCTAAAAACTTTCTCCCTGTGATCAGGAACAAGACCAGTATGTCCATTCTTATCACTTCTATCAACAATTCCCTGGAGGTTCTGGCCTATCGATTTGCAGATTACATGATTCTGTATATAGAAAATCCTAAGGAATATACACAGTCACAAACTACTAGTATTAATAAATGAATTTTATAAAGGTATAAGATACGAGGTCAATATAAAAAGTTCACACAATTGTATTTCTATACACTTGCAATGAACAATCCAAAAATGAAATTAAGTAAACAATTCACTTATAGTTGCATGAAAAATAATACAATATTAAGAATAAGCTTAACAAAATAGATGGAAGACTTGTACACTGAATACTATAAAATATTGTTGAAAAATGTTTAAAAGATCTAAATAAAGGGAGAGTCATTTTGTGCTCATGGAAGACAATATTGTTAAGATGATAATATTCCCCAAATTGATCTATATTCAACATAAGCACTATTAGGCTTTAGCTGCTATTTTTAAAGAAATTAAGTGACCCTAAAATTCATATGGAAATGAATAGCCAAATAAGCCAAAATAAGTTTTGAAAAAGAAAAACAAATTTGCAGCACTGATACTTCTCAATCTCAAAGCTAACTATAATGCCATGGTAATCAAGATTGTACTACAATAAAGACAGACCTATAGATCAATAGAACAGAATTGGTAGCCTAGAAATAAACCCATACATTTATGGTCATTTGATGTTCAGCAAGGATGCCAAGACAATTCAATAAGGAAATAGTCTTTTCAACAAATGTTGCAGGTACAACTGGATATTCACATGCAAAAGAATGAAGTTGGATTCCTACTTCGAACCATGTATAAAAATTAACACAAAATGGATCAAAGTCCTGAATGTAAGAGATAGAAGAAAATTTCTGTAAATCTTTGTGACAATTAGATTAACCAGTGCTCCCTTAGATAAGGTACCAAAAATACAAACAACAAAAAATATATATAAGCTTAATCAAAATTCAAAATATTTGTCCTTTCTACTGGGTATTCACTCTAAAGATACAAATGTAGTGGTCCGAAGGGGCATATACACCAAAATGTTTATAGCAGCAATATCCACAATCGCCAAACTATGGAAAGAACATAGATGTCCATCAACAGTTGAATGGATAAAGAAGGTGTGGTGTGTGTGTGTGTGTGTGTACATATATGTGTATATACATATATATACACATATATATGTGTGTGTGTATATATATATATAATGGAATATTATGCAGCCATCAAAAGAAATGAAATCTTGCCATTTGCAGCAACGTGGATGGAACTAGAGGGTATAATGCTAAGTGAAATATGCCAATCAGAGAAAGACAATTATCATATGATCTCTCTGATATGAGGAATTTGAGAGGCAAGTTGAGGGGTTGTAGGGGGTAGGGAGGGAAAAAAATGAAACAAGATGGGATCAGGAGGGAAACAAACCATAAGAGACTCTTAATCTCATGAAACAAAGAGAGGGATGCTGGGGTGTGGGGGGGTAGGGATAGGGTGGCTGGGTTATGGACATTGGGGATGTGCTATGGTGAGTGCTATAAAATGTGTAAGCCTGATGATTCACAGACCTGTACCCCTGGGGCAAATAATATATGTTAATAAAAAAATATTTGTGCTTCAAAGGATACTACCAAGAAACTGAAAAGATAACTCACAGATGAAAGAAAAAAATGCAAATCATGTATCTGCTAAAAGTCTAGTATCCAAACTATAAAAATCCAAAGATAAAAAAACAAATAAATCAATTAAAAACTTGACAAAGGGGGCACTGGAGTGGCTCAGTTGGTTAAGCATCTGCCTCCAGCTCAGATCATGATCCCAGGGTCCTGGGATCAAGCCCTGCATTGGGCTCCCTGCTTAGTGGGGAGCCTGCTTCTCCCTCCCCCACTCCCTCTTGAGAGCCTATGTTCTCACTCTCTCTGTTTCTGTGTCAAATAAATAAATAAAATCTTAAAAAAAAAACCTTGACAAAGGATACGCATAAGTATTTCTCCAGGAACATACACAAATGTCCAATATGATAAGATGCTCATGTCATTAGCCCACTAGGATAGGTGGAATTAAGAAGAAGGAAATGAAGAAATGAGAATACCCAGACACTGTTGGTGAGAACATAAAATAGTGTAACTGCTTTTGGAAAACAGGTTTATAGTTTCTTAAAAAGTTAAACATAAAAGTTATCACATACCCCAGAAATTCCATTCCTAGATATATCCAAGAGAACTGAAAACACAGATCTACACAAAAAATTTTACATGAATGTTCAAATTAGTATTAATCATAACAGTCAAAATATGGAAACTACCCAAATGCCCGTCAATTGAAGAGTGGATAAACAAAAGGTGATCCATACAATGGAATATTATTCAGCAATAAAAAATGAATGATGTACTGGTATAGTACATGCTACATCGTGGAATAACCTTAAAAACAATATACTAAGTGAAAAAAACAGACCCAAAAAGGCACCTAAGTAGGACCCCCTTTATTTGAAATGTCCAAAACAGGCACGTTCAGAGAAAGAATGTCTATTCATGTAGGGCTGTGGCAGGGAAGCAGGGAAGAATGGGGAATAACTGTGGATGATAGAGGGCCTTATGGGGGTGATGAAACACTCTAAAATTGATTGTGTTCATGTTTGCACAAGTTTGTGAATATACTAAAATCCAATGAATTACATACTTTGAAATGGTGAATTACATCTCTGTTGAATTACATCTCAGTTGTTTTTTTTTTTTACAACAGAAGCATAGGAAAGGATCATATGGATTTCAAAGAAATTAAGAGAAAAGAAAGCCTGTTATGCTAACTACATATTTATCATGCCTAGTGATTTTCCTTCCTTCTGGAAGACCGGATTTTCCACCTGGTATTTCTGGATAGCCTGAAGAACTCTTCAGCACCTCTTTTTTGTGCAGATCCGCTAGCAACAAATTCTTTAGTTTTTGTTCGTTTGAAAATGTCTTTATTACACCTTTATTCTTGAAGAACATTTTCACTGGTCGACAAGTTTGTTTGTTTTTCTTTCAGTACTTTGAAAAGCTTCACTGACTTATGGATTTAAGTTTTTTGTTTTAATGAGAAATCAGCTATAATTCATACTGTTGCTTTCCTTGTAGTATGTAATTTTTCTCTGGCTACTTTCAAGATTTTCTCTTAATCTTTTGTTTTCAGCAGTTTGACTACGATGTGTATGATTCTAGCTGTGGTTTTCTTTATATTTATCACTTCATGAGCTTCTTAAGCATGGAAATTTGTGTCTTTCACATATATTAGAAATTTTGACATTGTCATACACTGTTGTAATGTTTTTATTCTTTTTAAATATTTTTTTCTGATTTCTTTAGATCAGATAATTTCAATTGATCTAAATTCAAGTTCACTGACTCTTTCATCAATCCAATTAATTATAAACACATCCAGTGCAGGAGTGGGGGGAAGGATAAACACATCAAATAATTTTTAAATTTTGAATGTTTTATTTTTCAGATCTAAAATTCTCACTTGGTTCTTTTTGTTTGTTACTAATTATATTTTCTATTTCCCTACTCATTATGAATATATTTTTTATGTCTCCAAGCATATCCGTTAGATGGATCATCTCATTATTTCTCCATTGACTGCATTTTCTTTTGAATATGGGTCACATTTTCCTATTTCTTCATATGCATACATATTAATTTAATACTGTATCTGGACATTATGATTCATTTTGTAAACTTTAGATTTTGTTATATTTCTCCAAAAGAGTACTGATTATTAAAGGAGGCAGTGAACTTAGCTGAACTCATACTGCAAACTTTGCCTCCCCAGTGGTATGTGTGTTGGGAGAGGTCAGCAGTTAAAATTTCTGCTCAATACTTCTAGCCTTAACTAGGCTGTTTGTAGTTGGCCTCATGGATGTGTTGCTCAGGTATTGGGTACAAGTTTAGGCAGAGTACATACATAAAATTTGAGCCATCCCCTCTGTGGCTTTCTCCTGTCTTTAATTTTCCCTCACCTTCCCAGTGCTATGTACCCCATTACTCTTTCCTCTGGTTCTTCAAGCCAGTAAGACTATGGGTTTTTATCTGAGTTTTAGCTGACCAGCTTGGTGCTGTCTTGGGTCAGCCCTGAGTTAAAAAGCTATAAAAATGGGGGAAACCACTCAATGTTGTTTTCTTCTTTGAAATATTCACTTTCCTCAAGTTCCTGCTTGGTTTTGAATGTTCTTCATTGCCTTCAAGTAAACAATTTTAATAGTTTGATCAGAGTTTACAATTATCAGTAGGGGTTGATTCGAGAGGAATTACTCCACTATTACCATAGTGGATCATGACTGGGTAGCAACAATGGTGAATTTCATTCACATGGTAACTGTACTTGGTAAAAGTAAGAGACAGTTAAAACAATACATATGATTAGCAATCATGTATGCATATGTGGGTACATGTGTATATGCATGTGTATTATAGAGGCTAATGACCACTGATTCCACTGGAGAACTTTTATGTCTCAGAACTAAAATAGAGAACTTACAGATGTGCACTTGAAATTGAAGGAGGGCTATGGGACAAAAACCAGATAAAGTGATGAGTAAAAAGATAAAGTTGGCATTGACTTTTGAGGATTGTCAACAGTCTCAGGTATGAGGGGAATAACTTGAAGTGCCTCCTCTGTTGGTTTTCCAGTTGAGATACAGTTTGTTCAGATTTAAGCTAAATAGAAATCAAAAGGTTTTTACTATCACCACATACATGAATCAATTCTTATACTGCCCTTGGACTGCAGAAGTCCATGGTTGTCAAAAGGATAGAGACTGGACAAATGAAACTCTTTCTCATGGGCCCAAGGTAGGATCAGGTCATCATTAAGACTGGGCTTGGGGGCGCCTGGGTGGCTCAGTGGGTTAAAGCCGCTGCCTTCGGCTCAGGTCATGATCCCAGGGTCCTGGGATCGAGGCCCGCATCGGGCTCTCTGCTCAGCGGGGAGCCTGCTTCCTCCTCTCTCCTCTCTCTCCGCCTGCCTCTCTGCCTACTTGTGATCTTTCTCTCTGTGTCAAATAAAAAAATAAAAAAAAATCTTTAAAAAAAAAGACTGGGCTTGGACCGTCTAATATTCTGGACCATCCATATGGACCATCCGTTAGGACCATCCATATCCTATTGTGAAGTTGAAACTATCCATATGCCCAGGACGCAGACTCATAAGGAAATGTTCCTCTGTGGTTCACACTGACCTAGATGGAAATTCAATGGAAGATAATGTGAAAAGACACACTGTGAATGACCCATCCCAATGCCTTCATTTTATAGAGAGGAAACTGAGGCCCAGAGAGGTGAAGCAGATCATCAAGTTCTCACAGCTACTTGGTAACAGGACTTGGAACTCACCTCCAGGGTTTCTGTTGTTCAGTACAAAACCACCAGGATTTTGTGAAAACATGGCTCCCCCTAAAAGGGTTCATATTGAGCAATAGATGCCTATCTTTCACATCTAAAGGCAAAGAAAATCAAGACTTATTTACAAAACAGCAGTGCTTGATAACGCATTTCAAATCATTTAACAGTTTGCCAGCTGGTATTTGTGAAAAGCTATGCTACCACTTCACTGGTCCATTAGCTATTTCAGTAAATGTATCATTATTTGTCATACTTTGTAAAAATAGACTCCAAATTCAAATTATTGCATATTTTTGTTCATTATTCAGGTCTAAGAGCCCACTTCACTAATGCAGGCATCATACACACCTTTCAAATAAAAGATCTGTTTTGGTAAATAACATTTCTATTGGCAGCACACCATCAGCTTCTATATTTCCAAAGAAATCTTTAGTTTTATTGCTTTATATTTTTAAGTTAAAGAGGTTTTTCCAAGATTTTAGGAGAAATTTTTCCATTTCTTATAGTAAAGGCATATAAACCATTTGGGGATTTTAAATACAGCCTTTAAGTAATATTAAAATGCTTGAATTTCCTACTAGCAATGAAGTTTCCTGAAGGCAAGGACCATGTTTTCTTCATCATTGCATCTCCAGCATTGGACATGACATCTATAACATAATAATCACCTAGTAAGTATTTGTTGAATGACTAATGGATGAATAAAGAAAGAGATCTTTCTTTCAGGTGACTCCATTATAAAAAGCATCTACAGGATTGAATTTCTCCATTTTCACATAGCAGCTTTGGTCCTGGGCATACAGCCAATCAAAGGTTCCAGATACAATTTATCAGGATGCCTGCTGATTCCTTCCTTACCTCAACCTCAAATATAAAATCCCCATTTTCTTGGGAAAACATTCACAAGGGATGATAACTGCCAGTAGCAGAACCTATTTGAAAAAATAGATTGAGTGTAGAATGGACTATACTTTGTCTGTTTTTTTCCTTTCCCATATAGCTAAGCATTTATATACAGAAGAACACCAAAATCTTCAAGTAGATAGTTTTTACAATATTTCACCTGCCATAGCAATCACAGTGATAGAGACTTCTTGAAGACAGAAAAATGTCTTCTTTCACATTCCAGGACAATGTCATCTTTATATTCCAGGTTTTATCACAAAGTCTGTCCATAGTAAGTGCTCATTAAAAATTAGTCAAAATAAGACAGTGAACAAAAACATCAGTAGGTATGTTCTACTTTGAGTAAACCTGACATTTGTTTCATATACTTCAATATCAACTTACAATCAACTCTATAGAATCCCACCTACTGCAGAAAATTAGGTCTGTCTCTGTAGCAGATTTAAAATAAAAGAACATAGAACTTCTTTTTATCAAAGGAGTAAAGCTATAATTTTAGAAACAAACAAAATAGTTTTCCTATTTGTTGAAGGATGGGTTTCTCCCAATTTTGCATCTTTTTGCAAACATCCCTTCTTTTGTCAAATGAATGCATGCCACTAACAAAGCCCAGAGCTATTTAGGATCCAGTTTAATAGGTACACATTCCTAGAACCTTAAGAAAACATTGTGCTGAGCTCTTGCAAAATACTCTCCTAGTTCTTGAGCTTAAACTAAACAGTAGAGACCTTCAGTCAATACTGAAGAGGGGCCTTAAGGCACTGAGGAAGAAAAATGACTTGGTTAGCAGCTTCACATTAATACCATCAGCTTCCTCAATGTAGCCCAAATTGGCAACTACAGATCAGTTAAGTGGCTTGGATTTGGGTGGGTGTTTTGATGTTACTTTTGTCCTTTTCTTGGTCAACCCCTTGCGGCCATGGACATTGGTTCCACATATCAAATTTGGGGCTGTCTCTAATGTATTAACCAGGGGTGCCTGGGTGGCTCAGTGGGCTAAGCCTTTGCCTTCGGCTCAGGTCATGATCTCAGGGACCCGGGATCAAGCCCCACATCGGGCTCTCTGCTCAACAGGGAGCATGGCTCCTCCTCTAATGTATTAACCAATTCTGAAATTAGAAAT
Organism: Ailurus styani; assembly: GCA_002007465.1. Taxonomy (NCBI): domain Eukaryota; kingdom Metazoa; phylum Chordata; class Mammalia; order Carnivora; family Ailuridae; genus Ailurus; species Ailurus styani. Next base: position 403,572 of record LNAC01000529.1, on the reverse strand, counting down.
CCAAGTTGGTGTGTAGTTCTCTATTTAAGGGGCACCCACGTAATACATAAATGGAGGTAGAATGATTCCATTTGAAAAGCCGAGCTCATCTTTTTTAAAGCCAGTCAGTGATGATAGAGTTAGCCAAGCTTCTTTAGACAGTGTCCCATTTATTAGCTTCATTAATAACAATAATGGACAAGAATCCATCACGACTAAAGAAAGAATTGCCCTACAGGATGTAAATAGACTACTGTGAATGTTTGACTACGTTCCTTGTTGGATTTGAGATTAAGCAGAAATTTAAGTTATTACTCATATTATTCATTAAATTTATATTTTTTCCTATTAGGGTTCCCAAGGCTTTGCCAAGGTGTCTTTCAGAATTCTAATGCTCCTGCTCCCTTAAATTTTGTTGAGGGGAAGAATACACTGGTTGGTACAGAGAGAAATAGATTTTCACTGTCCCACTTCTCCCCCAACCCTCCAATCCTCTCCAGGCCTTCACACAGGCTTCTGCATTGATTCCATCTGTTTTTTGGGCTTCTTGAATCTCCCCACTCCAGTCCATCACAAAGTAATTCCCCTAAAGCACACATGAGACCAGCAATATCCCTACTCAAAAAAAAAAAAAAAAGTCTGTGGCTGTTAAAAGAAGTACAGGTTTGCCTGACATGCAAGGCTATTTATAATTTGGTTTTGATCTTTCTTCCCAGATTTTTCTCACTTATGCATCTAACCCCACTGAACTTGATTACTAATTATGCTCACACTTTTCTCATCTCTCCATGCTTTTGGTCATGCAACTCTCTTGGCTCTAGAGAACCTGGTCACCAATTTCCATATGCATGATGCTAACTCCAAGTTGGAAGTAATTTCTCCTTGATTTTCAAATCCCAATGCATTGGGCTGGAGTAACACCTAAGCTCTCATTTCTTTTTTATATTTTGTGTTGTATTTATTTCTATAAAGGTATTATCTTGCTCTCCTCCCCGTCTTCAGACTTTAAGCTCTTTGAGACTGAGCAGAAGAGTCAGACATTTCAATATTCTATATAACTTCAGCCACAAAGCCTGTACAAAATAGATACCTAGTAGCCGTGAATGAATGAATGAATGAATGAATGAATGAGTGAGTGAATGAAAATGATCTCTTCTATATCACACTATTTTCCCACTTCAATAATATGACAGGAACATGAGCCATTTAAGCAGTTGAATTATCTAACCCAAAATGTGGGCTCTGAAGATCAGAGTGAGTCTATATGCAACAGCTGAGGTGTCAAAACACATTAAAAATAATAATGCAAAAATAACCAGGTGTAATCTAAGCTGAGTATTTTCTTCTGGCACCTCTTCCCCTACCATTCAATTTAGAATTGTGTTCTATAATTATCATATCTGCTTAAAGGTCCTATTTTCTGCTGATTTTTAACTAGATAAAATACATACAGCTTTCGGAGATCGAAAATATTAGTACAAGGAATGAACTAATGTTTTTGTTTTAATTTATTAAATATAATAAAAATGTACCTTACTTGACGTAGTAATTTTTTATAAAGTATTAAGCACTAGGAAATGTTCAATCATCAACTTGAGACCCGTAATTCTGACTGCACTTAGAAATTGGAAAATATGGAGTATGGTCTTGAAGTTGGTTAACAGGATAAGACCATTCAAATCCCTGGACCTTCATTCAGGACCTTCTATCAGCAATATATCATGCTGGATTCTGTCAGTGATGCTAAGAAGAATAAGACACGAACCACCCTCTCCTCAAGGAATTTTGACAAGACCAAAACTGGGTTAAAAGTTTCTGGACTGATAAAACAAATGCTCAGAGCTGGGATTCATGCTTCAGAAGAAGGCTCTCACAGTAATGTGGGATGTGGCATGAAAGTTAAGAGTAAATCATAGACAGGCCCTGCTATGGAAGGGGTGGCTGCCAGGGGCTCTGAAGCGCCAACTGTCCACCAAATTCCATTCAACTCACAACCAGTTTTTTTTTTTTTTCATTTTGTTCCCATTACTTATATACTCAGGGCTACTATTTTCTTTAATTCAAGTTGGCATAATTTCTCACTGGATTAAATTAATAGGCCTCCAAATAATCCCAGTCTTCTATCTAGTTCCCTAACCCACCACCCTTCACACTGCTGTCTACAGCAACTTCTTTCAGAAATACAAATTTCCTGCCAAAAGTCTTGAAATCACTCCCACAGCGTTCAGGGTTAAATGAGAGTATTCAACTCCTACCCTGATCTGACTATTTCTCCAGCTACTTCTCCCATTAACCCCAAACCTGGCATTAAGCTCCAGCCACACCATACATCTCACCAAAGGGACCCTGTTTCCTTTGCCACCATGCCTTTTCATTGGCTCTGTCTTCAGCCTGCGACATCATCCCCCTCCACTGCCCAACCTGAATATCTTCCAGTTGTCTTTCAAGGCCCACCTGACTCCACTGATATGAAAGTCTAGTAGCTTCTCTGTTCCGTTCCCACTGTCCCCTTTACATTTCCATACTTAAGCAATCTGGCTCTGCTACTTGCCCAAGTAGACAAGGCTTAATCGTGGTCAGAATCCTCTGTTCTAAAATGAAGACTTCAGTATGTACTTGTTAGGTCCATTTTTCCCATGCTTCAACTGCCCCTAACATGCCCAAATACACCCAATACATTCCAATTTAATAGCCTTCTATTCTGCAGTAGCCAATACACTGTTCCTGAGCCTAGTTTCCTCTCAATTCAATGACTGCCAAGAAATTTCTCTTCTCCAAAGCACTCACTCACCCACAGCCAACACCTTGAAGGAAATGTAGGTCAGTTGCTCTTTCCTTTAAACACTAAAGAACTCCAGGGTGTTTTGTTTTGTTTTGTTTCAGCCCCGAGAAACATGAACGAAGGATGGATCTCTGTCCAGAAAGCTTTGCTACCCTAAAAATCTGCTAGCAGCATGAAAAATGCCGCTTGAACAAAGGAAGTATGTTAAGGGTGTATTCACAGGAATGACAGGAGCAAGGCAGAGGGAAGAGAGGTGACCTAGAGTGGAAATGAAGCAAGCCCATTGGTAGAGAAAAAGTAGATCATGTGGATTCACAAGTAAGATGAGCGGCAAACGCCTATGTGCACTTAGGATAAATCAAAACTCTCACAATGACCCATTAAGATCTTCACAATGTGACTCTATCTAAACCCAATCTCAGCTTTTACCCCTCTTATTAGCTTCAGGTGCTCTGATGACCATTAGTCCTCAGATATGCCAAGCCCCTTCCCCACACAGGGCCGTTTGTACTTGCTAGGACCTCTGCAAAGAATGAGCGTGTGCTTCATATCTGGACCCCCCCCCTTCAGGTCACAGTCCAAAATGTCAGCTTCTCTGGATATTGGGAGCCCATAACCAAGGTGTTAACTCCAATTAATTTGGTCCCCAAATGTTTGGAATCCCTCAGGCCTATTGGATTGGTCAAGTACAAAGGGCATATGGTTTTTGGACCAAAGCAAACCAGATGGCATGGTATGTCCTGTCTCTGCTGACCCCAGTCATGATATCCATCAGGGCAGGCACAGACCTTGGGCAGAGGAACACAGAGAGACTATATTTTCTTGGTTCTCATGAGGTTAGGCAGAAATCTGTTAGATTTTAGTTTTAAAAAATGAAACCCTTGACTTGATTTGTCTATTGCATATATTAATTCCACCTGTAAATGAGATGCTTTTCATGCTGAAGTCTAAAAGAGTGTGGCAGAATAGTGGGATCACATACATCAGTTGTCCACTTGCTTTCTGAATGATTGGGGTGGTTTTAAAATGTCCCCACATTCTCTAACAATAGTCTCCTAAAACATGGCATCTAATGCTCTACCAGCCCTTGAATATGGTCTGGTATTGACTTCTGACGAATAGAATGTGATGCAGGGTGATGCTATGCAACCTTTAAGTATTCTACCTGATCTCTCTCAAATGTCTCATATTGTGAGAAGCCAACCACCATAGCAGGAGCATCTAAGACAAATCCTGGGAAAGGATCATGAGGAGAAAAACTAAGGCTTCCTGCCATTACATGAGTGAGTTACCTTTTCTTTCTTCTTTCATTCCGTTTTTTAAATTTTCCAGAATCACCTAGGTAAGCCACTCCCAAGTTTCCCCCACAGAAACTGGGAGATAGTAAAAATACATTCTTTTTTTAAGCCTCTATACTTTGAGGTGATTTCTACACAGCAATACTTGGACTGGTTGCCTTTGAAAACTGTTTTTGTTTTTTTTTTGTTTTTTTTTTTTTGTTTGTTTGTTTTTTGCCTATAACACCTTTCTTTCCACTGGCACAGACCCAATACCCAAGCCCTCTGCACAGGTATCTTAGGTAACTGGAGGTAGAGACATGTCACTGAATGATGGAACTAAGCTGTCTACTGCCTGAGATATGAGCAAAAACCAAACTAAGATGAAGTGGGACAAAGTATGAGACAGACAACCTGTTACTACCTGAAAGTCCACAACAGAAGTAACTCAAAGAGTAAAAATCTCTCACTCCAGTGTTCTGTTCATTTTGAGATAGGTCTGCTCTTTCTGACTCACATGCTACTTTAATAATTCGAAGTCCTATATAAGCTTCTTGTGTCCCTTGGAAATTAATCCCCATTCCCACTAGTGAAGGCAGAAACTACATTATAGAGAGAATAATAAATTCTAATGACCCCTGAGGGAATATGTTTTCTCTTCACAGAACTTTGTTTCCCAATACCAGGCCCTTGTGAATAGTGAATATGATTTCTTTGCATTCCTATATTCACCCCAGCTGATATGGAGTCATGAATGTGGGGAAAACTCCTTTATTAAAGCTATATAAGGCACTCTGTAAGTGATTCATTCCCAGAAAACTGAGAGTTGACTATGCCCATTCTATACTTTGGTTCAAAGCAAGTTTTGTGCATTTAAAAATAGATAAGTCCCCAAACTCAATTGTCTTTTTTTAAGAGTTAATTATTCAGAGTTCTATTTAGTCAATGATGAGTCACTAGAAATTGGTGTGCACATAATCAGGAGTTGTAGGTCTAGCCATAATTTAGAAGGGATATGGTCATGTCACTTCTCTGGGTCTCAGAATGTTGCTCTATAAAAAAAAGAAAGAGAAAAAGAGAGAAGGAAGGAAAGAAGGAAAGAAAGGAGGAAGGGAGGGATGGAGGGAGGAAAAAGGAGTACAATTCAATGATGTTTGATATCCTTTCCAACACTATCTGCTTATATGCTCAGAAATATTATTAAATTTTCAAATGAGTTCCTTTACTCTGTATCTTCAGATGACAACTGCACCAGATTTCTAGTTTCCTCTGAAACAATGAAATAACTGCATTTTCTACCCTCCAATGTTTAAAAGAATAAAAAATAAAGATCTGCAAAATGTATATTGTATTTCCACCTAACTATAATTTCATAGTTTTTATTGTCACTATTTCTAAATAAGAAACTACCTAATATCTGTGTTTTATGTTGCAAGAAGAATTTAAACTATAAAAACCTCTAAAGTACTTTGTGATCATTGAATTTTATAATTTCATAATTCAATGACTTCCTTTGTTTTCTACATTGTACTCTATATTCAGAAAAGGGTGACTATTTTTCTTGTTAAATCAAAACTTGAGTGTAGAGACATCTGTTTTCTGGAACAAATAACACTAAAGTTGAATCAGTAACCAGGTTATGCATATTAATAACCATTTATGCCAATCCTATTTAAAATTCTTTGCTAATCTAAAAGAATAATTTTTTAGACTTTGATTTCCCACTTGAAGCCAAGGAAGGCAAGAATGCTAACACAATTTTATAGTTTCAATCACTAAAGAGTATGAATACGAATAAATACAAAAGGTGCAATTTCTTGTGCTATTTAATTATATATCATATAATGGGTAGAAAGTTATATGTAGGTTACAGGAATCAAGAGAAATATAGAAAAATCAACTGCATTTTCTATATCAGTAATCGACACATAAAAATGAAATTTCAAAAAAAAATAATTTACATTAGCATAAAACAGAAAATACTTGAATTATTTTTTTAATGTGCAAAACCTTTACACTGAAAACTATAGAATGTTGCTGACAGAACTTGAAAAAATCACAAATAAATAAATGTAGTATGTTCATGGATTGGAAGACTCAGTACTGTGAAGAAATTAAATAAATCTCCCCAAATTGATATATAGATTAAATTCAATCCCATTCAATATCCCAATAAGCTTTCTGTGTAGAAACTGACAAGCTGATTCTGAAATTTATATTGAAATGCAAAGGATTTAGAATAGCAAAGCAATACTGAGGAAGAACAAAGCTGGAGAGCTTGCAATACCTCATTTCAAGACTTCCATAATGCTAAAAGAACCAATACAATGTGGTACTGGCATTAACAAAACAAAGAAATCAATGGAACACAATAGCTTGGATACAAAGAGACTCATGAGCAATCAATAGATTTTCAATATCTGTGCCAAGATCATTCAATGAGGAAAAGAAAATATTTTAACAAATTTTCTGTAAGAACTTGGCAAATGCATGAAAACAAAATGTATTTCAACTCCTGATACCACACACAGAAGTTAGTATGAGATATATCATAATCCTAGATATAAGAGCTATACCTATGAAATTTATAGACGAAAACATGTAAGAACATCTTTGATTGTGAGTGCAGGCCAAGATTTTTTAGATCAGACATAAAAAGCAATGATCATAAAAGGGAAAAAAGATTAATCAGGCTTTTATAATTTAGTAATATCTGTTCCCCAGACATTTAAAGAAATTAATAGCCAAATTGCAAATTAGGAGAAAATATTTGCAAAGCATATATCTGACAAAGGTTGTGTACTGAAAATATATGAAAAGCTCCTACCTATTACTCAATAACAAAAAGACAAACAACCAACACTTTTTAAAAGTAGACAAAAGACATGAACAGACACCCCATAAAGGAAGACATACAAATGATCGATAAGTACATTAAAAGTGTTTGACATCATTAGTCAACTTGGAAATGCAAATTAAAGCCATAGTGAAATACTTTTCTACACCCACTAGAATGGCTAAAATTTTGAAAACTGAAAAAACAAATATTGGTGAAAATGTGGAATTTATTTATGTTGCTTTGGGGAATAAAAAAGAATGTAGCTACTTTGGAAAATATGTTGACCATTCCTTATATAGTTAAAAATACTCCCAGGTAGGAATAGGGTGAATGGATTATGGACATTGGGGAGGGTTTGTGCTTTGGTGAATGCTGTGAAAGGTGTAAGCCTGATGATTCACAGACCTGTACCCCTGGGGCAAATAATAAAAAAAAAAAAAAGAAAAGAATCAGAATAAAATTTCTCAAAGTTAAGTATTAAAAAAAAAATACCCCCAACTTTATGACCCAGCAATTCTGCTCCCAGGTATTCACCAAGATAAGTACAACATATGTTGGCAAAAAAAAAAAAAAAAAAAAAAAAAAAAAAAAAAAAAAAAAGAAAGAAAAAGAAAAAAGAATGTTCATGAAAGCTTTACTGAAAATAGCACACACACATACACACACCACACACAAAATCAAGAGAACAGATAAATTGTGAAACTTTTGTATAGCAGAATACTACTCAGCAATAAAAAGCAAGGGATTACTCTGCTTTATATGCAAGAAATGGATACATTTCAAGAACACATATGCTACGTAAGAGAAGCCGACACACAGAAAAAATACACGTTTGCTCCATTTATAAGAAGCTTAAAAATAATCTAGGTAAAAAAATAGGAAAAGTGGGTCCCTGGAATGGGAAGTTGGATGAACTGGGAAGAGGCACGTGGAAGAGTTCTCAGGATGGATAAATTATATCTTGATAGGTGTGTGGGTTATACAGGGCTTTTAGGGGTGCCTAGGTGGCTCAGTGAGTTAAGCCTCTGCCTTCAGCTCAGGTCATGATCTCAGGGTCCTGGGATTGAGCCCTGCATCGGGCTCTCTGCTCAGTGGAAAGCCTGCTGCCTCTCTGCCTACTTGTGATCTCTCTCTCTGTCAAATAAATAAATAAATAAAATCTTTAAAAAAAAAAAAGAATGTAGGCTTTTAGGTGCTTTTAAAAAATTTTTGCTTCCTCTATCTATTCAGCAATTATTGAGTACTTACTGTGTGTCTTTCATTATCCTAGGCATTTTGAACACATCAGTGAGCAAAACAGACATCAATGTCTGTTTCAATCTAACAATCTATAAGAGTAGCGAAGAAGACAGAAAATCAGGAAAACTGTAATAAGTAAGTAAGCGGTGTAGTGCTTAAAAAACTGAGAAGTTCTATGAAAGACAGAAAACCTGAAACATTACCATATTGTGCTCTAGCTGCATGACATGAGTTTTTAAGAAGTTATGGATATATCTATACTTACTAATTAGTAGTTTTGCCCTTAGTAATTGACTGATAATGCATTGGAAGCATTTCAGAAATAGGGGTGTGTGTGTGCATGTGTGCACTGGGTTTATCATCATTGCTTTATTCCTCAAGCTTTTGTAACATTTAATGCCTGAATAAACATATATCAAAATGTCACTTGGGGTGGGTGAAAAGGTTGGTTTCAAGGACATTGTGTTCAATGCTAATCACATCTCATGTGCTACTGAGTCACAGTCACAATGAGTTATCAAGTCGAAGAGCAGCCCTTTTTGTCTTCTGTATAAAAGACAAGCTGCTCAAATGTTACAGAATTCAGACGCCCAAGTCATTAAATGTGGTTGTACATAAAAGATGCAGCACTGATAATTCAAAATAGACGAGAAGAATGTGCTCTAGAAATAATTCTTCTACAAGTCATAATATCTGGCACAAAACATAAATAAAGCCCTATTTTTCTCCTTCAGTGCCCTGCCATGAAGGAGTCACTGAGCCAACTTGTTATCTGTCAGTAACAGTGAGTTTCGGGAAGGCCTTCAGCTATGGAGAAACTCTTTCTGTATTTTTTAACAAGACAGAGACAGAGAATACAAGAAATCCCCCAACGAAAAACAAAAGCACCAACAATTCAAAAGGCTCTGAGATGAAATTATCCAACATTCTGTAATAGGAAGCTCTGTGTTGTTTTTCCATAGCTAAAAACAAACTCGAAATAAAGTGTTTTTAATGTCCGTTCTTATTTGTTGCTCTTAATTACATATCTTGGAAAAATCCATCTCTAATCAAGCTCTATAGAAGTACTAATGGACCTCCAATCCTAAATCTATATGGTATCAGATGATTCTTTTATGATAACGTGTTTATTTGCCAGCTACAGCTTATGCTTCCCTGCCTCTTTGCCTGTACGTATATGATTCTGCTCACATGGAAGGTTTGCTGAAATGCTACCCACATTTCTAATTCCCATTCAAATCCCTTTCCTGGGTGAACTCAACCAACAAACCCAGAAGTGACTTGCTCCCCACCCCCACCCCTTCAGCTCACACAGCATGATCTTCAGTCCCATTTACCTAGTCTAGAATTGTACTAGTGCATTTCCTGACTACAATGACCCCTCTTGGAGGCTCATGGCCCAGTTAGGGGAAGAACTGCAGGCTCCACACAGACCCCAGTTAAAACTCAGGTTGCATTCTTCAAATTCTCAAAATTGAATTGCAAATTTTGTTATTAGAGCTATTATGAATAATGATTCTTGGCCAGCCCGTAAAAGCTCATCTAACCCATATAACAGTTGAAGTATAGTATTCATAGCACCCTTTGCAAAATTATTTTCCTGAGAACATGTATTTTCTCAGAAAATATATTTTATGTGATTTTGTTCTACTTATACACTGCCAACATGAGTTGATCAAATATGTTTAGGTGATCGAAAAATGTTTACATGGTTGATGACGATGAAGGACCCTATCAAATCCCACAAACTGGTATATGTCTTCCTAAGAAATCCACAAGAATGATCCTCCCCTATGGTTCCCCAGTTTCTACTAAGCAGCTTCTGCGAAACCCCATATGAATTTAAAATGCTGCATGCTTCCCATAACTTGAGAAAACATCTGGTAGGGTGCCGCAGGGAAGCTGCATATTGACCATATGGTGGAACCATCTTACCTCAGGTTCCTAGATATTTCTACTAAAGGGACTTGGGCTTGTTTGAAGCTATTAAATAGAGTCAACATGCTGCTTCATTTGCGTTGGATTCATAAAAGCACAAAAGTTTTAATAAGATAATGTTACTTGGCCCTTTTAACATCTTCTCTCATACAGCTCACTTATAAAAGCATTCATTATCAAAGGTGATTACAGATAAAGCAGGGGTGCCTGGGTGGCTCAGTGGGTTAAAGCCTCTTCCTTCGGCTCAGGTCATGATCTCAGGGTCCTGGGATCGAGCCCCACATGGGGTTCTCTGCTCAGCAGGGATCCTGCTTCCTCCTCTCTCTCTGTCTGCCTCTCTGCCTACTTGTAATCTCTCTCTGTCAAATGAATAAATAAATCTTAAAAAAAGAAAATAACGATAAAGCAGAGGTACACCTGGGTGGTTCAGTCAGTTAAGCATTTGACTCTTGATTTCAACTCAGGTCATGATCTCAGGGTTGTGAGATAGAGCCCGCGTCAGGCTCCGCTCCAGCATGGAGCTTGCTTGAGATTCTCTCTCTCACTTTCTGCCCCTCCCCCCTCCTCTTATAAAAAAAGGGTAAACCAGAAGGAAAATATCTGGTTCATATATGGGTGGCTTCAATCTGAAAAATAGTCAATAAAACTATGTAAATAACAAAGAGTTTGAAATGAAGGAGATTATAAAAATTAAGCTAGTTTTCTGCTCATTTCCCTTTCCTTCTATTCCTTTTAGATGAGCCTAGATTTTTCCTTGGTAATCAATGCAATTTGAGAAAACACAATCTTTCTCGGAAAGCCCAGTTCTGTGGCAGAAATTAAGAGTTTCTCTTACCTCTTAGTTCCCCCATATCCAGAGTTGTCCCAAGTTGTTCTAATAAAGCAACTCTTGCTGCATTCTTTTTGTGTTTCTTGCCATCGTAATGTTGTTGGGCCATGAGAGGATTGTTAAACCAGGCGGCACAGAGCCCACAGTATCTGTCTGAATCTCTTCTTTGATAGGGAGTTGCAACCACAGGTGCAGTGTCCACCCTTGGAGGCTTAAGTGAGTTCAGGGGTGTTGCTGTGAAGGAAAACAACCAGAGAGAACCACAAGCCAGGTTAGTCCCTTACTAACTAAGTATACTTTGTCCATTACCATACGAATAACAGCTGAATATTACTTCAGTATGAAATGAATATTTCATTTTGCTTCAATATCTGAACATGGAGAAAAGTCTCATGTTCATTCTAGAGCTCAAAATCCAGAGTTTATTGAAAGCAGGAAAATGATCTTTGACAGCCTTCATTTTTGAAGTTGGGATAAAACTGCAAATTCCTAATTTGTTAAGATCAGATTTCTCACATTGTTATGCTTAAACCTGACAGTTCAGGAGACCATCTCTTAGGAAAAAAGGAAGATTTTCAAAAATAAACTCTTGGAGGTAAGGGAGGGATCCATTAACCAAACTGCAGCCAAAACTTGAAGTAAACATTGAACACTAATGGCTTGAGAGATTCTGAATGGACGAATTAGACATTTGTGTTTTATAACTGGAAATAACCAATAAATAGAAGATTTGCCCAAGTGATAGAAGCAGATCTTTCAGGTACCAGAATTGTACCAGTCGACAAAATCGTGCTAATTTTATTGTCAGTTTCTTCTGTTTACTGTGATAGGTTATTTTCAACTCATACCTGCTAAAATTGATGTTGAAAGTACAATATTGTTTTAAAAGACCAAAAGACAAACAGTATAGAGCAGATGTTGCTTATCTAAACTGAAAAGGCATAATATCACTATTTTAAGATTGCATAGCCCCAGCTATTAATTTAACACATTCCATTGTGAGCTTTCAGTTATTTTTGGGCCAGAAGCAAAAAAGAACCTAGCTTGAAGGAGTTTACTAACAGAAAGTAAAAATAACTTCCTTCTGCATTACAACAAACAATTTGCTTTCGTCGTCACAGTAACTGTGACTTGGATTACTGCTTCGTATCTAACATGATGGACTTCTGAGATGCTAAATCATTCACTGGATGATGACATATCTAGTTATGATAAAGGCAGGACTCCAAACCAAATCCTTAATTTCCAAGGCCCATGTTCCTTACAATACTTCCAAAGACTCTTTTTATACTTCCTAATAAGCAATTTTATAATAAGCAAATTTATCTATTTTCCTAGACCTCAGTCATCTTTGTTCCATATAGGATTTAATTTTGGAAAAAGGTTCTAATCCAAATATTTTACAAAAGAAAAAGCAATTTAAATTCTCATATGGCCCATTAATCATAAGGTAATATAGCAGTACCTTCAGCTATGTAGGAGTGGAGTTGGCAAAACCATGAATATTAGAGTCAGTCCAAAGAAAAGTTGAAATCTGGAACCTCAATAATAAGTAAACACTTAATCAACTCCCCAAGCTTTCAAATCTGTTTAATGTGGGCTTTTTTTTTTCAGATTAAATAACAGAGATACAAATAAATACTTGATAAACAATATTTTGATTCAAGAAATGATTGGTATTGTGGCAATATCTTGAAAAAGTCTTGTCTTCTCTCCAGAGATTTTATCAAATAGGGAGGTTTTAGCTAGCTTAGATGAAAGTAAATGATATTATTTCTATTGGGACTTAGAGAAATGGTATGTCTCTTAATAGCCTCGTTGCCAGATTCAGTCATATATCACCATGTGAAAATAAAGCTCAAAAGTGGGCCATACCCCCCCAGCAGTCACCCAGTATCATCTGTTATGATTTAGAAATGCTAATCAAAGCTACAAAGTTGACCTGTATGTAAAAGGACTTCTACCCACTTTTCTGAAAATTGGATCTTGCTTCCAAAGTTTCCTGCAGACTTATCAATTTCTGAGGATTTATATCCATCTATTGTTTTCTATGGCAATGGAAAACATATCAAATGCCTGCCATCAGAATGAATGTTGACTCTTGAAGCATAATTTACTTTTCTCTAAACAGGGCCCTAACAAAACACCTGAGTCAATTTTATCTATTGATACCTTACGTACCACTTTTGGCAGGAGGGATGCACAACAGACTATCCATTAAATAAGATAATCTTATCTTTCACACAAGAAAGTAGGTTAATGATGTACTGTATTGTAGCTTCTTCTCCTTAATAGCGCTCCAAAGTTAAATTTTTCTTATGCTCCTATTTCCAACTGTCACCAATCTCAACCCAGTTTGTATTTCCTATAAAGGCAAACAAAGGCAGCAACATAAGGGAGTGGAGACCACCTTGACTCAAAGTCAGAAATCAAGGTTGGGTTGGACTCCATCACCCATTGAGCTGTGTGACCTTTGGCAAATCTCTAATGTCTCTGGTTCCCACAAGGTTAAAATTCGGGGTCACTATTTCTTTAAAACCCATAGTGTGAGGATGGAACAAATTATAGAAGTGCTCTCTTTCTCTCGTTTGTGGCTTTGACTGGATGCCAAATAGTGAGGTTATATGGGAAGAGAGCAGTTTCCAGATAATAATGCTAAATCCGTGTGTGAGCATGGATCATAACGCCAACAGTTCTTTGGCAAAAGTATATTATTCTAATAAAATGAATACAAAGCAGGGCAAAGATTACTGTTTGGTTTGAAAACAGGTTTATGACAAAACAGTTTAGTTGATGTATAGCTCATTGTTATTTAAATTTCATGCTTTATGTTTTTATTTTAATTGCAAAAATATTTAGTTAAATATTGACTTTACCTCCTCTCTGTACAACTTAAAACCAAGAGTTCATTCATCAAAACCAGTAGTTTTCAACCTTGGGCAAACCTTAGACTCAGGAGGAACTTTAAAAATCTCTATGTCCAGTCTCCAGACCAATTCTATTCAATCACATTAGAATCTTGGGGTGGGAGTTAGGCATCAGGATGCTTTCATGCCCTCCTCCCATACCACCTGGTCCATGTTTCCAAAGTACAACCAATGTTGAGAAGCACTGATAACAAATATTGCCAGACTTTGTTTGAAAATGACTTTACAATAGTCCTCCTAGATCTTCACATAAAAGAAAGTCACATACTACATCCCACAGCAACAGGGCCAATTATTTTGTAGGCAATAACAGAAATGCCACATCTTTATCTATGGAACAGAATGAAATAATAATTACTGGGCATTTTTTAAAACCATGATCAATTTCTCCATATCTCCAAGATATAAAAGCTTTTCCAAAATAGCAGCCAATATTATAAATTAATATTATAAAAGTTAAATAACAATTCTGATCCTTTGTCCCAAGCAGAAACTCACATATACATTGAGCTGCTGAGGCACAGTACCGCCTACCTTTGACTGGGACCATCCCAGCCTGGTCTACCTTCCCTCTCCTCCCAGCTAAACACCTGTCCTCAGTCCCATCTGCTCTGTGAGGCCTTGACAACCCAAACAAGTAGTTCTCCCTCTTCTAAACTCAAAGCACTTATAACAGCACAATTCATTTGACATTTCTTAAACAGCACCTTATAAACTTGGTTGCATATACCCGTGTGTATATGTGTGTGTGTATAATGGAAATTAGATCGTAACACTTACACTTCAATACTTGATATTTTGGTGTGTGCTATCTTCTCTAATACATGTCTATAATCCCTTGTTTCAAGTCAGAAAAAAAATCAAAAACCGCTAAAATTCAAATTTTTTTTCATGATCCATTTTTATTAAAACCTGACCTGAATTCAGAAGAGGCTATCTATAGTCTTTATAGAAATACATATATAGCTTATATAAATAACACATATATATTTATATATAATTATATATGGATATAAATTTACAAATAAATTAAAATAAGTAAATAAAACGTGAATAAAATACGTAATATATATTACAGGATATATATAATCACCTAATGTAAACATACGTACATGTTGCAATGGAATTTATTGATATCTCTAAACATGGAGTGCTGTCTTAGATCTGTTGAAATGTAACATATGGTATCTCTACCTAGCTACATACCTAAAATCCTAAAATTTCTGCTTCTCAAAACACATTCAGCCCCCAGTATTTTGATCAGAAGATCATGGACCTGTAGCCAATTCAGAGTAACTAAAATAAACTCAAATTGTTCTAATACTTGAGACAATCGAAACAAGTCAGTCTCCAAAACTTGATTTCTAAGAGTCACCTGACAGGGAATCATTTTCAATATCCCTTCTATGTCTTGCATAATGTTTGTCAAGAAGCAAGTTCTCAAGAGCTATTTATAGACTGTTGGCTAAGTTGTCTTGAGTAATAGTGTAGAATAATATGCATCTCTGTCCTATATGTGTTTCTTCCTGGTAGAATAACCTCAGTTGATCTAAGGACAAAAATACTTCAGCACACCCGGTGTGTGCCTCTCTCAAACACTCCCTCACTCTGTAATGTAACACTGTGTACAACCAGACTCTCCATGAGTCAGCATGTTGCATGATGCCACTCACATATTGTATGTATCCCATGCCTTTTGCTGAATGAATGAATGGATGGATGGATGCTCTTTGCATTAGAAGTGGATAAAGTACTGGCAACGAAGAGTTTTCTTGTTGCTTCTAAATTGTGTCATTTAGGGCTTGAGTGCTAGTCAATACAAACATAAATACTAGCAACCCAGTGACAAGATTCTGGGTAGAGGTTTGGGGGTTGGGGTGGGGTGAAGGCTAAGCTGTAGAAAGGCAACATGTCAAAATGTAGACATGCATCCCAGTCTCCCTGTCTTGTGAATTCAACTGGATATACCAAAAGTCACTATTATCTCAAACTTCTGTTTGCTGGCGTGGCCTATTTCTATGTATTTTTTTAGACAGTTCAAATTATGCACATCATTCTGGAAATTTTACTTTCAAACAGGAAGCCATTTACTCTGTTCGTTTAGCACGGCATCTAAACTCCTCACTCCAAGCTTCTGGCTCAGTACCAACCATCCCAGTCTGTCTGGAACTGAGCAGGTTTGCAAGACATGGGACTTTCAGTGCTTTTAGCACTGGGACAATCTGAGGCATATCAGAATGAGTTGGCCACCCTACATTCTGGAGTGAGACCTGACTTAACATCACACTGGAGAAAGGGATTAGTAAAAATTCTGGAAATAATTGCTTGGGAGACTACAGCAGGTCTTCTTTCAACAAACCAGACAGGATCTAGCAATAGATCTCAAAGCTTTACTTGTCAGATCACTACTTGAGTGTCCTCAGCCAGAGAAGGGGATAACACAGTCAGCATGCAATAGTATTCTTACCTGCCTGTCTCCCCTCTGGACCAAGGCCTCTGAGTGCCTTTCAACCCCAAAACGTGCAACTTTAACTGACATTCCCTACTCTCTCTCCCCCACCCCCATCTCTCCTCTCCCTTCCTCCCTCGTGCTTTTCTTTCTTCGTCTTCCACTCATCCTTGATGTTTCTAGGCTTTAGGATAACAAAAATTAATCCATCCTCACAAAGGGCTTATCAAAATAGTTCTAGGAATCCACTTCTTTTAAAGTTTGTGGCTTTCTTACCTAAGACATTCTTATCCATAATACTAATTCATCAAGTTTGTATGATATTGTGCAGTTTATTCCATTCTGTCTGTTCCATGTATTTTCTTCTTTAAGATGTCTCCAAATCCTGTTTGACCAATGAGGCAGCTTGAAGCTCAGGGAGAGAAGTCAACTATCACAGGGCCCCATAATTAATAAGCGGTAAAGACAATGGCAAAGACCAGATCTTTTGACACAAAAACCAAGCACCACATTTTAATGCCAACTAGTTTCTAGTAATGCTGAGGAAGTGATAGGCCAAATAAACAAACAGATTAACTGCAGAGTCAGAACACATTTCCCAGGCTTCAACATCTGTTCTCAGTGGGGAATATTTAGAAATATGCATTTTCTCTAAAACAATTTTTCCAGTTTCCAGTCCCTATGATCAACAGCCTTTTCTTTTTCTCTTTTTTCCTAGCCTAAACCCAATTAATGACAGTGGGAATCCTTTAGCAAGTATCACTGTTTTTTGGGTTTGTGTTTTTCTCAAATGCCGTTGACAACTAAATTTGACTGGGTCACTCAGCGCCTGGATGAGGAGACAGCTGTCAGTGTGGATGGACAGCTCAGTCTTCTAGCCTCTTCTGCAGGTAAATGCCTCAATTCGAAGTAAACTGAAAAGTAAGGCTCAAAATGTACATTTTCTTTGTATCTCTAGCAGAGGACAGGGCCTCTTGGGTAAATGGAAGATGCTCTACAAACTTGTGATGGATAAGAGAAGAAAAGGACTAGTAAATTTCAGTTAATATCAACTTGGTGGATTTTCATGTTTTCATAAATGGCTTATGATAGCTATATTTTAAATCTTCAATGATGTCATTAGACTTCACAGGGTTAAAAACAATTTAGATGTTCATATGTGGGGATAGATGAAATAAATTGTGGGCATCTATACCCTGAAACACCATGAAGCAACTGAAAACACATTTTGGAAAAAATATATATATATTTAGTGACCTGGAGAAATGCTCAGGATATAATGTGGACTGAACTGTGTTTATACATAGAGTGCAAACCTAATTACTTATCATTAAATTATACACACCCACCTATTTAAAACTATATAAAGACCAGAAGGCCATAAATCAAACTCTAGGCAATGGTTACTTCTTAGCTGTGGATTATGGTGATTTGTTTTATACTAGAGGATATACACTCCTTGATGCAGAGGGAAAACATTTTTATTTTATAACTTACATATAGGCCACATTTCATGCTAACTTGTTTTAGTGCAAAGTGGAGAAAACACTGCTTAAGGGACGTGTGGCACCACAACGAGGTCTTAAATTAAATCGCAGAAGATTTTATTTGTGGTGATTTATTTATTAATTTATTGTTGATTTGGGAGAAAACGGGTTGGGAGAAAACTGGCTCTGTCAGAATATGATGTAAAAGCCCAGCTTCTCCTATTTCTCCAAAAGATACAGGGGAAAGCTGTTTTCCCACTGGATGGCAGACCCAAAAATCACTCTCGTTATTTAGATAAAATGAAGTTAACGCTCTTCCTTCTCATGTGTTTGGAAGTGAGTTCCGCTATCCAAGACTGCAAAACAGAAAAACCCATGAGCTATTTCTTTTTATGCCATGAAGGAAATTAAAGAACACTGTAAAATATATCATGTTCCAAAATACATGCCATTAAATATTTCCTGAGAACAAAGGCGAGGATGACTTAACAGAACCATCATTCCAATTCAACTTTGTATCAAAACTCTAATTATAATCAGCCTATTAACAGGAACTGCTTCCTCACCCACACTACATTCATATATCATCAGTCTTCATTAATATAGCATTCATAGATCATTGATTTTCATTAATATAGAATAATTCCCTCTAGTTTCAGTCACTGATTAGGTTCTAAATATCTTAAGCATGCCTGTTTCCTGCAGAATCCTAATCTTTGAAAATGAACCATTAAACAGAATTCAGAGGAGACTAAAGTCCTTTCATAATTTTCTCATGTTGTTTGACAAAAGAATCCTAAGGCTGCGATACTCCGTATTCTTCCACGGGGTGAAAACAGAGGATGTAGAATGTAGGTTCCACGAGGACAGAAGCTTGATCTATTCTGTCTGCTGATATATCCCAGGTCTCTAGAACCAGGCCTGGCATATGGTAGGTGTTAAATGAACCCTTGTTGAATGAGGGTAACACTTGATTCTCCATAAAGCTATCCGTGCAAGAGAAAGAATTTTGCTTTAGGAAATTCTGCTAGTAGGAGGGCAACCTCTTCATCCAGACTGATCTTAAAAACACCTGCTGCATTATGGGTATAATGCCTTCATCGTGTTTGGTCTTCAAACACTATTCAGTTAAGGCGTTTTACTCCCTTTGAGTTCAGACCCAAAATCTTTGGTTATGGCCACAGTTCCCAAACTCTGTGCAGAGGTACCCTTGGATGATGCAGTAAACATACAGGGGAACCGTAAGATTATTTAGAATTCTGAGAAAAGCACGGAGAGGAAAAAAAAAAAGAAAAGAAAAGCACGGAGACATCCATTAGATACCAGGGGAACCACTGTCTTGAGGAAGTTCACAGTTTCAACATTAGATGGCACAGTCCTTTGAACGAGTTCATATTCTTGTGAACCTGGATATTTGGAGGCTGCTGCCTACCTCCAATCCATCTAGGCAACCAGTGAGGAATAGGAAACAAAGGTGACAATGTCTAATCTAATCCAAAGATTTGAGAAGTTATGCAGTGTCCAACAGGCAAACACATCCATTAGCAAATGTGGTTATTTAAGGATGAAATACAAATATTAACTTTCCTTTCAATGTGCTGGCTGAGTTATTAGGACATAAATACTTATTAAGTTGTTTGGACACTAAGAGTTATGACATCACCCTAGTATATTTGCTGATTGCTTGAGCAAGAATCAACGGCCTGCTAATTGGGCACTGCTCAAAATGCCTTTCCTCATGAACGTCAGATTAAAGGCAGAGTCCCAGAGGGCAGAGTGGGGTTCCCTGACAGGGATTCATTGATTCACTGGCACTCCCATGTCCAAGCCAGCAGATGCCATCCTTGGCGGGAGGAGCCGGAGGGCACCACCCAGACCAAGCAGTGTTGGCAGAGTGGGGGAGGCCTGGTACCAGCCTTTCTTCTTGCATTCTGCTGCCATCACCCCTCATTTCCCTTCATCTATACCCCATGCTCACGGATGGGAATGATTTACTTCTCCAGCAGCATCAGCTATTCAACTAGAGAGCCAGCTTCCTGGATCATTTCTTATATCCTATGAATATTTATGGAGGATTCAAAGATGAAAAAAGCAACCAGTTCCAAGAGCACAGCAGAGCTAAAGTACAGGCTAAGTTCAGAAGTAGACAGAGAGAGAGGCTGGCCCTTTGGAGTGAGCTGAAGGAAGCTGAAACCTCAGAAGTCATTGTAGAGACATCAGTACTGACATTGACCCCTGAAGAGAACGTGTGTCTCTACTTCGCCCTCAGCTAGCACGCTTCAGTTTTCTCCACTCGACCTGAGATTTGAGTGACCTTCAGCATATATCCCTAAAGTCCTTAATAACCCACAGTTTGCAAGTCACAAAAATCACCTCTACTTCATATTTAAAACTGAATGAATATGAAAATTATGCATATATTTTGCCTGTACTTATTTGGATTTAATTGAGGAATAAAGTACTTTTTATTAACTGCCACTTGGAAACTGCTAAATCTGAAGGTTCAGTGCTATTCTGAGTTAGCTCTATAAAACCACAAAGCAATTTTAGAACTTCTTGAGGTCTTCTAAGACAGATGGAGCTACTGTGCTCCATCACGTTAGGTACTCCCAACACTTGGATCAAGAGAATCCAGGGTGTCAGATGCTGAGGTCCTCCAATCCCTATGAGTTTAAGAAGCTCTTCGAATCGCTACAAGTCTAAAAACCATTTCTTTATGCTACTGCTTCTCATATTAAGCAACGAAGTTGGTGGCCAGAGGATGACTGCAAATAAAGATAAAGTTTTAGGCTAGATAAGACTTTGCAAATCAATGTTAGAAAATCATTAGGTTAGTTTAGTCTTTGGGGGAACAGAGGCCAACCCGGAGCCTCCATTATTTAAATTTAATTATTTAAATCATCCATAATTGTTCATTTAACTATGGCTTGACCGCAAAATGCATACTTCATTGTTGCCATGCAGACACAGCCAAAAGGAAGTGCATGAGAGAGAATATAAATGATTTCTATTGGAGGATTTTTAGGACAAGGGTGCCAGTAACAGCTAATGAAGGTGACGCTGCTTAAAATTTGCAACTGTAAGTGTGCTCCACAGACCAAGAGCATCAATGTCACCTGGCAGTTTGATGGAGAGGCAAATCTCAGGTCCCACCCTGGACCACTAGATGAGAATGGACATTTAGGGGAGTTGCCAGTGACTAGTATGCAAATTAAATTTGGAAAGCACTGGATTAGAATCAGCGGTTCTCAGCCTGCATAAGGGTTATAACCATCTGGTAGATGTTGAATGCTTATGGACTCTAGGTCCCACCCCAGGACAATTAAATCAGAATCCCTGGGGGGTGGAGCTGAGTGATGGCAGGCTTTAAAGCTTGGCAGGTGCTTCTAGGGTGCAGCCAGGGTTAGGAAGGATCACACTGGAGGGACAGCACCTGACATGGACCTCACTTTACTCCAATCTTATGAAGCACCTGTATTTTTATGTTTCATTCATTCAACTCTATGTACTGGCACCATGTTCCACATTAGCATACAACACCAGTCCTCATGCAGCTTGAAATCTAGAATGGAAATACATTTAATTAACTGACAGAACTATTTTATTAAGTTGCATTAATTCTACAGAAGCCTATTTATTCACAATATCATAAGGAGCAACAGACAGAAAGAAAATAATAGGTTTTGAAACAAAGATCAAACTAGATTTAACTCAGGATAGGTTGAATTTCTGCAATGAAAATATTTCCTAAAATAAAATGGGGCTAATGGTTGAACCTCGTTATCTCTGTTGTGCCTGCTTGATAAAAGTTAGTTCCCAGACATCCTGGCCACAGAGAAAATGAAGACCGGAAAAAGGTCTCCTAACTCCTACTTCATGTTTTCCCAGGTCCCATGCTGACATTGGTTCTGCCAAATTGACACAGAGACTGCCCTCACAGAGACCAGGAACACAGTGAGCATGAGACAAGAGAGTGTGTGGGAATACTAAGTCAGAAAAGCTCACTTGCTGGTCATGAAACATTCATGTATCTGGTCATAAGTTTGTGGTGATTGCAGCAATCTAAGATTCTTTCAGAACGATCCAGGATGGATTGTAGAATGCAAGGAAGTGGAGAGAAGACCCAGAGAGGTGGCTTAAGGAAGAAAGGTGTATGAGTAATAAAGGATTTGGCATTATTTAGCCAGAAGAGGAGAAGCTTAAGCATTACTTAATAACACTTGAGACACATACAGAATTTAGACTGACGGCCAACAGTTTTTCCAAAGATGCTAAAAAGGAAAAACAGACTGAGCCTGAATGGTAGGCCTTTAGAAGACAAGAAGCTTAAGACATGTTTATTGCCCCTGGGTCGGGTAGTTGAGGAAGGTTTGTAGAATGGAAGTATTATTAATACCTAGTGGTGAAAGAGAGAACATTTAAACCATGCCAGATGATGGGACTTTAGAGTTAAATGGAATCTTGCTGGAAACAGAGATGGGTAAGATGGTAACTCAGGACTCTGTGAATTTCTACAGATAACTCATTCTCCGCACTAGGCATGGGATGAAACAACATTTTTTAAGGCAAAACTCTTAAATATTAAATCATCAAGGTTAGGCAGATGTATGAACATCTGTCTTTCTGACTTACTTTGACTAAAAATGATCTCCCCTTTGTGTTAAGAAAGATCAAGTAAAATGTTCGTGTATATATGCCGGAGTTAGTTCTTGCCTCCCCCGTCCAGCAGCAGGCTTGATATATCGGTTTTACTAAGTGAAAATGAAAGGTCCAGGCATTAAGATTTCATCAGCTCTGTTGACTAAAAAGCAAAATGAAGATGATAATCATTAGCACTTTACACTACTCAAGATACAATTACAGCGGGAATTCCTGAGCACACCTTTAACTCCAGTCTCCTGCTTCTCGGTTATGAGATCTCAACACGTGGTACAGAGCAACAACCGTGCTTACAAATGACTGAGGCCTCTCTCAGAGATGTCCGTGTCTCTCAGCTCTGAGGCCTGCACTCAGAACTCCCAGACCACGGCTTCGGCCAGTATCAACAACAGTAAGTATGGCTACGATTCATGCTACTTCAAAGTGGTCAAAATCCTCTTGAAAGCATACGGGCATTCATGAGGACGGCAATAGGACTCAACAATGTGTACGGTCAGGAGGCAATTAGCAGGAAATCCTACACAAGAGAAGCAGTTTCTCTGACGGCTGAGAGTAAAGTAAGAAAACACAAAATTTCATCTTTTCTAGCTTTCAGATAACCAAACTGGTTTGGCATCTATGTCACATGACAATTTCGATAGCAAAATAAACCTACTGAGAAATAAGTAATTGTCTTGTTTTCCAATAGACTCACTTCATAAAAATGAAAGGTGTTTTCCGTTGCATTCCTAGATGGGGCTAAGCCTTGAAGTCTGGCTTTCCCCATCCCCCGGACAGAATGAACAAATGCACTTTTTCTGGGCTATGTGAAGAGCAGAGGGATCAGAGTGTCACAGAAGGATGTGTTTTCCGGTATCAGGAAAGGAACTGTCTTATTAGGGGCTGGGGAAAAAGAGGGTTACAAGGATGGGTAGAGACCTGGGCATCTTAAAAGCAGTACGTCTTGGGGCACCTGGGTGGAGTCGTTAAGCATCTGCCTTCGGCTCAGATCATGATCCCAGGGTTCTGGGATCAGAGACCTGCATCAGTCTCCCTGCTCAGCAGGAAGCCTGCCATTCCCTCTCCCACTCTCCCTGCCGGTGTTCCCTCTCTCGCTGTGTCTCTCTTTGTCAAATAAACAAATAAAATCTTTAAAAAAAAAAAAGTATGTCTAAGGCAGCAGGAAATGTACATAATGGAGCCTTGGGCTTCTTTTCCATAGCCTCACTTGACACAAAGGGGGTGAAACCATCAGTAGAAGTCTCAGAACTGAAGGAATATGTCAGCCTGTGAGGGAGACAGGCAAGTTGAAATCCACTTCTGAGGAAGCCCGGGGGCTTCACCCACAGCCTGTGGACCAGCCCACAGCAGCATCCTGGGTGACGATAAAGTAGCCAGAGCTCACAGGCTGGGAAACTTCTTTGAGGATGCTCTTATACCTCTAAGCCCTTGTGTGGCCCTAAAGAGGGAAGAGAGAGTACCCCAAAGGATGATCGAGACCTTCCTTCTAACCCATCTTCAGGGCTAGAGGACAGGATTAATTTACACTGATTTTCAAAATACAAAGAAATATGATATTCATTGTACTCAAGTGCTATTCAGTAATTTGTACTTATTGTATCTGATTATTAAAGAAACCAACCCAAGTGTACACAAGACTTTTGAGGCTGCCATATAAAATATACAGATATTTCAAAGGATAGGAATACAGTCTGGGACATTTACTGCCAATTATTTTAGGTAGAATGCTTACTTTACAAGTGCCTTCTCAATTTCATAGACTAGACAGTTTTAGGGTTCTTATCTTTAATGGATGATTTAAGAGTTATTGCCAGAAAATCTCTCACTCGAAGTTTTTTCTGAATAGTAATGCATTCTGTGT
This sequence comes from Ailurus styani, assembly GCA_002007465.1. Taxonomy (NCBI): domain Eukaryota; kingdom Metazoa; phylum Chordata; class Mammalia; order Carnivora; family Ailuridae; genus Ailurus; species Ailurus styani. The sequence goes on along the minus strand of LNAC01000529.1, from coordinate 379,306 downwards.
ATGGATTCTATGCCCCGACCACATCTCCTATTGTCACTTTCAGTGTGAGCACAGGGAACTGACAATTTTATTGTTCTACTCTATTCCTTCATAAAAATGTGTTAAAGAACACTTTCTGGAATAAAGGTATAACCACATCATAAAAGCTGCTGAAATCATCAAGTGTCTTATACCACTATTTGATCATCCAAAAAAGAAAAGTGAGTTTATCCCATTTAAAAGGATTTGTGAAAATCACCTAGGCAGTAGTCTCATTGTTAAAATCTTTAATTCCATTCAATCTTTGATCTTTTGTTTCTCTGGTCATCAAATATAAAATAAAAAGACAGTAGCCTTGATCTAATCATTGTTCCAAGCCTCTTGTGATCCAGTGTTCTAAAGTAGTGGCTAAAAGAAGTTAGCTCGCCTTGCATTGCTAATTTATTTAAACCCTATTTGCTGAACGATAGTCAGTGGCCTGATTCATCTGTTTTCTCTTGACATCGTGACATCATGGAAAGATTACTGCAAAACAAAAGAAGTCTCTTGGCCATCAATCCGTTATATCTCCTTGGGCAAATGCCTTTACCTCTCTAGGCTTGTTTCCTCATCGGGAAAATAAGATGGTTGAAACAATGATTGGTAGGTACCTTCAAGCTCCGCAGTATCTATGAATCTAATGTTATAAGCATTAGAAAAGTCAAAGACATCATTGGAACAAATGCATTGATCTAAAGATGACATCTTAGAACATGCCAGCGTCTCTAATTTAAAAGAAAACGCACTGCTATGAAGACCTGCCCATTTGACAAAGTATTGTTTGCGTCTGTTAAAACAAGTATCTAGACAGGCTATGCTGGCAAACCAAATAACCTGATTCAGATGATAGAACTGCTGCAGTGTATGAAATCTTATATGCAAATAAGAGGTGCTGATTGAACCTGGAGTGGATATATTATTTAAAATTTGAATTTATGTAACTTATAAACAGATCTAGAATACCCTGATCTTTATTCATCAACAGAGAACTCAAATAAGCAATTCCGTATCTGGCATAGAAATTTATGGAAAAGTTCCGAAGCTCTGTCTCTCTCATTTTCAGCAGGAAATAAGGAAGGAAAGTAGAGAAGCAACAAGATTGCAGAAGAGGAATGTATGATAAACACACTTACACACAAGACAAGCAGAGTGGACGAGATCATTGCTTATCTGTTCTTTTCCCCACATTGTTCACTGTCCCTACAAATGAGATATACTGGATTTAAAGTTTACATCTTTGTGGTTTTGTTTCTCCCGATTATTTTAGTGAGAGCCTTAGAGTCTGAACTGCGCTGTTCATTAGGTGAGCAAAAATCTGTAGATCATTTCTGAAGCGGGATTTGTCACCACCTTGAGATGAAGGAAAGGTCCCGAAATGTACAATCAGAAGCCCTGGGTTCAGATTCCAGTTATGCTATTTTACTGCATAACATCAGGCAAGTCACTTTACCCTGCCTTCTTAATTCCCTCACAGGTAAAGTAGAGAGGACAATACTTCAGACTTCGTGCTTTTTGTGACGAGCAAGTGAAACAGTGAATGTGATGTTTCTGATAGAATGTCTTTAACATTATCAGTGATGACCACTTATTTTATTATTAGCTTAGACTCTGCCCTCTCAACTATGGTTTTACCACACCCTAGGATCTTTAAAATGTTATACATCTTTCTTCATTTTTGAGTGATGAACAGACTTCCTGAACTGTTTTTATAGGTGTAATGAATATAATTTTTGATATAGTCAACTCCTGTTATTCACAGTTAGTTACGCTCTTATCAAAGTCTCCAATAAGCAAATACCAAACCATTGCTCCTTAAGGGAATTTCAGGCTTAGGTTCCTGTGAGCCTATGGTCACATTTTGGTCAACTGATCAATATAGAACCTTGTTTTATGTGTGCTTCTGTTTAAAGACACCTTATCTAATATATATTTTTCATTCATTAACATTTAACTCAAAAAAAAAAACAATATAAAACTCATGCCTAAACTAAGCTAAGCTAATGGAGTGTTGCATGTAAGTGATGACCCCACTGAATTCTACTCCTGAAACCAATATTGCACTGTATGTTAACTAACCGGACTTTAGATAAAAATTTAAAAAAATAAATAATTAAACTAAGCTAAGCTAAATGTACATATTTTTTCTCATAAGTTCACACAGGCATAACCAGATTATAAAATGGAGTCTGACATCAGAGCCTTTGTTTATATTCTACATTACTCTGTATTTCACCTATTTTACCAGGACAAAAAAAGTTTCTTTAAATCAAGTAAGCAGACAGGACAGGCATGACACTCCCTATGAAGCTGGGAAACCACTGCCCTTGATCTTTACATTTATCAGAAATTTCAATAACCAAGGTTATTCAAAAATAAAGCTAGAGGTATTTAAATGCCTATCATTATTCTCAATTATGCTTCCAATTCTCATTCATCCAACAAATATTTTTCAAATGCCTACTGTGTGCCAGGAAGTGTTCTAGGTGCATTCATCAACAGAGCCATAATGGCATAAAGCCTTCAGAAGAGTCTGCTATCAATCTTCTGTTGTTAAAACATACACACATTACGGCAACTTCAAACTCTTAAGGGTCACAATGAAAGAAAGGTTATGGCCAAGTTTGATGCCATTTCCTGTCAAGCCAATGATGTCTGAGAATTACATCAAAGAGAGTGCTCAATATCCATTTTTGCTAAGAATGATAGATGTATTCATAAAAGCTTGTATGTGAAACAGTAACTTTAAGGGACAATGAATCAACCAGGATAGACTGGGCTCTCCTGCAATAACAAAAAACCCCAGAGTGTCACAATAAAGGCATCTTTCTTGTTCTTGCAAAGTCTAATGTAGGTTGAATGGCCCTCCTCTGTCTTGTGTCTGGTCTTAAAGGAATGCATGTTACATCCGCACACAATCAATTCAAAGTCTGGGGAATGGAGGAAGCAAATGGATTTTGGATGAGGAACTTGTCTGCCACAAATACAAATTAATTTTTCTGTTAATCCTAAATAAAATACCTAACAATTCAGATGATGGATAAACTTAAAATTTCTCTTTGATTAATGGGAGACAATGCAGGATACCTGTAGTTTACAGCTTTTTCTCCCCATGCTTTAGATTTCTACTCCATAATTCATATTCTCTTCAAAAACATTTTAAAGAATAGCTAAATGATGTCTTCTTCAGAATTTTGAGTAAGAACACAGTCTCATTATTTCAATTATCTTATTTGAATGGATTTATCATGAGAAAGGGGGGAAAACACTAGCTAGCAAGCATCATCTCAGGGCCTGTAGCCTCTGTCATGCGCCATCAGCGAAAAGAAGCTGGCACGTGCACTCGGAATTTCAGAATGGGAAATCCTTTGGAAAGAAGAGCTTTGCAGATCTAATTAGTTAAGCTGAGATGAGGTCATACTGAACGAGGAGAGGCCTCAAATCCAGTGAGTGGTTTCTTCACAATAAGAGCAAGGACACGGAGACACACAGGGAAGATGGGCATGCAGCAGTGGAAACAGAGATCCGAGCGTAAGATTAGAAGGCCAGTGGAAGCCCCCAGGAGGAGGCAAGGAAGGATTCTTCCTAGGATTCTTCCCTAGAGCTTTCACAGGGAGCATGGCCCTCCCCATAGCTCAGTCTCGGACTTTCAGCCTCGGGAACGATGAGAGAAAAAATTGCTGTTATTTTAAGCCACGCAGTTTATGATAATTTGTTGCAGCAGCCCTGGGAAACTAATATAGATTGGATCATAGATTTCAACTAAGAATTAGAAATCACGAGTTATAACCATACTAAGGCTTTGGCAAAATCTGAGTAATATTCATCTGTTTAGTCTTCATAAATATCTTAGAATTTTAGACTTAGTGGAGACATTGGCTATCAGTCAAGTCTTACAGCTTCTCTGGAGAACTTTCTTACTCTTAACAAGGGGAAAGATCCCCCTCATTCTCAGCTCTTGGGGTACCTTCGTAAGGTACAGGTCTCAAACTTTCCTCTGCCCTCAGTCACATCGCTCTGCTGATCCCTATCCCACCCACTGCCTCCCCCTGCTCCTCATAGGTTTGCAGCAGCCAGGAAAATGCTTGCATTTTATATACAAACCCTCACCAGCACCATTCTCTCCTTGCCTCTTCCTAGAGATCACTCATTATCAGGATCAGAGGTCAACAAATCTTCCATGTAAAGGACCACGCAGCAAATATTTGAGGCTTTGTGGACCATATGGTTTCTTTTCTTTTTTTTTTAAGATTTTATTTATTTATTTAACAGAGAGAGAGAGATCACAAGTAGGCAGAGAGACAGGGAGAGGAGGAAGCAGGCTCCCTGCCGAGCAGAGAGCCCGATGCGGGCCTCGATCCCAGGATGCTGAGATCATGACCTGAGCCGAAAGCAGAGGCTTTAACCCACTGAGCCACCCAGGCGCCCGACCATATGGTTTCTGTCACAACTATTCAGCTGTGCCAGAACCAGTAGCCCAGAACCAGTCTTGAAGGAACATAAATGAATGTGTATGGTTGTTCCAATAAAATTTTATTTATGGACTGAAATAAGAATTTCATATTTTTCCTAGTGTCACAAAGTATTCTTTTGGTTTTTTAAAACCACTTACAAACATAAAAACTATTTTTGACTTGCAGATCATACAATAGGCAGTAGGTCAGATCTGGTCGTCAGGCCAAAGTTTGCTAATCCATTTCTACATCAGTGGTTCTTCACTATAGTCAGATTTGCCCTCTAGGAAGAATTTGGCTATATCTAGAGACATTTTTTTTTTTTATTGTTACAACTAGTGGGGTTCTTCTGGAATCTAATGGGTAGAGGCCAGGGACGCTGCTAAACATCCTGTGGTGCACAGAACAACCCCTCCCCCAATGGAGAATCTTGCCATTCCTGAGACGAGAAACCCAGGTCGAGATTAAGGGTTCCCTTTGAGAAACTGAGACCCTTCCCTAACAATCCCCATTGGCTAGACAGTTATTAAGACATTACTTAAATGGCTCTCCTCATAAATTCTTCTCAGAACATTTCAGCCACAATTACTTAAACCTATTCAATATCCTATTGTATTGGTAGACCTACCCAGCATGTTGTTTACTGTATTCCAGTGTCTGTGTTCCCTCCTACTCCATGGGGAGCCTGCTGAGGGCAGGGGGTGTCTCATTCCCTTTGGGTTTCCAGGACAGAGGGTGTTTGCTGAGAGGGACTAGGCTAAGAAAATGATTAAATGACACCTCCATGTTATAAATTCTCTTATGGCAGGTACTAGATGAGGGAATTTCAACTTCAGTGGAGAAATGACTTCTATCCCTTGGGGTGGACATTTTCGTCTGAGAATGCCAGCTTCACTGGTTGAGTCAGTCACCAACAGAGGGCCCTATTCTCGATGCGGTCTGAACTACCGATGGCCAGAAAGCTCGGTGGGACTGGGGCTGGTTGAGCCTCCCACTCAGTGAGAAGCTCCATTTAGAGGCAGCTAGGACTTCCTGCAGCCACTCCTGGTGGCAACAGTGACACATCTTACTCATCAGTTGAACTCGGTGTTAGAAGCTACACTGCCTTCCATGAGGCAGGGACAACTGAGGCGACCGATAATAATGGATTTGGCAGAATCACCCAGCCCTGACTTTGCTCTGTCCTGCTCCCATCTGGCATAACTGATGCCCCTTAGATTCCCAACACAGCTTCCTTCCCCATCTCCTGATCTTTACCCTGAGATCTTCCCAGCTCACAGTTCCTATTTGCCCCCAGCCCCTTGTATTGGCTATGCTTTCTCCTAAGACTGCTGGTATCAGCTGGTCTGCACCCTGGACAGCCAGGTCAACACCTTGAGCAACAGCTCCCTGCCTGGCACACATCCAAAGCCCCCAGCACACAACCCAAAGCCTCGGTGGCCAGCCTTTGGAGCATTCAGGCTGTTTCTCCCATTTTCCAACTTAACCTCTGTTCAGATCTGATCTCCTGCTCCTGATTTCTCTTGGCTCTCCCCTTTCCCCCCTATCTACCCCATCACACTGGACACATGTTCTGTTTGGCAGATTTCTGGAACTGTTTTGATTCTTCTTTTCCACCAGGTGTCTGTGACTGTGTACCCTGGCCCATACTTCTATGTTTGTACTAGTCCTCAAGCAGGGACTGAACACCAGATTGCATTTTTCTGTCACTGTCTGTCATGGAGAACATGGCAGGCCATCCTGTGTAGGGGAATGTGGCAGAATTCAGAGTAAGTGTGGAGACGTGGTTCCTCTGCGAAGACTGCTTAAAGACTGATGTGGAAGGTAAACTCACTGAAGGGAAGCAGCCATGGACAATACACAATCAGATATTCTAAGTGCAAAATTATATGCATAGCGTTCAGAGAAGGGTAAATAACAACATCTCCGTTTCCTGAGTGGACAGAGCTAAGATTTATGAGCACTGTGATAAGCACTTTGCATTTTTTAGCCGGTTTGTATAATCATCATCACAGAAAACCCTTAATAGAAGTCATAGCATTATACCCACTGTACAGATGGGGAAAAGGAGGCTGAGGCACATGAAGTCCTCAGCTAACAGAGGGGGGGGCCCACATACGTCCCCCTTCAAAGCCAGTGCCATATGCCTTGCGATTTCCAGCAGTGATGACATACTTCGGAGACTGTGGAAGGCCTGCACCGATGCTTGGAAGATGAGGCTCTGGAGACCCACAGCACGAAGAGAGAAGGGCCTCTGGAGTACAGGACAGTGGCAGGGAAGGCACAGCAGGCTGGTGGTACAGGAGACCTGCCTGGCAGAGCCCCGGAGAAGGTGTGTGGCGCAGATGGAGGAAAAAAGGTGGGAGATCCAGAAGAGCTAACTTGTACGAGCTCCTGCACTCCAGGAGAAGGAATTCGCCTTGCTATGGATGGAAACAGACCAGAGGTTTTGCACGGTAGAGTGATAAGTTGTATTTGGGGAATAAGACCCCTATATGAAGATAGACCTTTTGTTCCTCAGGCAAGTCCCTGGCCAGAATGACGTCAGTGCTGCCCACGCTGCATTCGAGCTTCCCTGAGGCAGGTATATAAAATGCACATCAAGGACCACCTTGTTTGGCCAAGTATTTCCTTAGGTCTGTGTCTATCCTGAGGCTACTATAACATATTACAACATATTTAATGGCTTTAAACAGCACAATTATATTTTATTATCATTCTAGAGGTCAGAAATCTTAATTCCATATGCAATCTTACCTCCTCCTGTGTAATAGCTATTCATAGACTGGGGATCAGGATGGGTGACCCCTGGAAACCACTGCCTGGTCTCCTGCAGGCAGAGATCTTGCCCTTGGGGCTGGGTCACTGGCAGACCTGAAGCCCTCTCGCACACACCCTGTGTGCCACCCAGGCAGCCACTCGAAAAAAGCCACAATGAGGTCCCCAGGGTCCCAGAATGAAGCCATGATGCAGCACACAGCCTCAAGGCTCCATCTGGTTCCTCGTCCTCCTCACTCTGTTGGAAGTGCTCACCTTCAGCCACAGACTCCGCTCTTTGTGAGGGGCATCCAGAGCCAAATCCCAGTCCTCAGGGATTTGGAATTAATTCAGCAGGATTCAAGCAGCAGCAGCCTGACTTCTGAAGTTCGGCATCGGCTTCTAGCCCTTTATCACTTGGTGTTTCGACTCTGCTAACAGAGCTTCTTCCGTATTCCCAAGATCTGTACCCTCTGTGGGCCCTCATTTGGATGTCTGGTTCCTTCTTTTATCTTTGAAGATCTTGAGTTCTAGTCCTTTTTTTTTTTAATGATTTTATTTATTGATTTGACAGAGAGAGATTACAAGAAGGCAGAGAGGCAGGCAGAGAGAGAAGAGGAAGCAGGCTCCCCACTGAGCAGCGAGCCCAATGGGGGACTCAATTCCAGGACCCTGAGATCATGATCTGAGCCAAAGGCCGAGGTTTTAACCCACTGAGCCACCCAGGCGTCCCTTGAGTTCTAGTCTTGAAAATGATTTACTATTGCATCTACTTGTCCGTTATCAGTTCTAGATCCAGAGTGTTGTCACCCAGCTTAGTGAAAGGGTCTATCTCCTCCTGTTGGGTCCTCTTCACACCTGGGGCCCTTTTGTCTCCTCAGCTCTGCAGCCATTCCCTGCCCACCCCCCATGCCCATCCGCACTGCTAACTCCAGTGGGCAGCTCTGGGGTTGGGCCCTGCCTGCCTTGGCTCATGGAACTCATCCCAGAAAAGCTTGTCTCCAAGGACACACACATGATGTCCCTTTCGCTGTTCCCAAGATAGTATTTAAACAACCCTGTATTAACCAGGAAGTCCGAGTCCTTGATAGAAAGGAGTTAGGCTGTCCCCCCACCCCATCAACTTATTTACCACATGGTCTCCTGTGAATAACTTTCTACTTTCCAAAGCTTTTTAAATCTGACGTTTGCTCCATAAAAGGGCCAGTAACGTAAGAGCATCTGGTGATAGAATGAAATGACAGATGTTAAAAGCAAGGTTGGAAAGGATAATGGACCTACCAAAGATCACACAGCACCTTAGGCCTAGCTGGGCCCTGGGCTCCTGTCTCCTGACTACCAGGCCATCATTCTTGCTGCCCATCAGGTCAGTGGGTCCAGCCCGCAGGTAGCATTAGGCGGAGAATCAGAGTGGAAGGACTTTTAATGTCATCTAGGCTGCTGTCTTCAGATGTAATCCCCTCAGGAAATGCCCGGCCAAGTATCAGCCAGCTTCCGCTTCAACAACAGTTCCCACTCAGCCACACACCCCGCCTGAGTCTGATGTCAGCTCTAGGGCCTGTTGCTCTGGAGGGATGGCTTACACAGCCGCGAACCTGAGCGGGGCGCTGCTCTCTCAAGCATCTTGATCCAGTTGGCTGACTTTCCTTCAGGTTTCATTACAGAAATCTAAAATCTCTGGAACTCAGCCATCTTTTTCTTGTCTTCAGTTCAGATCTAACTTCTTAATTTTCTACCCACTCACTGGGTACATCTGTTGCATCCAAGCACACGCTCACACACTGCCTCACACGCACTTACCCTCACACATGCATACACATTCTCACACATTCTCACATATTCTCACACTCTCACACACACTTACACACACACACTCTCACAATCACACATGCATACATACTTGCATATTCTCACACACTCTCACGTCCATGCACACACACACAAGCACACTCACATATTCTCATAATGCTCTGGCACTCACATACACATACATACGCACCCTCTCACATATTCTTACACACTCATACTCACACATGGTCTCACACAATTTCTCTGACACTCACACATGCATACAGTCTCTCACACACTCACATATTCTCACACATTCCCTTACACACATACACTCACATACTCTCACACACACACATTTTCATGTATTCTCACAATGTTCTTTCACACTCACACATGCACACACATGCACACACTTTCACTTATTCTCACATGCTCCCATAACACACACTCACATATATACTCTTTCACACTCAGACACACACACACTCAGTCTCTCACTCACATATTCTCACACATTCCCTTACACACATACACTCACATACTCTCACACACACACACCATGAATTTCTTTTTTGCCCATAACAGCCTTCCAAAGATTTGCCCCTGAGCAATCTCTTTTACACACTACACCACCTCTGCTTCCTTTATTCTCCCCCTAAAGAGAGGCTTGTCATGCCCTTCACTGTCCCACTCTCTGGACTATGCCTCCTCTAAATCGTTCTCACCGTGTGGCAACCTCGGCCAGCCTCCAATCCAGGCAAGACCTCCATGCTGAGGTCTGCTGACCCTCTGAGAACACAGTGGGCCTAGAATTTTCCTCAAGCATTCCTCTTATAGCAGGATCTGAAGAGCGTGAACGAGGACAGAGATTCTGAAGCACACTAACCAACGGGAATGGGAGCTGGTATTTGTCCCAGCAGTTCTGTCAACCATTTCAGAAATTCTAGTAAACATGCTCCCATCTGGAGAAGACAACTCCAACTGCAATAATTCTGCAGGATAGACAGTTGATGCTTGATCAAAGCACACCTTGAGTAGGCGGAAAGGTAATGATTTACAGACACCAATTGCTCACCCTCATCAGATGGGGTAGCTGGGGGAAGCACTGAGTTATGCTTCAATTATCCCCACCCAGAAATCACTAGAGTTCAAGAGCCTGTTATTCTGGAAGGGGTAGCTCACATGGCATACCTGAGCAGGGGACTTACTGCTTTCCATCATCTTAATTCAGTTGGTTGGGTTTTATATGTTCTTTTTTCTTCCCTTTTGTTTTCATTACAGAAATAATTTCAAGCCAAGCTGGTTAATTAGGCAGAGCTGTTCCTGGTGAGCATAAGGCAGCCACAGCTTAGAGGGTGACGTTCTTTGAGAATGGCCACTGGGCTTGGCCTCAGGCAGCACGAAAGGATGGCAGGCCATCCTGACTCTATGCAGGGAGCTGGAGGGACTGAACTTAGTAGCTCAGGAAGCCCATGGCCTAGGTGTTCTTTTCTCATGCCTCTTGGTCCTTATCCTTACTTACAGTATGTGAATTTGTGTTTGAGACCAAGCTTCAGCCTACATCCTCTGTCTGGAAACCAGGTTCCTGATTTGTTCCTTACACCTGACTTCTAAACCAGTCGTCTTGTCTTAAATTATGGTGCTTGTCACACTCTTAACAGCCTTTTCTCACTGGCCTGCAGCCGGGGCCCTGCTACCACCTCCCGGACTTTCCCAGTGCCAGTACCCCACTTGTTCTCTGCAGGATCTCTGTCCCTAGACTCTCCATTGCTAGGTTCCACCCTCTTATTAAGCCCTCATATCTTATCCTTTGCCACACCTCTGAGGGCCTACCCACTGCTTATCTTTGTACCTAATGACTCACCTGGCTCTAGCAGGACACACTGCTTCCTCTGCTCCCTGCCAGCAGCCGGGTTGACACCAGCCCAAGCCCAGGGACCAATTTAGCTCCCAGACCGTCTAATTCTTTCTGGTATTGCCATGTTCCGAGACCCTTTCTGCACCAAGAGGCTTTAGAGAGAACGGATGAGAGCTACAGAAGGGGAATGTGCGGCCTGGGCACCATGAGTTAGATGAGGAAGGGAGATACTGGCACACAGCAGCTGAAATCTGTTTCCCCAGCTCAAGCGAGAAGCTGATAGAGTTACTTACCTCCCACCCCACTCCCATCCCCTTCTGGTCTAACTGGCAATGGTGATTTTGGTCACACTGAGGACTGGGCCAGCTCTGTGGACATCAAGACAAAGTCATGAAGTAAAGGCTGCAGTTTAAGTGCTCTTGATTTTTCCTTTGGCATACACTGATGGGAACTAACAAATTACCCCCAAGTTGTATTTACCAGCTTGGAGGGTATGTGAATTCAGGAAAACAAACTGGTGCTTGGTTATCTGGAGAATGTATTTAAATTCACAAAGAACCATTTGTGCCATGTGGCAATTTTTTTTTGTAGAAATAATAACTCTCCTCTTTGCTAACTGACATGATAAACGAAGACAGAGCTTCTCCTCTGCCATCACTACCTCCAAAATTAAATTTAACAGCAATTCTCTGCTTAGGCAGAAAGAGAAAATGGGCTAGTTACTCATTCGTGGAAAACAGGTAAAAATTTTCCAGTGACTGTTTCTTTGAGGTGTCTATTTTAAGAAATTTGTTGGGGAGTAGGTTACAAGGTGAATATCTAACCTTTCAGAGAGCAAGAATCAGGAGTTTCAAGTGAGTGACTGCCTATAAAATGCTAACACACGGAGTGAGCCCAGGAATAAACTGAGTTCAGCTCCAGATTTCAGGTGTTTTGCAACCCCGTCCTGTATCTGAATGTCATAGCCACCTTTATAAAAACAATACCCTTTAGTTAAACTAAGTAGAAAAATATAGTGAAAAGATTCCTCGCTATTCTCTAGGTGAAAGAAGATATTTTTCTTAAGGAAAACACTGGTGAGAATAAAAGCCGAGTATTGTTTTAGGCTCTCTCCAATCTCCAAAATACCATTTAAAAAATAATTACGCCCACGATTTATGCACTATTCATTAGACAGAAAGATAAAATGCACTGCTAAATTTTAATTGCGCTGGAAGAGTAGACATCATGAAATATACCCCCAGCTTCTCGGGATTATAACACAGCCTAGGAACATCTTCACCACGATTTAAACCCTGTCCAAATAGTCTAATTCAATTCAATTATAACAATGTTTTAGTTTTCATAATTTGATAGACTTATGAAGAACTGTCTTAGTGAAGCAATTGCAGGGTCAAATGATTCTTTATCAATATTTAAGCTTTTTGTTGTGAAAGTGAACAGGCTTGAATTGCAGACAACAACAGAAACTGTCTTCTCCGGGGGAAAAAATAAAAAACACCTTAGCTGTCTGCAAAGGAAACTGTTTTTAAAGACCACAATTTTCCTCATCCCCACGCTCCCCAAGATAAGGGCAGGACGATAGCCTGCATTACACAGACCCAGGGAGTGAATCGACCCACTAGACCCAAGACACCACCCGTTACCCATGCGGATAACACACTGAAGCTACGGAAGAACAGCATTCATTACATAATAGGTACAGTATCTTACATAATATATAATAATATGCTAGACAACACCTTGCAGGATGTGAACAGCCCTGCAGAAGATGCCACCTGCTGAATTACTAATCTGAAGGAGCCAGGGTGAAAAATGAGCACCTGTGATTGTATTGAATAGCCTTAGGACAGCAAGGTCCCCTGGGTTACCCGCCCGTCGCCTGAGGTTTTGAAGGACATCTACCTTTAGACTATTCAGGCAGCCTCTTCTAAAGAGGGAGCACAATTAATGGGACAGGCGCAGCGCGCAACTTCAGTGTCTTCCGTGATCATTGTTCACACACATACCTGTGGTCTTTAGTGGGGTTTTCTCTCCTAGCAACAGTTTTAACCTTTTGGCATGGATTTTGCCTTGATAATGTGAGTCAGCGACCACTGCCGAGGTAAAGGACATGTTACAGAGTGTACAGCACTTATTCTTATCCACCATATCGGCGTCATTTCCCTACGAGAAATAAAGAAAAAGATAACATTAGAGGGAACCCCAAGTCCTAAGATTTCTTTTTTTCCCATTCCACTCTGTTGCAAATGAGATATACCTCAGACTTTTTCATTGTAATGTCTAGTTTTTGCTCTGCGACCTTTTTTTCTTTGTGACAATCACCATCAAAACATTTTCAGTTATTGACCTGAACCAACATTTATTTAGTGGCTACTAGTGCCAGACACTGGGAACAGAGGACACATGCGCAAATATGAGTTACCCAAGGAAAACAGGGCCCACGATGAGGTGGGAGCACATTGTGTCTGGCACCAGGAGGGAGACCGTCTCTATTTGCACCCATTATACTCATTAAAGTAAGTAAAATATCAGAGTTCAGATGGCCTGAATTATTTAGTAGAAATTATCATTTGGCATTCAGTTCTATCTTTCACCAACTTTAGTCTCACTGGGATACATAGCCACATGTTCAAGATGTTCTTTTTTAAGATTTCTTTAAGGACTTGAACATTTTTCATAATTAACTGGATTATGTATCATAAAGTTGTGATGACCATGCTGGCTGAATTTTCTAGGAGAGGTTGTATAATTTTCTTTTCTTTGGGGAAGGTGATTAGTTAAACACAGCACAAAACACTTAAATCCAGCTTGATTTTTTATTCTTTTGTAAGGCAATGAAAGTGAAGCATGAATCAGAAAAAAATAAATCCTTTGTTAGATCATGTGACCTGGCTATTGTGCACAAAGATCATCAATTACCTATATTATACAGGGGAAGATTAATCCATGGGCTCCCCTCCTGCTAGTTAGAAACTGAGGGTAAGGCGGACTCTCAGATAAGGAGTTAATCTATTCCTTAATGGGACAGCAATAGTGAAGCACCTTTCTATTAAAGAGCAGCCCTGGATGCGGACCTGGCCCCATAATAGCCCCTTCTTTTATTCCAAGCAGGCCCAAAGAATGCAATTTAAAATGGCATAAGCAGAAGGATGAAAGTGGGGACAGACCGGAAAAAGAGAATTATGTATTTTCTGCAGAATAATAAGATGTCCAGACTGCTGCAGAGAGTGTTGCCTTGCAAATTATGCGGCAGTTAGAAAAATAACTCCTTTCTCTTTAAGACACTCATCTGCAATATCTCTCTCATAATTAATATTCATCTTTGGGAGGACTGTTGATGGTGGGTACCTACTGCCATTTACTCTCTTGACTTTAGATTATTAAATCTTAGTTTGCCTCCCTGACCCCTTTATCACAGTTAATAGGTGAGATTTGAGGAAATGTAGTACTAGGGGTTGGGGTCATTGAGAGGAAATGGACCCTATACAGAGGAGAGGAGCTTCCCCCAAAGGTCCTTTCCTGGACAGATACAAATATTTAGGGCAGGACACTTGGTTAAGGCATGAGGCTATGTCTACTGAGTCATCCTTACTGATGATTTTTAAAGCGTTGAGTTGCTTTGAATTTTCCCTTCATCTTTAGTTATACATACGTACATACATACATACATGCATGCATGCATACATACATAAAAATCACTAATGCTTTCACACCTTTGTGCTGTATACTATGGAAATTAACTAGACCAAGCAGTACAGGGAAGAGTTGGCTTTTCCTCACTTACTCTCCAACCCTAGGAGATGCCTAGGAGATGCCACAGAACCCATAGAGGGAGGTAGAGCCCAGGGATACCAGAAAATTGCAAATCAGGGAGTTACTGAAGGATTTGAGCCCAGTAAATGAAGACTGGACACCTCGTGAGGGCTGAAAGACCCAAATTGGTACTTTACATCGTATGTTAGGGGATACAGATCTTACATGAAAAAGAAAGAAAGAAAGAAAGAGAAAGCGAAAGAGAAGGTGGTTACGGTGAAAGTAGAAGTTTGAATTACTCATTTTTTAATCATTATGCATAATTTAAGTCAAAGCACATAATTTTTCTTAAAATTAGGAATAAGCTCTACACCTATTTACAATCTGTTCAACCCTTCTACACTTCTACCAGAAGTGCCAGCCAATGTCCACATTGCTGGAAAAAAAAAAAAGTTGTGGAGTATCCTAAGGCTGCATAGTCAAAGAATTTTGCAAAGGTAAGAAGTTTTCAGAAGAATTCAATCAAGGTAGAAAACACTGGCTGCCTCTGGCCAGAAATCAAGTCCTGAAAGTCCTTTTTGTATCTTATAAGTATTTTTTTTTTTTACTTAATTCAGATAACTGCCTTCAATCCCCTTCAGGTGTATACAAAAAGCCTGAGAGGGATTTTCACTTCCAGAATGTTAGAGTGAGAAATTCTGTACAATTGCTTCTGGCCAACAGCCATAACTGCTAAAGATTTTTTAAAAATTCTTTAAAGTCTCTGGAAATTATACTAAGAGAAAATAGCAAATTAAGAATATTTATTCAAAAAAATATATTAATTCCTAGTAAGAATAGCAAGTCTATGGCACTTTAGAGATAACCCTCTCCCTCCCTACCAAATGTCCAGGTAAGCATGACATAAGTTCCATTCTGATTGGGTGTGGTCAAGAAAATTGGGGTCCCTCTCCTATCAGCTCCCAGTTAGGGGATATTAGGATGGTCGGACCACAAACATTTATAGGCCTTTAGCTCCAAGATGCAGAAGATAAATTCCTAGCAATGTAGCCAGGAATCTCTTCCCATACCCACACTCATACATAGGACAAAAGAGATCAGATATTCTCTTTTCCAACCCACACTCATTCATAGGACGGAAGGGATCAGATGTTATCTTTTCCAAACCATGCTCATTCATAGGACAGAAGCTCTATCTAGGCACAGCAGATCAAGAATATTGGGACCCTGACTGCTCTTGCCCAGCTTGCTTGTAGGACAAGGGATCCATGCCAGGAGAGACAAACTGAGAAGACCAGACCCTGACACTTCTGCCTAGCCAATAAAGCAGGACTGTCATTCTAGGAGAAGCAAGCCACTGTTCCTGTTCCTTACTCTGAAGCAGTGGCTCAGAAATTTTTCCAAAAGAACAGATGGGGAAGAAAGAGTCCATAAGAACAGAAAGCTTTTAAACTCTCTCCAAAGGAACTGACATTATTTGAAATATAATACTGAAAGGTTTAAGCCTAAAGTTGCTCTCAAAAACAATGGAGATTTTGCTGGTGAGCAATTAAGAGAATGCTGATAGCTCCATTAGAGCTACAAGTTAAACCAGCTAGCTTACCAGAGAGAACCAGGGGAAGACATAGCTCAGGAGAGCCTTTCTGGAGTCAGAAAAAACTTCAAAGACTTCACTCAAAAACTAGCCTTACAAAAAGTGCAAAATTTAATTAGATCACACTGTGCAGCATTTATACTCCAGGGCATTGACAAAAACAATAGAGCAATCATCCAGCAATTAGCAGAGCCTAAAAGATGAGTATGATTCCAGTAGTGGCAGGCAGCTTAACAGAGATCAGAGAAAGAGACAGTCAAAGAAAGTCCTGTACAAATCATTGCCATCCCACAATGACTGTCTCATTCCTAAGGCTGAGCTGCTGAGCCAGGACATTAGTGGCTGCACATCTTGGAAAAATAGACACTATTAAAAAAGTCTTAGACATTAAAGTCGCCAAGACGTTGGACAAATAAACAACAAAAACAAATTCTGGAGCACGGGATAATCTGTACCTAGCATCCCTGCAATATATTAACTAAAATATTCAGTTCTCAACAACAATTATAAAACATGCAAAAAATTCAGGAAAGTGTAACCTATACACCAGAAAACAACAAAAGAAAGGGCTCAGATGTTAAATTTAACTGGCAAAGACTTCAATGCAACTTCAAAGATTTCAAGCAATTACAAATGTGTTCAAAAAATTAAAGGAAATCATGCTTAAAGAAGTAGGAGAATATGTGATGACAATGAGTTATCAAATAGAAATTACAGCAAAGGATCAGATGGAAATTCTGGAGTTAAAAAGTACAATAACTGAAATAAAAAATTTACTAGAGGGGTTTTAAAACAGATGTGAACTTGCAGAAAAAAGAAATGGTGAATCTGAAGATTTATCATTGGAGATTATGCAATCCAAGGGGGGGGGAAAGAAAATCGAACAGGTCCTCAGAGAAATGTGGGACACTATTAAGTATACAAATATATGCATCAAATAGTAATACCAGAAGAAGAGAAAGAGAAAGGGGCAGAAAAAAATATTCATAGAAATAATGACTGAAAACCTCCCAAATTTGAAAAAAAAACATCCATCTATGCATCCAAGAACTTCAACAAAATTCAAGTAGGATAAGAACAAAATGTTCTACACCGAAATACATCACAGTAAAAATGCTGAAAGCCAAAACAAAGGGAAAATGTGGAAGTATCAGGATAAAAGAATTTATCACATACAAGAGAACCACAGTAAGAATAACAGCTAATTTCTCTTTAGAAATAATGTAGGCCAGAAGTCAGGGGGGTAGCATACTCACAGTGCTGAAAGAACAATCTATCAAATAAAAACCTTATATCCAGCAAAACTATCTTTCAAAAATTAAGGTAAAATAGAGACATTCAGGGCGCCTGGGTGGCTCAGTGGGTTAAAGCCTCTGCTTTCGGCTCAGGTCATGATCTCAGGGTTCTGGGATCGAGGCCCGCATCGGGCTCCCTGCTCAGCTAGGAGCCTGCTTCCTCCTCTCTCTCTGCCTGCCTCTCAGCCTACTTGTGATCTCTCTCTCTCTGTCAAATAAATAAATAAAATCCTTTAAAAAATAAATAAAATAAAATAAAATAAAATAGAGACATTCAGAGATTAAAAAAAAAANCAGCCTACTTGTGATCTCTCTCTCTCTGTCAAATAAATAAATAAAATCCTTTAAAAAATAAAATAAAATAAAATAAAATAAAATAGAGACATTCAGAGATTAAAAAAAAAACACTAAGAATTTGTTACTAACAGATCCACCTTATGAAGAATACTCAAGCAAGTTCTTCAGGCTGAAAGCAAGTGACACCAGAAAATAACTCAAATTCTTATGAAGAGAAAAAAAAGGTACAAGTCAAGGCAAATATGTAATTGTAAAAAAAAAATAAATACTATAAATGCATATTTCTTCTTTCTTAACTAATTAAAAATTATATGTACAAAATATCTATTTTTTTTTTAGTTGTTGACAATAATAGCACTAACGCAGTAGGTGGAAGCAAAGCTGTGCTGGAGTAAGGAAATGACACCATATTGTAATTCTCAAATCCACAGGAACAAATCACGAGAACCAGAAAGGGTAAATAAGAAGATTAATAGAAAAAACACTAAAATATATCCAGCTCACATTTCTTTTCTCAGCTTCTTTGAAAGATATAAAATTATATAGATTAACTGGGGCACCTGGGTGGCTCGGTCAGTTAAGCACCTGACTCTTGATTTTGGCTCAGGTCATGACCCAGGGTCATGAGATGAAGCCCCACATGGAGCCCCACACTAGGCTCTCCACTGACTGGGGAGTCTGCCTGAGATTCTCCCTCTCTCCCTCTGCCCCTGCCCCCATGCTCTCTCTCTCTCTCTCTAAAGAATAATTCTTAAAATTATGAAGATTAACAATTACAACAATATATTGCTGGGTTTATAATATAAATAGATCTAATATGCATAACAATAATAGCACAAAACGGGGAAGAGAGAAGACAGCTATACATTTTTATATCTGGGTACAATTAAGTTAGGATAAATTTCCAATAAACTGAGATATATACAGCAAGCCCAAAAGCAACCACTAAAGAGAAAGTCCAAAATAATATAGGGAATAGTCACTAAAGGAATTAAAATTTCTCAGCACAAAATACCTTCTTAATGCAAAAGAAAGTGGTAAAGAAGAAATAAAAGAACAAAAAGACACTACTCCTAAAATAAAACTAAAATGGTATGCATTAATCCAACTGTAGCAACAATAACACTATATTTGAAAACAATATAAAATCTAATCAAAATATAGTGATGGTAAAATTAGATAAAAAAGAAAACATGACTAATCTATATGTTGTATAGAGGAGATAACACTTTAGCTTCAATGATACAGATGGATAAATGTAAAAAAAAATTAAAAGTTATATCAGGCAAACAGCATCTACAAAAAATTTGTAATGGCTATCAAACTAATATCAAACAAAGTACAACTTTAAAACAATTTTTACTAACGATAAAGAGGGACATTGTGTAATGATTAAAGTGCTGAGCCACCAGGAAGATATGATAATTATATATATGCATACATATAACTACATATCTAGTTAGAAAATTCAGGAAGCAAAAGCTGATAGAATTAAAGGGACAGCTAGACAATTCTATATGTGTCTGTTAGGTCAAGTGTTTTAAATCTTCTCATTCCTCCTACTTCCTATTAATCTTCTGCCTAGTCATTCTATCCATTACTGAAAGCGTGCTATTGTAGTTTCCTTACTGGTATTGAAAATAACCCAATTTTAAAAGTTTGTAAGGGATCTGAATAAACATTTCTACAAGGAAGATCTATAAATGGACAATAACAACATAAAATATCCTTGACATCATTAACAATCCGGAAATGCAAATGAAACCACAATGAAACACCACTTCACAACCACCAGGATGGCAAGAATGAAAAAGATGGGTAATAAAAAGCATCAGCAAGGATGTGGAGAATTAGAAACCCTCACATACTTCTGGCAAGAATGTAAAATGCTACAGCCACGCTGGAAAGCCATCAGGCATTTCCGTAAAAGTTTAGACACAGAGTCAGCATATGACCGAACAATTCCATTTCTAGGGTACCGTCAATCTTTGTTACTCATACGTATGCATATTCAAGTTTACCTACTTGCAAATATCTATGTGTAACCCCCAAATCAACACTTAGGGCATTTCTGTCATCATTCATGGACATGTGTGCAAGGATAAAAGTTTGAGTCACCCGACATGCATGATCCCAGCTGAGACTGAACAAGGCAATGCTCTGCATTCTTATTTCACTTCTTATACTATATACAAGTGTTCTTTTCATGGTCTATTTATTTAGTGCCACATATTTTGCATTTTCTGTGCTTTTTTTGGTGATTTCCCTGCCTAAAATGGCCCCCAAGGGTAATGCTGAAGCGCTGCCTAGTGTTCTGAAGCACAAGAAGATCATGATGTACTTTGCAGAGGAAATACATGTGTTAAATAAGCTTCACTGAGGCACGAGTAATAGTGATGTTGAATGTGAATTCCATGTTACTGATTAATACTGTGTATCCAGAATAAGGAAGAGGGAATTTGCTGATGTATATGTGAAACCACTCCAGAAAGATCTAAACATTATCTATAGTGCATGATGAAGCTATGGAAAAGATGGACAAGTGGCTAAATTTGTGGGTGCATGAGATAATAACTGATAGTAAGAGCATAATTAACAGCATTGTTGTAAAGCTAAAAGTCAGTGGAATTTACCATATTACCCAGAGTCAGGGAAAGGTTAGAGTCTTCTCAGCTAGGGTTTTATTATAAAGAAGTACTACATATAATCAATCATTTGTAAGAAATACATTCAATAAGGCATCTTTAAATAGAAACACACATAAAACAAGTTTATGTATTGATCAGTTGATGAAGGTCTTGTAACCAGCAACTTATAGGCACCTAACCCTGTATTCCCCCTAGAAACAGTGGCTCAGTATTTGCTATTCAGAGTTGGTGACTTTATACAACATAACTACCATGAAAAGTGAGAAATGAATATATATTTCATTCAAGAGAAATAAAAATATATGTCTACATAAAAATCTGTACATAAATATTCATAGCAGTACTCTATACTATAGAGTTGCCCAGAAATGGGAACAGCTTATATGACCATCGACTGAAGAACCGGTAAACAAAATGTGCTCTATCCATACAATGGCATATAATCGGCAAAAAGAAAAATAATACCAACACATGCCAAAAACACACGTGAACCTTAAAAACAGTATGCTAACTGAAAAATGCCAATCACAAAAGACCATACCTTGTATGATTCCCTTTATATGAAATTTTCAGATAGAAAAATCTATAATTCAGAAAGTAGATTAGAGATTGTCAAGAAGTAGGAGAGCAGAGACAGAGAGGTTAGGAAACATGGGGAGCAAACAGAAAAGGATTTTCCTTCTAGTGATGACGATGCTCTAGTTATTGTGATAGTTACACAGCTCCGTGAACATACTAAAAACCCTTGAATGTGCACCTGGGTGGCTCAGTGGGTTAAAGCCTCTGCCTTCGGCTCAGGTCATGATCTCAGGGTCCTGGGATTGAGGCCTGCGTCAGGCTTTCTGCTCAGCAGGGAGCCTGCTTCCTTCTCTCTCTCTGCCTGCCTCTCTGCCTACTTGTGATCTCTCTCTCTCTCTCTCTCTCTCTCTGTCAAGTAAATAAAAAAAATACAAAAAAAAATCTTAAAAAAAAATAAAAACCCTTGGATGGTATTTTTTAAACAGGTGAACTATAGATATAAATGAGTTTTATCTCAATAAAGCTGTTATTAAAAAAAAAAGAAAAGAAAAAGCCTAACAGATGCGTTTATAGGATTTCAAAAGCTCAAAGAAATGACACTTGAGGCCTAACTTTTCTTTTCTGGGCTTTTTCTGCTTGGAGGCAGATCCACTGAGAAAGGAAAAAGTAATGAGAATCATTTTGTTCATGTGGGTTCCCTTGTAATATTTGGAATTCCTTTGAGCACTAGCTGGCCATCTTTGGAATTCTGGTCATTGATGTTTATTTTGGCCAAAGGCATTTTACAGCTATAATGGAACTCTACCCGCAGCTGCTACAGAGCTATACCTAAGGGCAAGGGCCACCCGACAGCCCCTGCTAGAGGCAGAAGCTACTTCTCAGCACAGACCCTGTAGTAAGATGAATTCTCCTATAAATGCAAATTTTTCCCACTGCTGTGCATGCTGTTGCTTATAGTCTGGTATTTAATTTTGAGAAAGAGTCAGGAATAGGAAAAGGTGTCTCTTTCTCTTCTCTCCCACTTTATTGGGACCTAAAGACCCTGAAGTCATGCTTCCTGCATGACTGCAGGGTCCTGAGCTCTCTCTTCTCCCAGTCTATTCAAATCACATCTAGACATCAAGACCCATTTTATCCAGGGGCGTTTTCAGGACTTCTGTGAACTTCATCCACATCTTTACTGCTGACCTCTCTCCCTCAACAGCTGTGCTCTAAGTTTTGATGAGGTCTTGGCCTTTAACTGTTTTAACTGTGTTTTTTTAGGATCATCTCTCCAAACACATCTTGAAGACAAGATTAATTTTGGAATTATCCTTCCCTTCATCTCCATTGTCTGACACGGGTCTGGATACACAGAGGAAACTCGATAAGTATGACACAAATAGTTGCTGAAGGAATGACCTGAACGGGCCATCCATTAACCAATTCTAACTCAGTCATGCAAATCTGTTTTCCACATAAAATAACCTCTCCTTTGCTCTTTTACCAAATGCATTGCTTTGTCTCAGGAAAAGACAAATGTCATTTGGCATAAAGTTCAGACCCAATACTGATATGTATTATAGTAGCAATGACATGTTACTATGTGAATTTGCCCACATGAGGACGTGTTCTGCTGGGTAGAGAGGTGGATGGTGTCCTGACAGCCCATGGAGGAGGTGCCTTGTCTACATCTGCGGAGTCTACATTAATGCTGGCATGAGTGTTGTTTTCCACCATTAACTAGAGGGATACATACCTTGTCACTTGGCTAAAAACCATCCTCTCAGTGGATGGAAATCCTCTATTTCCATAGTACTGGAGGGAAATGGTCATTTTTGACAATAAAAGAAAGAGAGAAGGAAGATTTCTACTCAGGAGGGAGGTAGAATTCGCTGTGTGCCTTTGGTATTTGGAAGGCACTGCTTTGTTTTCAGTCACTGAAGAAATATTTAAACAGATGGTAACCGTACTTCTAAGACCCCAAAAGGGAGAAATTAGCCAGGGCTCCTGAGAGAGGATAAATACATAAGTTAGATAAGCCCCACTAACAAAGAGAAGTAGCTACAAAAAATGTTACAAATAAATAGATGTGCCAGAGAAAATAAAGATGGTAGGAGAGGCAGTTGGGAAGACAGGAAGACAAATGGCTGAAAACATGGACATATCAAAAACTATCAAATGAAGTTTTATTTCTTGTTTGAGACATCACTTTAAGATTGGATAGAGATGAAGAAGCCTTAAAATTGGAATGGAATCCATGCCAGAGAGATCTCCCCCATAGCAGCCCTATTCACCATTGTCGGGCACGCCTTCAGATGCCACACGTGAGCACAGCTGCCATTTTCCGAGAGTCATATGTGCTAATAAGCATTGTATTAGGTGCCTTATAAACTCTGTCACATAGCTTTCCTAATGGTCCCCAGATAAGTGTAGGATTTATTCCTCTTCCCTTTTTCCTCCTCTTCTAAATCCAAAGCATCCATAAATCCATAAATTTGTTCTCTAAATTGTACCCCCAAACTGTCTACTTTGTCTCTTAACCTTTTATGTTCTTTTTCCAATCATTCCTGTTCAAGCCTGAGTGCCTTTCTACTGATG
Organism: Ailurus styani; assembly: GCA_002007465.1. Lineage (NCBI taxonomy): Eukaryota > Metazoa > Chordata > Mammalia > Carnivora > Ailuridae > Ailurus > Ailurus styani. The sequence goes on along the minus strand of LNAC01000529.1, from coordinate 355,742 downwards.
CCCCTCTTTTACATCCTTCACAGCAACTATTTTGCATCTAAAATTATATGATTTTGATATTTGAAACTAAATTATTCAGCACTGTATGTTCAGTATCTAGAACAGCACTGTCATATAGTATTTAGTACCAGCCACAAATATGGTCACATTTAAACTTTCCAATAGCCATATTAAAATAAAAAAGAACTCGTGAAATTAATTTTTTAAAAATATATCTTTTATTTAGTTGAATAAAGCCAAATTCTCTTCCTTTCAACATGTATTCAATATAAAAATTATTAATGGAGTATTTCATACTCTTTTTCTCATACTAAGATTTTGAAATCTGGTATATATTTTACACTTACGACACATCTCAGTTCAAATTATCCATGTTTTAAGTGTCCACTGGCTCCATGGGCTAGTAGCTACTAGACAGTATAGTTCTAGAATACGATAAGTAATTTTTAAATATTAGTTGAATTAAAAATGAGTGAATACATGAAAGAAGGAGTTAGTGAATAAATAAATGGATTCCCATTTTTACAGATCATGAAAATGAAATTTGCCAATGTGCGACACTTTTAGAATGTGGGAGAGCTGATTTTTGAATCCCTGTCTAGCTAAATTCAAAGTGGTACTATTTCCATGATACTGCACTGGCATCTTGGGTCAGTCTTTTCACCGAAAACATTCAAGGGCTCTTTTCTAAGGAAAAATAAATTCCTTATCATGACATTTAAAGTCTGCTACCAACTAACACACAACATACTTTTCTAGTCGTTTCCCCCAGCACTGCTTCTTCAACATAATGTGCTCCAAGAAAATGGATTTCTCCAAGGTCAGGAACACAAAGGACCCTGCCAAGAAGTGGCACAAAATCCCAGCTCTAAATTTTTCTTCTCCCCAGCTCCTAGCTGCTTGCTCTGGTTCAACACTGCAAGTGAGTGAAGATTTGATCTGTCAGGTCTCATTTTTGTATCAGGTTAAAAAAGCAGTAGTCTCTCTCACTAGACTAGGCTTCTTTCTTCTCTCTTGTTATCTCTCCCCCAGCACAGTGCCTAGCGCCTAGTAGCTAAAGTTGTTGAATGAGTACACGATAGAAAAAAATTAACCAGTGAATGAACTCTAGCTCCCTTCCAACTATATCGAGTACATCCCTGCATGTCTTTGTTCACATGGCTCATCCCACTCAGAATGCCCTCAGTTTCTCCTTATCTCCTTCATCAAGGCCTCGCCAGTAGTGTCCACTGCAGAGAGAGAGACCTCATTCTTCCCTCACACCCGCAGAACTTCATTTAGCCTTCTCCCCAGACACTAACATCATTTAGCATACATCTTATTATCTCTTATGGAATGTTAATTCCTTGGGCTAAAAATGTATCATCCCCGGCCTCCAGCACAGTGTTTTGTGTTATGTGGTATGAAAAACATGAAATATTAGATTAAAGAGGAGCAGAGCTGGTTTCAAAAAATGCCATTTTAAGTCCTGACTTTAGATGGACTGCATGTCACTTATTATTATTGAGTCTGAAATTCCTCCCCATCATGTGGGAAACAAATTCTAACCTATTTGTGAGATAAAAGTCAGGACAAAAGAATGCAATATATGAAAACATGCTTTGTCATTCAGAAAGTACTATTCTAATTATAGAGATATATATAGATAGATAGATATATGGAAATGGACTAAAGATAAGGTACTTATTATCTTTTTCTATCTTCTCCATGGAGCTTACTTATATCCAATATTTTCTTATTTTTTACTGGCATACATGTTTAATACCTATCTACTTTCATTATAATGTATGCCTCTTGAGGGCAGGAACTTTGTTTTGGTCAGAGGTATAAGCTCAGTGTCTGTAGGAGGACCTCTCATTTAATAAATATCTGATGATCGATGAAAAAAAATGAAAAAAAATATTTTAAAAAAAGGATTCTGAGATGTTGGCAGCAGCTGTTTTTTTTTTCTTTCATTCCTCTAAATCCCCCAATCAAAACAGAACTGGAGAGCCAAAGGAAAAAACTCACAGACAATATTCATAACATAACTATGTGACAAGATATTTCTATGAACCTCAAAATACAAGCGAATAAAAATAAACCAATAAAAGCCATAAAGATACTATACAATATCAGCATCTGCACAGGGACAGAGCGTGGAGGAGTGGGGCATGTGATGGGCCTCAGGGTAGCAGAACCTCCAATAGCCAGTGGGTACTCATGAGAAAGTGACATTCCATTGCTTCTATTTCAAAACAAAATAGAGAACTTCAGGAAAATGATACAAGAGATGAAAGAGCACTGGTTGTGGTGCATAAACAATGAATCTTGGATCACTGATTAAATAAAATTTAAAAAAAAGAGATGAAAGAGGTATAACATTCTTATGTTGATAAGAATGAGAAAATTCACAAGTTAGGTATAAGAACTAAAAAAATAACTGGAAATAAAAGAATAAATCACTTTGGATAAAGACTAAACAAGAAGAAACAGAATATGAATACACACAATGAATAATTCTCTAAGAGAAGAAGTTAAAATGAAGAAAACTATTTAAAATTCTTTCTTTTCTTAAAGATTTTATTTATTCATTTGACACACAGAGAGAGAGATCACAAGTAGGCAGAGAGGCAGGCAGAGAGAGAGGAGGAAGCAGGCTCCCTGCAGAGCAGAGAGCCCGATGTGGACCTCCATCCCAGGACCCTGAGATCATGACCTGAGCCGAAAGCAGAGGCTTTAACCCACTGAGCCACCCAGACGCCTGAAAACTATTTAAAATTCTTAAAGAAGAGATACAAAGAGATTTAATAGCAAGTCACAAATTGGAGAAAGACAAAAAATCATCCAATGTATGAATAATAAGAAACCTTGAAAAAGATAGCCAAATGAAAGGGGAAAAGCAAGTACAATGATATTTCCTAAGATTAAAATTAACTAAAATATGTATCAAAAGAGCATTCTCTGAATGTTGATCCAGAACAACTATTGAAATTTAGAGTAATGTTTTTAAAATTTAGTTGGGCCTTGGAGAAAATAACTTATTTATAAAGGAAATAAAATTCAATCACCATCAGACTTTCCAACCGCAATGTTTTATTCCAAAAACAAATGCAGTAATATATTTTACATTCTCAAGAAAAGAAATGTGAGCCCAATTTTTTATATCCAGTAAAACTGACATTTAAATTTAAAAGGCCCAAAGTGAAAACAGATAAGAACTCATGTAACTTTGTTTTCATGAGCCTTTCTTGTATCTATTGGAATATAAGATTTAAATAACCAAAATGACTAGAGAGACATCAATATAAGAATTAATGATAGCATGATTTACATAATGACTTATAGAATCAAGATAAATGGAGATTCACATATATAAATGGGAGTCCATGTAATGACTATATGTTCAGATAATGTGAATGTAATTTTACAATTTAAAAATGGGGAGATTATATGCTGTAAAAAAGATTTATCAGATAATATATTAGTAGTGTAGTATTAATATGGCTATTTTGCAGGATATTATGCATGTAATGTTGGATAGAGTAAATGAATGTTTTTGGGATATTCTAATTTTGTCATTTCGAGTCTTTGACAAGATGCTCACTATGGGAAAAGAGTAAACAGAAGATTATGGAACAGTAAGCACAAAACTCTGTAATCATGACTGAATTGGAAGAATCAGTATTTACTCATGAGGTATCATGTAAAAATGTGTGAGTGTGTGTGTGTGTGTGTGTGTGTGTGTGTGTGTGTATCTCAGTTCTGTCCACTAAAGAAACCTAAAAACAATTACAAACTCAACACAACATCCCTAGCACTCAGAAACCATAGCAATCCTGAAATACAATTCTCACAAAAAGAGACTATCTTTAGGGGGGAAAATAGGCGATTGCAAGAAGACTGTAAAATGAGCTTGGGGAACCCTGCCACACCAGCCAACAAGGAAGTTATCCAAGATCACTACCACAGTCATGACACAAGGACTGGGGGCAAACTTGAAGAGGCTTTCCCTGACAAAACATGAGATAATTTAAACTTGAAATGAGGTAGTAACTGCAATTGATCAAAACCCATCAAATATGTTAAATCTCTGCATTCATAACAGTATTTCTTAAAAACCTGTTTGGTTACCTTTGTAGAAGGACAGGGAATCAATTCCTTAATTGGAAAATCGGTAAATAAGAGGAGAGACTCAAGCAATTTTTTCTGCCTTTTCTAAAGGAACCATACATAGCACAGAGTATGAAACAGAAAATGAGGAAAACTACTTGTTCAGAATTACTCTAATGAATCAATGAAAAAGAAATGATAAAAGAAAACCATTTTTCAACCTTCAATGAATTAATGGATATAGGCATTGGGTACCAGCAGCTGCTATCATCACAAAAAGAGAGACAATCAGATAGTATGCACCTTTTGATGAAAAAACTCAACACCATTCCACTAGCCAAATACATTCATCCCAAACCGTATCAAGTCTCTGGAGTCACCTGCCAATTTTCAAGGAACAGAAAGGATAGTGTTAAATGAAACCAAACATAAGCAGCAAAATCTACACTTTAGAAAAAACTCCATGGGTCAAATGCCCCTGAGTTCTTTGCCAGGTAAATTATAAGGAAAAATGCAAATGGCAAAAAAACCTAGACTCAGATGAAAAAAATAGGTCAAGTTTTTAAAAAGTGGACAAGACTAAATTTTGATAATTAGGGAGGCACACTTTGTAATCTAACTATACAAAAACCTGAGAAAATGGTTGTAGAAAAGTCACCAAGACAGCAGTTATCTTTTGGTGGAACAAAGAGACTGAAGATAGGGATGAGACAAACAGAGGAACCAATGGGAAGATGGGCAACGGTCTGTCTCTTGACTTGGGTAGTGGTTACAAGTGGTTATAATTTGCCTTAGAATTTAGTAAGTAATACATCCTTCTTTTGTAGAACTTTATATCTCTGCTTTATTTTTAACAAAAAAAAAAGCACAAATTCCAACTTGAAATGCACCTAACTGGCAGCCCTGTTTCCCTAAGTATGACTCTAAAATATTAATGAAGACTGAAAAAGATAGAACACACACTAAAAATTAATTTGATAGACCACCTGATGCCAGAATTTAAAGTGAATTTCTGTCTGCTGCAAGGCATAAGGAGTTCAATTGAGATAAGCTATAAAACTAGAATAATAATAAGATTTCCTTCATAAGATACTAGTGAGGATTAAATGAATTTGTATGTAGAAAGTACTCAGAATGGTGCCTGACCTAGAGCCAAGAGCTATATTTAGGAATAAGCTATTGTTTTTATTATAAACCTCTCCAGAGTTGCAGCTCATAAAAGAGAAATCCCTCAGAAAAGATACTGTATGCACCCCCCTGTCCTTTGCCCAAACTCAGATTTGTACCAACAAAAAAATCGAACAGCTATCCTTGATCATATGGCTTCTTGAACTGATAAACATTTTCTGTTTGTCCTCTTTCTGCATGCCTCTGTGGCATTCATCCCTGGTTACCAGCTTGGTCAGGAAAGGCAAACTAACGTGTATCCACTGGTGGACGCAGCTTCCCATCTCACCAGCAAAAAGATGGGCAATGGGGCAGACACGAGAGAACCTGCAGTGACTCAGCATCTTGGGACTGGCAGCTTTAACGGGAGGCATTGATTCCTACTGTTGGAAAACCGGTCAGCTAGGGTAGGAAAAGATGCTTTCTAGCCAAACAGAGCTTTCCTGTGAAGTTGAAGAATTTGCAGAAACTAGGAACTAGCCAGGAGCTGTGCACATAGAGTTACATTTAATAATGGCTTTAAAAAGGATTAATTAGCTAACTGGACACCAAGAGAAGTAATTTCTTCTCAAATTTATTTACAGATTTGATGCAAGTTTAACCACTGGAGAAAAAAGAAAAAAAAATTCTGACTTTCTTCTGAAAGCAAAAACAAAAGAGTAAAAAGCTGTTATTATTTTAGAAATTAAAAATGAGGAATGATTTAGCTTCAAATATGAAAAACAGATTATACAACTAATCATTTTTAAGGTATTTTTCTGCTACAGAAAGGTGCAGGCTTATAAAACAAAATAAAAGGAGAAACAACCAAAGAATGCATTCAAATTACTATGTAATACAGGGAAATTTCAAGTCAGGAAGGGAAACAACATTATCAAATAAATGGAAATGCAAGATTGATAACAATTTAGGAAAAGTAATAAAGCCATAAAACAACTAGAAGAAATATATAGAGATATTCAGATAATCTCAGGATAGGTTGAGATTTTTAAACATAAAATTAAAAAAATAGTTTGAAACAGAAAAGATACACATATCTCATTCCATGAACATTAAAATGTTCTGCATGTCAAATAGTACCATGAAGATATTTAAAAGAAAATGGTAAACGGTATTAACAATATGCATTTTAAAAATGCTTATTTAGGGTGCCTGGGTGGCTCAGTGGGTTAAAGCCTCTGCCTTCGGCTCAGGTCATGATCTCAGGGTCCTGGGATCGAGGCCCGCATTGGGCTCCCTGCTCGGCAGGGAGCCTACTTCCTCCTCTCTCTCTGTCTGCCTCTCTGCCTACTTGTGATCTCTCTCTCTCTCTCTTTCTGTCAAATAAATTAAAAAAATAAAATCTTTTNTCCTCCTCTCTCTCTGTCTGCCTCTCTGCCTACTTGTGATCTCTCTCTCTCTCTCTCTTTCTGTCAAATAAATTAAAAAAATAAAATCTTAAAAAAATTTTTTTTAAAATGCTTATTTATATAAAGAGCACCTGACAGGCTGTAAAAGAAAGCTGGCCTACCCCCCTCCCCAAATTAACCAGAAAACAAAAACTAAAAATGTATAAAAGAAATATGTATGGGGGTGCCTGGGTGGCTTGCTCAGTTAAGTGTCCAACTCCTGATTTCAGCTGAAGGAATGTTTCTCAGGGTCATGAGATGGAGACCCACACTGGGTTCAACGCTCAGCATGGAGTCGGCTTGAGATTCTCTCTCTCCTTTCTCCCTGCCCATCACCAGCTTGCACATGTGCTCTCTCTCTCTCTCTAAAAGAAATAAATAATATCTTTAAAAGAAATATGCATATCCAGGGGAGCCTTGGTGGCTCAGTCAGTTAAGCATTTGCCTTTGGCTCAGGTCACAGTCACAGGGCCCTGGAATCGAGCCCCACATCAGGCTTCCTGCTCAGTGGAGAGTCTTCTTTTTCCTTTCTCTCTGTCCTCCCCTATCCCCTGCTCATTCTCTCTCTCTCCCTCTCTCTCTTTCAAATAAATAAAATCTTTAAAAAAAGACATATGGATGTCCAATAAAAATATGAAAAAAGATTTTACCAGTAATAACAGAAACATTTTTTAATGTTACCATTTTAACTCATAAAGTTGGGAATATTTTGTATTAAAAAAAATCTCATTATCAAGGGGGAGGAGAAATCAGTTTTCTAAATCATTTCTTTGAGAAAGATATACCCTTTCTGGAGAGTGATTTGATAATATGTATTGAAACACTCAAAGATACATTCTTCTTGACCAGAAATTTCTTTTCTGGAAATTTATCTGAAGAAAATTATCAAAGGTTTGAACAATTATGTATAAGGTTTTTTGCTAAAGCACTGACTACAGCAGCCAAATAAGGATACATTTATATCCTGGAATTAATCAAGGATAATATTCAAATGAACTATTCTATATTAGTTATTAAGCTGATGGTTAATAAACTGCAGTGTATTTATATTGGTGTAATGGAAAACAAAGTTATTAAGTGAAAACAAAGGTATTCAAATTAGGATAGACGGTATTCATGGACATGGACAATGATTCCTCATGCATTGCTAAGCTTCTTCATTTGATATTTTAAAACAAGCATTCATGGAGTTGTCAGCTCTCCACTGGGCATAGTACAGGGAACAGTGGAGGTAACAGTCCCTTCATTGAGCTTATACTCTAGTTGGGGAAGCTGAAAATAATTAAGATAAATAAGTAGAACACAGAATATGTTCATCATGATTACTCAGGAAGAAAAAAGAAATGAGGGGGAATATGAGGTTTGTGTAAGAAGTGTGTCATATTTTAAAGTGGCCCCAGAAGACCTCACTGTAGAAAGGCACTTATGACTAGAGACCTGAAAGACGTGAGAAACTGGTCATGCACGGATCTGGAGGAAGAGGGCTCAAAGTAGAGGGAACACCACAGAGAAAAGCCCCATGTGTTCATGGTCCAAATCATAGGTCAGAGTGATTGATACTAATTGAATGAGATGTACAATCATCTACAAACAACCAGCATGGTCCACATGCTGCCACATACAAAAAGCAACATTTTTAGATACATGCCTAGATTTTATTTATCTGTATGTACAAGAGACCAGGGAGAAAAGGATGAAAACACAAGCTGGAAAAACGTGACTTTAAACATCAAAAAGGTTATATCTATATGATTACATAACATGTATTTTTTCTTTGTCATTGATAAATTATCTAGACATTCTATATTAACTATGTACTCCTTTTCTATTTTAAAAAAGAAGCCAAATTTTGAAAAATAATTTTTAAAAGATAGAGTGAGCACATCTTTACTCCCACCATCTTGGAAGTTCACAATCAAAAGGGGAGAGATCACGCATGTTTGGATGAGATACTCTTTCAGCTGTTTGGGAAGAAACCAAGCAACAGATGGAGCAGATCTTCAGGGATGTCTAGTAAGCAGAGCCACAGTATGACCCACTTCAAAATCTGGGTCCCCTGCCCATGGCCCCTTATCCCACAGGTTTCTAAGTAGGTCAAATTACTTACCTGTGTAGACTTCTGAACAAATTGCAGGGCAATTTGGTAACACCCTCACTCTATAAGCTCTGAAGAAAAACTGCCAAGGCAGCAAGATGTGTGGTACTTTTTGCCCAAATCTAAAACACCCGTGGTTTTTAATCTTTACCTTACCAAATGCCTTTCTTCCCATTTCTAGTATCTATAGAGAGGACAATCAGAAACAGACCCCTGGACTCCAGTTCTTGCTGCTGTGTTTATGGATACAGCACTGGGAGAAAGAACTAAAGGGTAAGCTCCAAAGAAAAGGAAAAAAAAAATAACAGAAGGTTTTAAAGGAAAAATAAATACCTCAACCAGATTCACCATGAACATTCAGAAAGAAAGTCTACATTCTCACATTGTGGTACCCTGATCTGTAGCTTCAACATCTCCAGAGAGCATGCTACAAGTACAATTCTCAGGGTCCCACCCTAGACATGCTTCGTCAGTAATTCTCTCAGTGGGACGGAGCTCGGGTGTTTCTGTCCTATCTAAAGTATGCCCGGGGCACCTAGGTGGCTCAGTGGGTTAAGCCTCTGCCTTCAGCTCAGGTCATGATCTCAGGGTCCTGGGATCAAGCCCCGCATCGGGTTCTCTTCGCAGCAGGGAGCCCGCTTCCCTCTCTCTCTCTGCCTGCCTCTCTGCCTACTTGTGATCTCTCTGTCAAATAAATAAATAAAATCTCTAAAAAAAGAAAAAGAATGCCTTAAGTCCACTTCAGGGATTGTTGTCTCAGACTCTCCCACCCTTTACTTACGTGAATGACCATTTGATTGGGGGCTTCAGAATGTCTAAGAATTTTCTGTCAGGAGCTCTTCATTGAGCTTGGTGCTCAATGAAGATTTCTAAAAGTGGGGTCTCCTGAAGATATCAACACCTACCAAGGCTCATTTACTTTTTCTCTAGTGCAGCCTGTGGAGACCACGTGCACCTCTACTTTTTCCGTCTTATTCCCTCAACTGCTAGCATATCTGTCACTGTGAAATTGTTTCGCTGGTAAGTTAATCTCTCTGGATAATAAACACTGTCCTCTCACGAAAAGTTCTGAGCACTTTCTTTTAACAAGGAGACTCACTGAAACATTCTGTATCTCTGTTATAATCCTGTAATTTTATCTTTGATTGCTCAGTAATACCTTCTTCTCCCAGCAGGGTGGGATCATCCCTTTGCTATTAAAACCTGCACACGCTGAAGGCCCTTAAGTCCCAATGTGAAGGGGCGAGATGGAAGGTATTCTGAGATTCTCATTTACCATTTAATATGTACTTGGTCTCTGAGACAGCACGTACAAAAAGGTCAGAAGAAATCTCATAGTCACTAGTTTCTCTGTGTCAGTTCAACGAAGCAAGCCATCCAAAAGAAGTAACTTCTATTTTTTTTTTTTGGAATATTTTTTTTTTAAAGATTTTATTTATTTATTTGACACAGAGAGAGAGATTACAAGTAGGCAGAGAGGCAGGCAGAGAG
>LNAC01000529.1:272034-345407 GCA_002007465.1 Ailurus styani | reverse complement strand
AAGAAGTAACTTCTAATAGGAAATATGCAAAATAAATCATTCAGTAAAAATGTGTATTCCTTGAAAAAATAACTTATGTAGTCATAATTTCAGAGACTCTTCCAACATCACACAGAGACCAAGTTTAGCAAAGTGAGGGTCCTATGAGCTTGAATGGTACGTGCCTTTTTGTTTTATTTTTAAATAAACCTTTATTTTTGAATAGTTTTAAATCCACAGAAAAGTTGAGATGAGATATTACGGAAAGTTCCTCTATACCCTTCACTCAGCTTCCCCTTATGTTAGCATCTTACATAACCATGATATATTCTTCGAAATGAAGAAATTAGCACTGGTACATTACTATGACCTCAACTCTAGACTTTATTCGGCTTTCACCAGTTTTTCCTCTCATGTTCTTTTTCTGTTCCAGGATCTAATCCAGGATACCACATTGCATTTAGCATGTTGCTTTTTAGTTCTCTTTTACTCCTTCCTGCCAGCTTCTGGATTGGAACTTCATATAGAATAGCCACTTATAAATAGCTGTTAATTACTAACACAGCACCCCGTGTTTCATAACTGGTAGCAATTCTGCCCTACACGTGAGGCGACCCATCATGCAAGGTCACCAGCCTGCCTCAAAGGTTCAGCCAGCCTTACCCAGACTTTGGCACCTCTTAGCTAGGCCTGGGGTTGGAGCAAGAAATCTATTTTGGGCCCACATAAACTGGACAATCTGGCCAAGCACTACTGATTCCTATTCTCGAAGACGAAAATAATCCAGTTTGTTGTGGGAGCAATTCTTTGTAACAATACTCCCAGAATGGCTGGAACGACAAATGGTTTAGGAGACTGTAGTTATTTATTTTTTTAAATTACCAGCTTATTCAAAGGTTACAATATGACCAAGATCTGGGGAAAGGTGGGAAAAACAGAAATCACCCATGATTCCTTGGATAAGATCCTCTTGACAAACTTCCTGCGTAGTTACCTCCTCACTGGCCTCCCACGCCCTTTTCTCAGTGGATTCACCTCTACAACAGCAAGGGAATGAGAGAGAGACATGTGCAGAGAAAAACAAACAAAACCTTTAGCCAAAAGTGAAGTTCTCAAACAGCCCACCCATCACCACGGTCCTCAGAGCGGCTCTAAGGAGATGGTTTCTGGGGGGTACAAGAAAATGGCTTCTTGAGTGGAAGCAATTGTCTCTCATATCCCTGTGAATTCAAGTTCTTCTTCTAAATCTCTCTCTCTCTCTCTCTCTCTCTCTCTCTCTCTCTCTCTCACACACACACACACACACACACACTTCCTAAGTTTCAATTGTGGCATTGACAATTGTGGCTATTACAGAATCTCCAGGATGCTTAGATATAGAGAAAACAAATAATCAAGTCCAATTCTTGGAGGCCCTTAATACTAACCATCTAGATGGGAAATGGGGAAGGCCTGGAAATAAAACTGGGGGCTCTTCTTAGATGCATTATACCTAAGTGAGGGTTTTCCTTTTTTTTTTTCTTTTTTAAATTAATACATTGGCATAAGAGTTCAATGACAATGCATTAGAGAAAAGAAAAAAAAAAGAAAGAATTTAACTAAAAAATAATAAAATTTGTCAATGTAAAAAAATAGAAAGAAAGCAGTGGAAAATATGCAATTGAACAGATAGCAAATCACATGGAGAAGTTACTCGAAGCCTTCTTATGTGCTGCTCTCCCATGAGCCACGAGGCACAAATCCCCACACTCCTCAGCAGCTCTATTCTTCCTTGAGGCTAACTCTGGCCAGGTGTCAGGCCCTGGAGAGAGTTCTGGTATGTCTCCCTCAGTAAGACCAAGCAACCATCTATGTAATCCTCTCCTTCCTGTGAGTGTAGGTCAACAATGGATTCACCTTTCCCTAATTCTGAAGTAAAGATGAATGTTTGCATCTGAACCTACTTATCAACTTCTTGGCCATATTATTTAGGTTCAAAAATGTGTTTGGAAACACCAGCACTGTTAATGGTCCATATTAAAGCAATCTCATTTAGGTAACTAGTGTCACCATGGATGGTGTCAATCAGCATTGTTCAGTATGAATGACACGAGGGTTACTGCACCATTCAGGGCAACTATCCCCAGATTTTGCTTAATTTTTTTTTTAATTTTCTAGAAAGTGCTATGATTGCTTTGTATGAATACAAGCATTTGTCTGAGGTCAGAAGCACTTGCATCATCCCCCACCTCTGCTGTCATCATCCATTGAGTTACAGAAAAAGGATGACAGGGAGTATGACATCAATGGCCAGCTAGGTCATGGGCCAGACAAAATTTCATAGTCATTGCGTAAACTCTTTTAGAAGTCCCTGTCTCCTGACACCACAGTCTGAATGAGGGGAATGGGGTGGAGAGACAGTCTCAGAGGCAGAATAGCAAATGTCCTGAGAAAGCTATTTTTAAGCCTTAAAGTGATGTTGAGGTTAGAGGTTTCCTGAACCATAGAGCTTTATCTTAAAGCCAAACCATGCGTCTGCACTGTAGAACTATTAGCTAGAAGCATCTATGGGGATGGAAATTCATGTTTATAACTAGGTAAGTACACAGTCAGATCACAAATATTTTAAAGTCACTTCCCCCCTCTCTTCTTATGCTTGGAATGATGTTTTTGTAGCATTCTCTGCTTTTCTTTATAAAGAGCCCTAAATGTGTCTATAAGTAAACTGCCCTTAGATATAATAGAGTCATATATAAATCATTCTCTTGTTTTTCTGTGATACACAAAAATAAAATTAGGTGATGAGACCCCAAGAGGAAGAGCCAGACTCAGAACACCAATGAACAACCATCTCTGGCCAAGAGCAAGAAGGGAAAACTAGCAGGCTAAGGAGAAGTATAGCAGGCTAAAGGAAGCACCAATGGAATGATGGGAATCTACATGTAGAACAACCTGGCACATGGAAGCAAACACCGTTCTATCCATCTCTACCTGTGAGCCCACACACGCACACTCACGCATTTTCACATGTACCTGCACACTCATATACTCATACGCTAGTCCTCCTAGCCCCCAACATACACACTCTCCACACAAGAATGGCCCACATAGAACACAAAGAGTTGGCGGCCCCACCCCCCACTGGGACAAGGCCATTTGTTCCCCACCTGACTGATTCTACAAGTGCATTTTCACTCAGGGACAATATAGAAATGGAGAAAGGTCTTCTCTGACTGCAGCAGCAGAAGTGTGGCTTATTGAAACCATGGGAAACCACCTGGTGCTCCAGACTGTAGCTCTCAGAGCGTTGCCCATGAATACCAAGGACCTAGAAGCCTCCTGAGTCAGGACAGAAAAGGAGGAGGGAATGAGCATCCCTTTCTGAGGCGCAAAACATGCCTTCTTATAGAAATTATACTGTAGAGATTGTTTAAGTATAGTTGAAAAGGTTCTATTGATTCTCTTTCTCAGGTACATGACGGGCTAATGAGGATTAGTAAAGCATGTGGAAATCTAACCAGCTTTTAGAGTATTAGTTCTACGGATAAGAGGTTCCAAACTCCAGACAACAGATTCACAAATGAATTATTGAAACAAAATACATTTGTAGTTCGGTGACTTCTGAGGAGGGGCAGGGACAGGGGCTCGATTTTTGCCTGTCATCTTGAAGAAAGGCACTGTTGGGGGAGAAGGGGACTGTGCTCCGCGTGGGCAGAGAAACATTCTCCAGCGTCACATCTAAAATTGCACTCGGATAAATGCCTCCCTCCCATGTGGACAGCAGTCTCCTAAAGCCCCTGTGGTAGGTGCCCCTTCACATGAAACCCAGCCAAGACTGTTCCCCAAAGGGCAGGGGTAGCTACCCTGCTTCCTTTGCACTTCAGGGCTCTCCTGTCCTCTGGGGGTTGTCTCTTCTGCACTTTTACTGCTCTGTACAAAAGCCACTTCCTCTTCTCAGTTCTCTGCCCGGTTGAGTCACCCTGGGATAAAGAACCACGGGAAAACAGGTAGACTGACCACACTCTGGGATCGCCCCCGGTGATGTAATCCAGATGAGATGGAGGGGAAGGGATGACAAAGCCCTGCACGGAGCCAGATGTGGCATCTGTGGTGGACCTATGGCCCACAGGAATCAGGATGTAAAATTACTTCCTTGGCTTTGAGCAGGACTTAAAGCTTATTATATTATGCTCTGTCGGCCCCCCAAACAAACAAACAAAAAGTTGGATTTTGTCCTAACCTGTTTTGTAAATCAGTACATCACTGGGCAATGTTTTAAGGCGGCATCTAGCTCTTCAGTTGTCTGACATATTCACAGCTACTTATAAATTTTCTACTATTGCTAGGCATCAAAGATGAAAAGATACAGGCTCTGACCTTCAGAAACCCATCAGGAAAGGAGAGAGAATGACACATAACTGGATCAGTTGATTTCATTATGTGATATGTTCCATCACAGACAAGGGAAGTCATGGCAGACAGAGTAACAACTGCTAAGAGAGCTGGGGGTCCTTTCTGGAGAAAGACATGCTAATTTTTTAAAAGAGATTTGTTTGTTTGTTTATGGAAGGAAGGGGCAGAGGGAGAGGAAGGAGAGAAGCACATTCCCTGCTGTGCGCAGAGCCTCACGCAGGGGTCCATCTCAGGACCCTGAGATCATGACCTGAGCTGACATCAAGAATCAACTGGCTGAACCACCCAAGCGCCCCAAAGAAGAAATGCATTTTGAAGGATGGGTGAGACTTTGCCAAGCCTGTGAAATGTGGAGACGAGAAAGGAGACAGCACCATCTGGAAAAGGGAAGAAATGCGGAGCAGGATACTTGAGGGAGGAGGTGAGGTGGACGGGTCAGCTGGAGCCAGAGCAAAGAGAGGCTCAAGGTCTAGAATGAGGAGGGAAGCTGGAGCTCGCAGCCCTCCATGCCCATCTGCAAAAGAGCTGTATTGACGGATGGATTGCCAGTCGAGATCATACTTCTTGTGTAATCCATCTGTATTTCCACTAACAAAGCTGGCACGACAACTCCTTCCGCATCTCCACCTGACTCGCAAGTGGGCCACTTTGCGAGAGAACCGGCTAGGAGCCAAGCTGCAGGGAGCACACTCAAGAGGGAAGTCACTTCAGAATCACCAGGCATTAGAGCTTCGCTTCCTGAGACACCTGTCAGTGTGTTTATTCCTGCTAAGTCACCTGGCAGCAACTTAAAAGCATAGGTTTTTCAATTAATTGTAAAGTGGCAATCAGGCTGTGGGGGGAGCGATACATAAGAGTTAGAGGGATTCATGTCTTGTAGCGGCTGTGTTCACTCATTCCCCAAAGAGGCAAAGAGGACCTAATTAGAAACAAAGCTGATGTAACATCCTTCCTGAGGTGCTTCCTACAGGGCAGTTTCTTAGGTTCTGTTTTCTTCTTGTGTGTGTTTGTATTAATCAGAATCCATGAGGGTGCTGGATACAAGGATCTCTTGGTAGAGTATGCATTAGTGTAATGCAATATAGACTGTTCTTCTAAATGTGGTGCAAGGATGGGGCGCCTGGGTGGCTCAGTGGGTTAAAGCCTCTGCCTCCAGCTCAGGTCATGATCTCGGGATCCTGGGATCAAGCCCCGAGTCAGGCTCTCTGCTCAGCAGGGAGCCTGCTTCTTCCTCTCTCTCTCTCTCTCTCTCTCTCTCTGCCTGCCTCTCTGCCTACTTGTGATCTCTCTCTCTGTCAAATAAATGAATAAAATCTTTTAAAAAAATAAAAAAAAATAAATGTGGTGCAAGGAGCCAGTGCTTGAAAGCACAATGCTTACTCAGAGGTACACAGACCTCACTGATCCTGAGCTGCCATCAGAGGGTAGGACCCATCCAGCCATCCTCTGGGGGGCTCTCACTCTGGGGCTATGTACACCAAGGAACTCCTTTAGACTCATGATTTCACTTCTACCTTCTGTTGGAGAAAGCATTGCATTTAAGGAAACGGGGAGAATGAGAGATAAGAGAAGGATGTTATAATATCAATAAACATTCTTCTGAACAACTATATAATCGTATAATTTTGATAATATTTATCTTTATACTATCTAAGCTGGGCTACTCTAATTTCCATTCTCCGTTTCCTCTCTTTCTTTCGCAACAGATACCCACCCATGGTACTTTCCTAGATCAACCTTCGATCTGATTTCCACTGCTGCATGCTTGTTTTCTGACAGAGTTCATCGTTACAGACACCCATAAGTGTCTTTAAACAGTCCACTGGCTTAATGAGACAGATGAGCACTTTAAGAAATAAAATCTTTCCTATTTCCCTAGTTAAAACAACACCCTTACAGACTACCAAAATGCACCTGTCCTTGTGCAAACTCTGAAGGGTAATCATGTTGCCTTTATTTGGTCAAAGAGGCTGAAACCAGATGAACTGGAGCAAACCTGCTCCAGATGCATCTTTTCTTATTCTTTCAGTGCCATCAAGTTCATGGGCTTTTCTAGACAAATGGTTTCAAAAAAATGTAACCAACCATCAATTATTCAGTAACTGATTAAGTAGGCTGTCAATTATATGAATCTCTTATTTCTCAATTTTCTCTCTCTTGACTTTTGGCCTTTCCACCATCTTACTGCAGATGGCTCTTTCCCAGAGGACTCACGGTGCAAGTGAATGGAGAGAAGATGGGAGTCAGGCAGGCGGTCTCGTAATTACCTGCTTGGGGGCCCCATCAGCCCTGAGCATCCCTGGTAGACTGATAATGTACGTTAGGTCAGAAATCCACAGACTGTGGCCAGTCCAAAACTGGCTTATTGCCTGCCTTTTTAAACAAAGTTTTATTGGAGCATGGCCATGCTCATTTGCTTATGTGTTATCTTGTGGCTGCTTTTTCACTACAACAATGACTGAGTAGTTGCAATGGAAGTCAAACGGCTTCAAACATTTACCTCTTGGCCCTTTATAGAAGCAGTTTGCTAACCCTGCCTAAGGCACTTGGGCTAGTAAGTTCAGCTTCTTACAGCATCTTCTAATTAAAGTGAAGCCTTCCATTCTCTCGTTCATTCCCCAGATTTCACACTGACCCCCAGCAGAAATCTTATAAATATCAAGGCCACCCTACTGCATCAGAAATGTAGAAAAAGATATTTTGGAAGGATACCCTTAACTACAAATACAAGAAAATACCTAATCAAGGAATTTTCTATTCTAAAGATTATTTTTTCTTATAGAATAAGTCAAGCAGTAATTTAGCTCCTGGGTTACTTTTGTTAGTGGCTTAGCAACTCAACAAGTACCCAGGTTATTTTGATCCTCCTGGCTTGCCATGCTTAGTCTGTCTGATTCGTGCTTCAGGCTACCTCTCCTTAAGGCCCTAAGGTGGTGGCTAGAGTTCCAGTCCTCTCATGCTGACACAGCAACGTCCAGCAGCAGAACAATCTTCTCAAGTCTATTTTTAAGATTGAGTGAAACTATTCCCATAACTGCCATCCCTACCCTCCAGCTGTCTTGCCTTGTATCTCAGTAGCCAGCACAGCACCACATGCTACCATATGAAACTGATGACTGGCAAGGACACAAGGGCCACTGCTTACTCCAATCAAGATTGAGCCCTTGGAGTTGGGATGGAAATCTCTCTCCTCTGAAGCTTATTTATGGCTTAGCTGAGAAGGGCCCTCATATGAAAAACACTAAGGGCTCTGCCCAAAGGAAAAAAGAAAGGGAAGATTGATGCTGAATAGGCAACCAACCATGTCAGCTCTAGGTCGGTATGAATCCCTTTTCACCCCTAGAAGAGTAACTCACAAGGTATGTCCAATTAGTGATGAGCAAGTTGCACGCCAGGTGTAAAGCACAGTACTTCATATACACAGTAGAGAATATTTTGTATTATAAAGAGAAAAATAGTTCCATGAACTATCACCATGAACTCGAGTACATCATTTTCTCTCTCTGGGCCTTAAAAGGTAAAGACAAGATGAAAATCTCTTCCAGGTCTGGAATACAAAAACCATTATTAATTCAAAACCTTGAATAAAGGAACACTGGGTATTTGAATAAATATTTTATTTATATGTTTTTATATTTATAAGCTGCATTTTTACACAAAGGATACGAGCTAACCTTAAAAAACCTAAATACCAAAAGGGAAAATAAGTAGTCATGGGAATTGGTGCTGACAGATAATAAGGGAAGGAAAACATTTACGACAGAAGTAAGGAGAGCATGTAGAAATGCAAACCACATGTTCCTGGAGAGTTGCTGGAAAAGTCACCTAAAAATTGAGTACTAAGTTCTCCATAATTTGAAACAAGAAGGGGAAATACAGTAAGTTATAAGACTGACAACAACCATGAGATAAAATCATAATAATGGTTTAGAGGCAGAAGAGATTTTCTTGACATTAAGACTTCAGATAAATTTTATTCATGTCTCCTCATAAAGAGGACATTGCAATAAATGGTATTCTTAGCATCAACATTTTAAAGTATGATATATGAGTCAAAGCAGTATTACCCACAGAAACAAACAAACCCTAATATTTCAATATCTTAACATTAAATACAAATTTTTTTTCTTGTTCATATAACATTCAATACTTGTGTTTCAGGCCACTAGTTTTCCATCCTGTGGATTCATCCTTCTCTAGGGACTCAGAGCTATCTGCATTCAGCTAAAGCAGAGTTTCTCAACTTTGGCACTATTGGCATGTTGGAGCAATGCTCTGTTGTGGAGGGCTGTCCTGTGCATAGGAGGGTATTTAGAAGCGATCATAGGCCATCAGCCAGATGCCAGCAGCATGACAATCAAAAATGCCTCCATATACTGTCAAGAGCCCCGTGGGGGATAAAATTGCTTCTGGCTGAGGACTGCTGAGCTACAGTTTGGGTCAAGAAAGAGCAGAGAGAGTATATCTTCTTTTTATTGACATCTAATTTACACTCACCAATGATCAGATCTTAAGTGTTCAGTTCAATGAGTTCTGACAATTGTTACATTTTGTAATAATCACCATCAAAAACAAGATGTCAATCACTTCCCATACCCAGAAAATTCCCCCGCCTGGTCAATCCATCATCCTCTCCCAGGCAGCGACTTTCTGATATCTATCACCATTGCTTAGTTTTGTCTTTTCTTGGGCTTCATATAAGTAGAATTACACAATATGCATTCTTCTGTATTTGGCTTCTTCTGCTCAACACAGTATTCTGAAGCTCATGTTGTTGCATGAATCAGTAGTTATTTCCTTCATACTGCTGAACAGTATTCTACTGTATGAGAATACCACAAATGTGTTGAATCTATTAGCTGCTGCATACTTTCTTTTTTAAATAACTTTTCCTGAAAGTGATGGACATCACTTCTGTTCACATTTCACTGGTGAGAACTAGTATTATAACCCATCTAAATGTACCAAAGCCTAGGTAGTGATGTCTTAACTGGGCAGACACTTGTCAATGATGATTCTGTTCTCTGAAAGTTAGAACATAAATCTTGGAGGACAGTTAATTATCTCTGTCACGTCTAGCATCCAAATGAGAAATCTATGGATTGCTTTCTGGCCTTTAGGCTAGAAGAGGTGAAAGTTACTTGAAGTTCTTGCATTACATATATAATAGCTTTTGAAATACAGCCTCAAAGACTATTAGCTGGGGTACCTGGGTGGCTCAGTCAGTTGAGCATCTGACTCTTGATTTCAGCTCAGGTCATGATCTCAGGGTAGTGAAATTGAGCCCCGAGTAGGGCTCCATGCTGAATGTGGAACCTGCTTAGGATTTTCTCTGTCCCTCTCCCTCTGTTCCTCCCCCACTGCTCACATGCTCTCTAAATAAATAGTAACAGCTCTGCAAACATTCACTAGTCAACCATGTTTAGCAACAAGACAAACTCATACTGCAGTTAATTACCCACAAGTTCTAACCAAATACTAAATAACCAATCGATACCCAAAGCAACAAAGAACATGCAGCTAATGCATATTAGTGCTTTTTTTGATATATTTTTTCCTGAAATCTCGATATTCCAAAAAATAAATTGTTCTTGATTAGAACATGATTGATAAGGTATAAACAGTAATATATTTGAATAACCATATGATGTTTAAAATCTGAAGACCGGGCACCTGGGTGGCTCAGTGGGTTAGAGCCTCTGCCTTCGGCTCAGGTCATGATCTCAGGGTCCTGGGATCCAGGCCTGCGTCGGGCTCCCTGCTCAGTGGGGAGCCTGCTTCCTCCTCTCTCTGCCTGCCTCTCTGCCTACTTGTGATCTCTCTCTCTCTGTCAAGAAAATAAAATAAAATAAAATAAAATAAAATAAAATAAAATAAAATAAAATAAAATAAAATAAAATAAAATAAAATAAATAAAATAAAATAAAATAAAATAAAATAAAATAAAATCTGCAGACCTGTGATACACAGAAGGCTCAACTTGAATTTCATGTGATATAAACATATTTGCTTTAACCTAAAGAAAAAAGATGTCCATAATAGTAGAAATGTAAATCAAATATTTATCACAGTTAACTATGAATGGAAACACCTATTCATGAATTCATGAATATTTTCAGAACAAAATCTTTCCCACACTTAAGGGTCTGGGACCCTAAAAACAGTGAGAAAACACAGTAGTCTTTTCTGTTTGAATAATGCTAAAAAGTAAAACAGACCAGCATTCTTGGTTTTAATTTTACTAATGACTTAACATATATAAAAACTCAATAAAAATACATAAAAGTAAAACTGTGATTAAAGATGAGTTGATATAAATATATCCCTCACTCCAAAAGATGAGTGTATCTATTGCATCATATAAAAATAGACATTTTTTACATATTTGCATGAATATGCCACCATATGGTGATCATTTTTGAATTGCCTAACCTAACATATTCCCAACACTTCATTCTTTATTGTCTAAAATACTTGATTTGTACACATTGTATATTTCTGTGTATATGAATTTTTAATTAAACCATTATAATTTGTTTTTCAAGGAACATTTAATAACAAGGCAGATAACATTACTTATCTAACATGGTACTTTGATATCACTGAAGCTAAAGCAAAACATCCTTTTCATTGGGTAAAAACGGCCTACTTAATGTGTGTACACTGCAGTGCAATTTAAAAAAATACTGTAATTTCAGAACTTCAGAATTTAAGTGTCAGTGTTCTTTTTTTTCAAATGGGAAAAGAAAATGCTTTTGAAAATTATTTGAAGCTTGGACAAAAATCCCGTTGCTATACTCTTAGGATCACTCTGTAGAGTCTTCATGATTCAGATGACATGAGGGAAGCTTCAAATTCAGCCTTTTAGAGAAGACATTCCAGCTCGCATGATCTCATCAACCAGGAGAATGCTGGTGGCAATCACAGTGCAGGAGTGAAGAAGCTGTTTCTTTACACAATAGTTATCCCATATGTGTATATGAATTTTTAAATGTGTTCTCAACATGTGTTCCATGAAACAGTTCAGACCTAGGTATGTACCTGGTGGGTCTGACTGGTGTAGGCCTGGCAAGTCTCATAAGGATCTAGGGAAGTTCCAGGGAAATAGCTCCCCCTAAAGGAAGGATCTGGCTCAAAGACAAAGGGTCCTGATAAGAGCTCCTAAAGAAGGAAGTTCAGAACCAGTAGCAGGTACTGAGAGGCCAGAAGTCCCAACACATTAAGGAGAGCAAGCTTAGGCATACAGTTGGCTTTAGAAAGCTGGAGAGCACAGAGTGAAGATGCTGGGGTAGGAGTCCTAAGAAGCCTGAGCGAAAAATTAGGCACCTGACGTTAGGGCAGTTGGTCATTAGAAGCAAAGCCCAAACCCACTGGGCTGGATTTGTGCCCAGAACTCTCATGCCCAGGAAGCATGGGCGCTGACAGGAATGGGCCGCTGCCGCAGAGTGGCATATAAGTCACCAAGATGGGACTCGAGTAAAGGAGGAAGAACAATTGCACAGCTATCGAAAGTATCCAGAGGCCCACGAGGTCAGGGTAAGTCTTGAAGCAGGTATGACTGATATTTATTTTAAGAGTCATGGGACAGATCTTCATCATCCCTTCCCCAAAAATGAGGCCTTCAGGCCTCAGTTGCCCCAGCTGTGGGAAGAAAAGGAATGCAGAAGTTGGGAACCAGAGACACCCAGAAACCACAAGCTGAGCATGACCTCCTGTTTAAAATAAACAAGCAAGCAAGTAAACAAACAAAAACCTTAATGCAGTTGAAGTAAGTTAACATTCTTTTATAAGATCCTGAGTATACCTTTGCAGGGAGAAAGCTATTACAGGGGTTCGGTGGGCAGAATAGACTCCATTCTTGGACCTCCATAAGTTCTGATACTCTCTTTGCAAAAATCAAAAACTCGTATATTTCACTTCCAAAATGCCTTGAAACTCCATTATGTTCTACATTTTAAAAAGTCTTTGCCAGAAAAATGGTAACTGAATCTAATTTGCAATGCATGCCTAGTCATAATGTTAATTCACAGAACTTGTATTAATAATATCATACACTTCAAAGTGAATCCTGTATATTCTACTGAATTAACTGGAGTTGTTCAGGCGCCTG
Organism: Ailurus styani; assembly: GCA_002007465.1. Taxonomy (NCBI): domain Eukaryota; kingdom Metazoa; phylum Chordata; class Mammalia; order Carnivora; family Ailuridae; genus Ailurus; species Ailurus styani. The sequence goes on along the minus strand of LNAC01000529.1, from coordinate 332,926 downwards.
TTAACAAGTTGCTGAAATGCAGAAGCTTTTGGGTTTGTTGGGCAGTCACAGCCTATTACAAGTTGTGTCAAGGCAACTCCAGGGGCAGGCAAAAAAAAGAATTGCTACTCTCTGTGGAGCCTTAGGCACTGCTTTCGGATTTCATTAAGAATGACATATCCATGGATTCCAGATAACTATTATAGGTGGGCTTCATTTTAAGAAATATCAGTTATGAAAGGCAACCTTAGAAAATGTCTAAATTAGCAAGAAGTTATTCGCTTCAATAAAGGATTTTCTATTTAATCAGTAACTATCATACATTCATTTGTTAATTCAATAAATGTTTCCTGACCCTTCCTCCGAGTAACTATGTTACCAGGAAGACATGATCCTTGCCCTGAAGGAGCTGACACCCCTGAAGGCACATAGTAACAATTAGCTATATCCAGGAGGTGACAGGTACAAACAAGATGTTCAGAACATTAAAATTACAGAGGCACAATTTCCAGTAGGAAATTCGAGGAAGTCTTCATAAAGATGATGGTAAAGGCTCAAAGATAGCAGGATTTTAATCGTTAGTGAGTGCAAGTAGAAAAGATTAACAATCTAGATATGCAGAAAGGAGTGGGCAAAAAATGAGAGCAGGAACAGGAAGCTCTAAGGCATGCGTGGGGCATGGCAAAGCGATCTGTTTGTCTGAGTGTGGATTTTGAACAAGAGTGGGAGTTAGAATTGTAAAGGTAAGTTGAAGCTGAATCAAGAAGAGCCATCAATGCCAAGGAAAGGAATGTGTGATGGATTTTGTTAGGAAATCAAAAGCTGCTAAGCTTTCTGCAGAGAGAAAGAACAGGATTAATTCTTATTTAATGACAGAAATGTTTGCCTCTGAAATGCTGTGCATCTTCTACAGGGACAGAAAAAGGAGAGCAGCAATATCAGATAAAAATATGTCACCATATTGGGTAGAGAAGTTATAACAGCCTGAGCCTACATAGTGATATCGACCGAGTATCCTTAAGTAGTAATGTCACGTGAACTGTTGCCTGGAGGATGTTCAATTTTGCTACACGAGATGTGTCACAGTCCTGCCAAAATGGAGTAAATTTTTAGTTGGGGTTTCAAAGAAAAGGAGGCTCTTCCTCCCAAAAGAATTTTGCAGTGGCCCCATCATCACTGGCCTTGAGAAGATGCTACAAAACTACAGCACAGGTGCACAGGACTAAATCACAACAAAGTTATTGAAGAGGCTCTGAAGCAAGTACTGGACATTCCAGGACAGACAAGGACTCTTTGGGGCAAGAGCAGTGGGAGCCTCAGAGAAGATCAGCTCAGAAATGATTTTCTTGGGGTTGCCAGTGAAGGTTACTCATCAATTCTTTAGGAAGGAAGAAGTGCAGACTGCTCTGAAAACCCACCATCTATTCTTATGTTTTGTTGCACATAAGGCTATCCAGAAAACCAAGCATTGCTCCTCTTGGGGTCCAGATGATATTATTCACAGCATATCCTCTCATCAGGGCTGCAGAGTGCCATGAGGAATGACCTCTCTAGGACCCATCTGAAATTTAAAGTCAGGATTCCTATGTCAGAGAGCATGTGTTTGGGGGCAAAAACAGCAAGTCATGGTTTTAGGCTTGGATACATGAAGGAGAGGAGTTGAGTATGACTGAGTGCTTGAGTTTGGGTAACTGGGAGAATGGCGATATTCCCCATCAGAAGGTAGTTGGGAAGGGGAAATTATTTGGGTAAGATGACGATTTCAGTTGAGAACATGATGAGTTGGGGTGAAAAGTCCAGAGCAAGATGCAGGCACTGGAAAGATAGGATAAAAGATCAGCAGTAGGGTCAGAGCACAGGATCAAACATTTCTCAAAATAAAATACAAACTAACAAAAAAATTACTCTTAGAGTAGAAAATTCACTTACATATAGCTTCCTAGAACTAGCTCAAAAGTTTTTGAGACTCAGAGGTCTCAAAAAATGAGGTACACCTTAATAGGATATTTGGTTTTTTATTATTATATTCAATGAACCAAATATAGTACCAATATTATGCAAATTGATTCTTAATTTATGATCAAAAGCACACCTGAAGCTCAGATGTCTTAGAGCATCAACTACATCTCTTAAAATTAGGTTATTAGCAACTGTTGCATACTAAAATTTTTATGGCCTGACAGTATTACCTCAGTAAGCGTATTGACTAATCTAAGAATGAGAAACATGAATTTTACACTCTAAAAATGTAGAGAGGTATTTTCAATTTAATATCAAATATAATATATGTATAAATTGAAAATCATTCTCTACATTTTAGAGTGGTAAGTAAAAAAACTTTTAAACGAATTATAAAATCCACAAATTATAAAACTTGAAAAACATTATTGGTGCTCATAATTTTAAAAAAACACAGAACAAAATATCCAAGATCTATAAAGAACTCAAACTCAACACCCAAAAAACAGATAGTCAAGTCAAAAAACAGGCAAAAGACACGAACAGACACTTCTCCAATGAAGACATACAAATGGCTAACAGACACATTAAAAAAATGTTCATCGGGCGCCTGGGTGGCTCAGTGGGTTAAAGCCTCTGCTTTCGGCTCAGGTCATGATCTCAGGGTACTGAGATCGAGGCCCGCATCGGGCTCCCTGCTCAGCGGGGAGCCTGCTTCCCCCTCTCTCTCTCTGCCTGCCTCTCTGCCTCCTTGTGATCTCTCTCCCTCTGTGAAATAAATAAATAAATAAATCTTTAAAAAAAAAATGTTCATCATTAGCTATCAGGGAAATTCAAATCAAAACCCCATTGAGATACCACCTTACACCAGTTAGAATGGCAAAAATTAACAAGGCAAGAAATAACAAATGTTGGAGAGGATGTAGAGAAAGGGGAACCCTCTCATACTGTTGGTAGGAATGCAAGTTTGTGTAGCCACTTTGGAAAACAGTGTGAAGCTTCCTCAAAAAATTAAAAATAGAGCTACCCTATGACCTGGCAATTACACTACTGGGTATTTACCCCAAAGATACAGATGTAGTGAAAAGAAGGGCCATATGTACCCCAATATTCATAGCAGCAATGTCCACAATAGCCAAACTGTGGAAAGAGCCGAGATGCCCTTCAACAGACAAATGGATAGAGGTGTGGTCCATATATACAGTGGAATATTACTTAGCCATCAGAAATGAATAATGCCCAACTTTTGCATCAACATGGATGGGACTGGAGGAGATTATGCTGAGTGAAATAAGTCAAGCAGATAAAGTCAATTATCATATGGTTTCACTTACTTGTGGAACATAAGGAATAGCATGGAGGACATTAGGAGAAGGAAGGGAAAAATGAAGGCGGGGGGGAATAGGAGGGGGAGACGAACCATAGAGACTGTGGACTCCGAGAAACAAGCTGAGGGTTTTAGAGGGCAGGGGGGTGGGGAGATGGGTTAGCCCAGTGATGGGTATTAAGGAGGGCACATATTGCATGGAGCATTGGGTGTTATACGTAAACAATGAATCTTGGAACATTACATCAAAAACTAATGACATACTGTATGGTGACTAACATAACATAATAATTTGAAAAAAGACATACAGATTGAAGAAAAAAAGAATTAAGACATCTTTTGTGTTTCTGTCATGGATTTTTCTCCCTCACTGTCCCTCAGATGTGCTGACTATTTGAATTAATAACTTGAAGTCACTCTGGAAACAGAATTTATAAAGTGGTTCATACTGTAAGGCAGCCACTCATCTCTCTTGTACTTAAGGCCATCTGTGCAATTGTTTTCCAACTCAGGATTCAAAATAAAAATAAAATACAAACTCTTGAAACCAAGGAGACATCAGCCCATTATCTTGCGAGATTACTCCACTTTACAAGGACAAAGACTTCATTTATTGTATCCTCGATGGCTAGAACAGTGCCTGGCATACAACAGGTGTTCAGTAAATATTTGCTGAATCAAATCAGTAAACATCGAAGTTAATTTTTAAATTCTCAGCAGAAACATTTTGGCATTTTAGATGGGACTGTTCTCACCTATGAAACATTGCCTTGCACATTGTAAGACATGTGGAATCCCTAGCCATCTTCCTTTCAATGCCAGTAGACCCCACTGTAACAACCCACATTTTCAAATGGCTCCTGAGAGGAGGTATGGTTCCATTTTAATATCAAGTATGTGAAATGTGTAATTAATTATTGGCATCTGCCTATGGACCAGAACCAATTTCATGAGATTCTGCAAAATTAAAGAAAACAAAATCTGGAATAGTTGAGAGTAGACCTTGATGATTTCCACATGAAGAAAAAAATGCCTCCTGCAAAGGAAGTACCCAGTGTCCCAGATTCTGAATTAGAAAGGTACTTCCAAGTGGAGACAAAAAAGAAAAAAAAAAAGTAGGAGTGACCAGATAGCATGGTAGCATGTCTTACATTCAGGAAGACCTTGGCAAGCAACCCTCTCTCAGGAGACAATATTCATCAGTCTACTCCTCACCCTCTATAGAAAAGCATGTTGAGGTTTACAGTAAAAGTCAAAGGCGAAGTAGGATTCGCTTTACATTATACAGCAGATTTTCCAGAATGCAACTACTCCACAGGACTACAGAGAGCTACTCCAGAGGCCAACCTTGAAAGTCCCCTACTGAAAGAAATCTGAATTGTCAAAAATTTAAGACAGTAATATCTTTAAAGATATTAACACAGAAATTACATTTCTCCAATAATGTTTCCTTACTTGAATTTTGCAACAAATATTTTTGGTTTTCGAATTAAATAAATGTATAAGGATTTGAAAAATACCTGAAATATATCATATGGGGTCTATATCAATTTTTACTGGAAATAATACAATAAAATCAGTATCTTTTGTGACCTAATAATTATAGAGCTGGTTGAGTTTGAGTTTTGAACAACATAAACTATTACTATGTTTATTTTTAATTATATATTTATATATTGTGTAGTTATAATTATATATATTTTAAAACTTATAAATAATTATTTTTTTCTATATACATTTCTCTTTTTTGGGAGAACACCTATGACTAAGGCCTAAAAGGCCAGGTCTGAGGCATGGCTAACTCCACTTATGTCACATGCTCCCATGTGACAATCTGAACTGTTCACCAGGTTGGATGTTCCAAGCAGAAATTCTACCTTATCATTACTCAAAACACCAGGTATCACATATACCAGTAAAATAGTCAAGTTGTATAAGGGAAGTCATAACAGTAAGTCATCTCTGGTGATGATAAATCTGTGCATACAGAAGATACTAAATACCCAATACTTAGCACTGTGCTTAGCACATATTTGGAGATAATAAATATATGTCAAATAAAGGAATAAGAGATGTCCTTAGTTACACAGGAAATTTAAATTACATTTAATATTTTCTGTTTACAGAGGATAACATAATGTTCCATATATTTTATAAGGATTCCCATCAACATGGTTAAAGATTTTTAGTGCTCACAGTAGCCAATTATCTGAAAATGATTGTCATCTAGAAGAGTCCATTTCTAGACAGAACCAGATTTTTATTTTTATTTCTTTTTAAGATTTTATTTATTTATTTGACAGACAGAGATCACAAGTAGGCAGAGAGGCAGGCAGAGAGAGAGAAGCAGGCTCCCCGCTGAGCAGGGAGCCTGATGCGGGGCTCCATCCAGGACCCTGAGATCATGATCTGAGCCAAAGGCAGAGGCTTAACCCACTGAGCCACCCAGGTGCTCCCGAACCAGATTTTTAAGAAGTTTTTTATTTAAATTCCAGTTAGTGAATATACAGTGTAATAGTAATATTAGTTTCAGATGTACAATATGGTGATTTAGCACTTCCATACAACACCCTGTGCTCATCTCAGCAAGGGCACTCCTTAATCACCATCACCTGTCTCACCCATCCACCCCCTACCTCTCCTCTGGTAACCATCAATTTATTCTCTATAGTTAAGTGTCTGTTTCTTGGTTTGCCTCTCTCTTTTTTCCCCCAACTTTGCTCATTTGTTTTGTTTCTTAAATTCCACTTATGAGTGAAATCACATGGTATTTGTATTTCTGTGACTGATTTATTTCCCTTAGCATAATACTCTCTAGCTCCATTCATGTCATTGCAAATGGCAGAATTTCATTCTTTTTACAGCTGAGTAATATTCCATTGTATATATACATATTCTTTATCCATTCATCAGTTATTAGACATTTGGGCTGTTGGCATCATTTGCCTATCATGGATAATGCTTCTATAAACATCAGGGTGCATGTATCCCTTTGAATTAGTATTTTGTATTCTTTGGGTAAATACCTAGTAGGGCCATTGCTGGATTATAGGATGGTTCTATTTTTAACTTTTTGAGGAACCTCTATATTGTTTTCCCCAGTGGCTGCACCCGTTTGCACTCCCACCAACAGTGCCAAGAGGGTTTCTCGTTCTCCGCATCCTCGCCACATCTGCTGTTCCTTGTGTTGCTGATTTTAGCCATTCTGACAGGTGTGAGGTGGTATATCATTGTATTTTTGATTTGTATTTCCCTGATAAGTCATGTTGAGCATCTTTTCTCGTGTCTATTGGCCATCTGCATATTTTCTTTGGAAAAATATCTATTCATGTCTTCTGCCAATTTTTAATTGAATTACTCATTTTGGGGTGTTGAATTTGATAAGTTCTTTATATATTTTGGATACTAACCCTTTATCAGATATTTTACTTGCAAATATCTTCTCCCATTCCATAGGTTACCTTTTAGTTTTGATTGTTTCCTTTGCTGGGCAGAAGATTTTTATTTTGATGAATTCCCAATAGTTTATTTTTCTTTTGTTTTCCTTGCCTCAGGAAACATCTAGAAAGAAGGTGCTATGGGACAGTGCCAGATTTTTTAAATTAGTAAAATATAGAATATGAATTAAAAGACTGATAAAAATGTTTGAGAGCTTGTTTCAGGGATTTAACCCACTGTAAAGCCTGAGGAAATATATTTTGTGTTGCAGTCACTTTTCCAACTCTCCTCACAAAGAATGGACATTTAAGAAGCCACCTACCATCACTGGCAAAGTATGCTTCTCAGCACAGGCAATAGTCCTCTTAAAGCAGTGAGCTAAGCATCGCTCTATTAAGACACTGCAAACAAAGGCATATGGGCGTTTAACTACAGGAACCACCACAGTACTTAAAATCCCAGAACATCATGCCAGGATAGAAACTTGGAAAGCATCTTTCTTTTACAGAAAAAGAAACAGGCACAGGGAATCTGAGTGACTTATTCCAGGCCACACAGTAAGTTGGTAACTGAGGTGAGAATAGAAGTCAGGTTTTCTTAAAAGCTAAGCATCCCAGATGAATTACGGAGGAACACAAAAAGGAAAGATGAGATAGCAACACAGAGCAGCAGAAACATGATACACCGTCTACCTTCTGATTTTTCAAACTTACAGTCCCCCAGATGGAATAAGGAAGAGCCTGACTCATCTTACCTGAGCTCAATGGGAGGAATATGAGGAAGAAAGGCCATCAGAGGAGTACATTTGTTGCCTGAGGTCTAAGAAAACATGTAAGGCCTACTGGTAAAAATGATGATAGTTCCTCTAACTTTTGCTGGCCTACTGCAAAGGGCCTACCATGAAAATGCACAGGATGTTAAAGGGAAGAACCTAGTGGACAAAGTTATACCTGTAACAAGGAGTCAACATCAGTCAGAAAATGGCAGGTTCTTTCCCTCAAATTTGTATTACCCAGAAGCCTTTGCTTTCCTGGCATTGCTATTTACATCTTTCAGCACCAAATTTTAGCTAACAATCTCAAAGTAGCATCCTGTGATCCTCATTCATTCAGTAAATATTTGTTGAGTACCAACAGTGAGAAAAGTACACAGCAAGCACTGGGGGTACAAAATGTAAAGGCATATAGGGATTGCTTAGGAGGAATATAGACAAACTAGAAAAAAAAAAGTACAAAAAGCCACACAAATGCTGGAAATATTTTATGACAAGTTATGGAAGAGGAAAAAGAAACAGTCCCCAAGAAGGAAAGCGGGGTGAGATTGGAAATAATACTACAAACAGGGGAAAGGTCATGAAGGAACGGTTTTTGCAATTTAGAAGGATCTTCCACCAGCTATGTGCAAGATGAGTAAGAGTGAAGCCAGGCGGGATGCAAAAACTGGAGCGGCAGTGATTGGAAGAAACAAGTCAGAGAGAAAAGCAGGTACACAGATGGCACTTACTTATGCATGGAAAGCAGTGGATGGAAACAAGAATGACCCCAGGATGTCCAGATTGGAGGCTTATTTACCAAGACTGGGAATATAGGGAATGGGTTTGTTCTTACTAAGCATAAGCAGTGCCCATGGGACTGGCAGAGGCCCAGTATGGAGAAATCCGTGAGGCATGTGGATATCCAGATCCAGAAGTAGGAGGGAGGGCTGAATGTGAGTAGGCAGGGTGGTGACTGAAGCCATGGCAGCAAGTGAAAGAATACAAATAAAATATTCAGAAAGAGAAGAGATGGGAGCCAAAGGTGGTGTCTCTCAGCATATAAGAATTTAAAAATGTAATCAGAGGAGAATGAAAGAAAAGTCAGAGAAACAGGAGATGAAAGAAAAGTCACAGAATCTGAGAACATGTTTATTTGTTTCTTTTAATAATATTAGAAGCCATTGCTTTTGCATGCTCAAATCAGATGAGCAAAGGACTAAAAAGTCCCACCAGCACTGGTCATTAGCAGGTCACTGATTGGCCAACATTCCCACAGTGCTTGTGGCCCATGTGGGTGGGAGGTAAATGAGATGAGAAGCCAGTGTAACTGTGCTCAAGGAAAGGAAGTGAAGTTAAGGGGAGATATGATTTCATATCTATACATCTATAGGCATATAGATATAAATATATCTATAAACACAGATATAGATATCTAGAGATTTATCTAGAAATCTCTCTATATATATAGATCATGAAGAATGACAAAGTGTCAGCTCTGTAACTTTTGAACTATTTGATATTAAGCAAGTTACTTCATCTATTTTGTCCTCAACCTAGTTTTCTTTAATGGACATAATAATAGTACCCACTTCAAAGAGTCACAAGAAAGAACACACGTAAAACATGCAGCTAAGAGTCTAGTGCCCTGGCTGTACTCAGTAAAGTGAGTCACTAATATGCTACCATTGTCGCTACTGCTAAGACACTGAAGATGCTAGCAAAAGACTGGTCTGGGAGAGCACTGAAAGAAGCAAAACAAGCAGGTAAGTGCTGGATGAATTGAAAAGGAAAAGAGTGAAAGGGCTGGAGATCCCAGTGTAGTAAAGAGAAGGTAACTAACTCCACATTTAAGAGTTGGAGAGCCAGAGGAACAGGAAGTTGTGACCAGAAGTTTCCATATTGCATTTTTAACACCTCAGAAGAGATTCAGTGCTGGATAATGATGAAAGCAATGGGGGCAATAACCTGGAATGGAGACAAAGATCATTCATTCATTCTCAGGTAGCAAATCTCTCTTGAGAAATGATGATGCGTTGTCTGGGGAGCTGGAGATACACCTAGAACAAAGGTGAAATCCTGCTGCAAAGCTTGGAGGTTGGGGGGGAAGGACGGCTGTCCACAAAGTTGTGACAGTTGGTCAAGGCAGTGGCTGGACAACAGCAAGGAGACTGTAGACCCGCCATCAAAGAGCACACGAGATAGGATCATGCACATTGGCTAAAGTAGAGCTAGAGGCTGGTGTGTGTGGCTGGAATGATTCTGGAAGGAGGAGGAGAGCTTTGCAGGGTAAATGGAAGATATGGGGAGCTAGGAGTAGGCTGAACTGCTTGTAGGTCCCATGGAAGGGAGAGCCAGCACCATCTGCTCGTTTGGACGGTGGCTGGAAAGTGTCCCGGACGTGGAGAGGGAGGTGTCAGTCAAGTGAAGGAGGTGAAGGATGTGTTCCACACAAAAGTTGCTTCTGAAGGCACAGCACCCCATTGGCAGGACAAGCAAGGCCTCAGGGTCTAGGTGCTTTCCACAACCTACAAAACAGACTTTAAAAAAATCGGCTCCAAAATAGAAAAAGAAAACTGCAAAATTGCTATTACTAAATGTTTAATTAAATGTACATAAAACATATCATTATGTCAACTTCATTAATTGTTAAATTTAGTGCTCATAAAAATTTCATTACATTTAGAAAACAATTTGTATGTTGGATTTTCCTACTTTGCAAGAACCCCTGAGTAAGCACAATGGTTGTCAAGAAATCACAGTCAGTTATAAATTAAATTAGTTTCTTATAATCAAGTAATTTAAAAAGTGAAATTACTATAATTCTTTAAAATGTTTATAATAAAAATGTATTTAATGTGGAATATGGGTAGATGCTAATATATTTGATAGAACATTTGAAAAGCTTCCAGGGGCCCACAACAGGTACCCCAGAGAAGGTGGAAGGATGCTGGGAAAGGGGGAGTCAGGGTAAAGGAAGGAACACTAATTTCTCATCAAGAAATAAGTTAGAATCATCTAGTAACTTTACCACTTTCTCCAGCTCCAAGGTTCCTAACCTATATATGCTTTGGATGCCTTGGTAGTCTGAGGAAGCCTAGAGACCACTTCTCAAAATAATATTTTTAAATGTATAAGACAAAACATACAGGATTACAAAATGAATCAATTGTAGTGAAATGCAACTATTAAAATATTTAATGTTTTGTGATCAAAAGAATAACATTTTTTATAAAATAAAATTAGCTTCATTTCGTAATAGTGATGAGCACAAATGATAATATAAGATCTTTTCAATAGCATGTGATTTTAAAACAGTGATGGTTCTTATTGGGGTCAGCTATCAGGAACTGCTAATATTACCATGGTTTGTTGCTCACATTTATAGTTGAAAGAAATACTAAATTTCAAGATGTCAGTGCACATAAAGATGTAATTTTTCCCCATCTCATTTTACAAAGCTCTAGAATTCTACCAACAAATCCCATGGAAATTCATGGATTCCCTGGTTAAAAACTGTAGCTCCTGTGCAAATAAGATGAGTAGACCGGAGCAAGTATTCAAGGAATGAGGAGCAGGAGCGGAAACATGCTAGCCGTCTTGCAGGGACCTCAGATGCAAAAGTGCTCCCCTAAATTTTCATTTCCTCTTTCTAAACTACTTCATACATTCTGGCAGCATTTGTTTCAGTCGATTTTGGTTTCATCTCTTTCAGCAAAACCTCATCTGAATGGTACTGGCCTCTGACAAATACTCACATACGCTCACACACACTCACACACACACACACAAACACATCCCTCAAAGTTAGAAGACAATTGCGCAAATGGTGTGGGGTGCGGAGAAAGACAAAGAACAAAAGTACAAATCGGTAATTAAGGAGAGATGACATAATAAAGAATTTGGAAAAGATAATGAATATTTAGGAAAGAGGAATATACACAGGACATGATAATCAATCTTGCCAATAATTAAAGCTGTATCAAATAATGAAATCTTATTTTTACCTAGCAAATTAGCAAATATTAAAAGATTAATAATATCTAGTATTTGTGAGGATGAGGTAAAATGGACAATTTCATACAATGATACTGGGAATACACTCAGTCCGATCTTTTTGGTGGGCAACAAGAATATATATCAAAAGGCTATAAAATGTGCACACAGTTTACCGTAGCAATGCCACCGGTAGGATTTTAATCAAAATAAATACTTGTACAAGTGCACAAAAACATAATTAAAAAGTTGATATAACATGCATAATCATTAATAAGAGACTGACAAAAAATTACAGAATATTCATTCAATATATATTAAAAAGATAAACCATTAAAAATAATAAGATGTATCTGTTAAATGTTAGAATAGGAATTTGACTAAACTGTTTTATTAGGCAGAAGTGTGACCCCATCTTATACACATTAACTGTATTATATATATTACATATATATAATATATATTAACTATATATGTTAACTATATTATAACTATATATCTAACTATATTATTATATAATTATATAATTACATGATATAACTATATTGTATAACTATATTAACTATATATAACTATATTATTAACTATATATACATATATATTGGCAGAAATATTTCTGTCAATATATAGTTAATATATAAATAATATGTACAGCTTATATATAAATGTTATGTATATACATACATATGCAAATATAGAAACATAACTATCAAAATATTATGTATATATATGCAGATATATCCAAGTAAAGAAACCAGAAAGGATCTATACCATTAATGATAGCTCTCAAGAATGGAATTTTTCCCTCCTATTTACCACAATTCACTTCATCGGAGGAGATTAAAGATGAGAGACTGTGGACACTGAGAAACAAACTGAGGGTTATGGGGGGGGGTGAGGGGATGGGTGAGCCTGGTGGTGGGTATTAAGGAGGGCACATATTGCATGGAGCCCTGGGTGTGGTACATAAAAAATGAATCTTGGATCACTGAAAAAATAAAATTAAAAAATATACAAAATATTAAAAAATAAAATAAAATAAAATACAAAGGATGAGAGGAAAAAAAAAGAATGAGATTTTCACAAACTCAACACCCAAAAAAACAAACAATCCAGTAAGAAATGGGCAGAAGACATGAACAGACATCTCTCAAAAGAAGACATACAAAAAGCCAACAGACACATGAAAAAATGGTCAACATCACAACCATCAGGGAAATACAAACCAAAACCACAATGAGATACCACCTCACACTTGCCAGAATGGCTAAAATTAACAAGACAGGAAACAACAAATGTTGGTGAGGATGCAGAGAAAGGGGAATCCTCCTGCACTGCTGGTGGAAATGAAAGCTGGAGCAGCCAGCCACTCTGGAAATTAAATGGTATGGAGATTCTCAATGAATTAAAAATAGAGCTACCCTAAGACCCAGCAATTACACTACTAGGTATTTACTCCAAAGATACAATTGTAGTGATCCAAAGGGGCACCTGCACCCCAATGTTCATAGCAGCAATGTCCACAACCAAACTGTGCAAAGAGCCGAGATGCCCATCAACAGATGAATGGATAAAGAAGACATGGTATATATACAATGGAATATTACCCAGCCATCAGAAAGGATGAATACTTACCATTTACACTGATGTGGATTTAACTGGAGGGTATTATATGGAGCTAAATATCATAGAGTTATGCCCTCACTCATATGTGGAATATGAGAAACAGAGCAGAGGACCATTAGGGAAGGGAAGGAAAACTGAATGAGAAGTCATCAGAAAGGAGAAAAACCATGAAGGACTCTCAGCTATAGGAAACACAGGGTTAATGGTGAGAGTTGGTTTGGCATTGGGGTAATTGGGTGATGGGCATTAAGGAGGACATGAGATGTGATGAGCACTGGGTGTTAAATACAACTAATAAATTATTGAATTCTACATCTGAAACTAATGATGTGCTATATGTTGGCTAAGTGAATTTAAATTTAAGTGAATTAAAATTAAAAAATAGGATATTCATTTTCAATGAAAAATAAATAGAACAATATAGAAAATAATAATCATTATAAATCATTTTATAATCAGAAAGGGAAATAATAAAATAGTTTCATTTGACAAAAAGCAACCTGGTTTCTGTGTCTGCAAAATGTAGACTTCTTTGAAAAGAAACTTTGAATAATTGAGCTTTTTCTCTACTCAACAAGAATTCAGGGCTTTAAAACACTTGCTTAATTGGGTCATTTCAGTTAACACCTGAAAGCAGTAACCCAAGATGACAGCTGAGCAGGGATCTCTTTCCTGACTATTTCCTAACAATCCCATAATGTCGTGCAGGAGTCCCAGACAGCTGATCCAAGGTTGCCTACAAAGCATTTCCTAGGAACCAAAAAGTCCACTTTGAAAGTAATGATATTCTGCACTGACAGATATCTGGCGGAAACCCAAGGGCCATTCTCTCATTCACAGATTCATTCACCCCATATGTGCTAAGTACCTACTATGGAAAAGAACTACTAAAATTCCTACCCTCTGGACCTTGTTATGGAGAGAGGGAAGCCCTGGGTATACAGGAAACACACACGTATGTATATTACAAAAGAGAATGCTGAGGAGGGGTCATAGCTCATGGTAGTCTTCATGTATTCAAGCTGGATTGTGACTGAGGTTGGACTTCTCAAGACATAAAAGGGGGAGAACAGGCATTCATTCTGAGAGGGTGAACAGCCTTAATAAAATGAAACAAAGCTAGCAGTAAATCCTAGCCTGTGGTAAATGAAGAGTATCTGATTTGACATGATCTTAGGGTTCATCTGGGTAAATGCCAGGAGCTGAATCCAGGTTACTGGGATGGGCTAACAAAAGCTCACCAAGAGACTCTTTGGAGAAAATCCCATACCTGGGACTGAAGGTTCCCTGCACTGTATGTTAGATGTCTCTTTCTCAAGGGAAGCCAAAGGGATTGATTCACAGATTTTGTCTACTGTATTAGGTTTTTTATGTGGATTCTCCAAGAGCTCTGGGTCCTCAGGCAGCAAAGATAGAAGAGAGCCCTGCTCAGGGTGAGAGCTGGATAGTGGGGTGAGGAAACAGAGAGGCCATGGGGCATGACCCATCTATATGCCCCCAGCTGGTTCAGTCATGATGCTTGATTTCTTTTATGTTTCTGTAAAATACAGGGCCACACTGCTCATCAGTGTCCCAAATGAGGTAAAACTGATCAGATGTATTCCGCGCCCTGCCATTTCTGTCCTAAGTAAAAGAATACATGGAGTCTGATTCCTCTGTCACTTCAGCTCCCCTCTGTGGTGTAACTGCCTAGAACTGCTTAGTGGTAACTCACAAGTGTCCCTCCAACTGAATGACTGAGCAACACTTACCCTGGATATAGGTCCCTTGTATAGTTCTAGAATTGCATCTTCAGACAGAGGCATAGAACTATGGACACCATTATTTGGCTAGGAATGAAGGGAGAATGAAATTCTTCAGCCAGTCTTTGCCCTTAGTATCCTGCCATTCCCATCTAATTTCAAGCAAAAATAACAGGTGAATCAAGCCTTAATTTGGCAGCCCTCAGAAGGGGCCATGGATGCTCTGTCATCAAGTTTAGGCTTTATCCTACAATAAAGTGCATCATCAAAGCTGTACAAAGAGGATGGGGACGAGATCAGATCCAGACACAAGAAAGTCAATCCTGGTGACGTTTCTAGGCTGGATAGAAGACAAGAGAGATTTAGAACAAGGGTGAGGAGGCAGAGGCATCAAGCCAAGTGGGAGTTGATGAAGATCTGATCTCCTTCTGAAACAGCAGAAAGGGACAGAGATGAGGTGAACAGCATTAGATAGGGCAGAATCCCAGGATTAGGATGTGGCAGGTGAGTAGTGCCAAATATAATTCAATAGTTTTCAGCCTGAGGAAATGGAAGAAGTTTGGTATTATTAAATTCTAAAAGGCTCTATCAGAGGGGAAACTGGTCTTTGTGGGGATAAAATATAAGAGTATTGGAGTATGGTTATTCTAGATTTGAAAACACCTAAAAGTCCACAATTATGTGACCATGGGGTTCTGTTTTCAATATATAAAAGCAAATTGCAGAGTAGTATTCTGACTAAGTTGCATTTTTTTAAAGATTTTATTTATTTATTTCACAGTGGGAGAGAGATCACAAGGAGGCAGAGAGGCAGGCAGAGAGAGAGGGGGAAGCAGGCTCCCTGCTGAGCAGAGAGCCCGATGCGGGCCTTGATCCCAGGACCCTGAGATCATGACCTGAGCCGAAAGCAGAGGCTTTAACCCACTGAGCCACCCAGGCGCCCCCGACTAAGTTGCATATTAAAACATCTTCCCCAGGACGCCTGGGTGGCTTAGTTGATTAAGCAGCTGCCTTCGTCTCAGGTCATGATCCCAGGGTCCTGGGATCAAGTCCCACATCAGGCTCCTTGCTCGGCAGGGAGCCTGCTTCTCCTCTGCCTCTGCCTGCCACCCTGCCTGCTTGTGCTCTCTCTCTCTCACTCTCGCTCTCGCTCTCTGACAAACAAATAAATAAAATCTTAAAAAAAAAAACCTTCCCCCCACTCATATAACTGCATTTTTCAGAACACAAAGAGATTTCTTCTTGTTTAAGCTTTAGTGGTATATGAGATACACACAGAGAGGGGAATATTACTCAACCATAAAAAAGAATAAATGTTAGGGGTGCCTGGGTGGCACAGTCGGTTCTGTATCTGACTCTTGGTTTCAGCACATGTCGTGATCTCAGGATCATGAGATCAAGGCCTGAGTTGTGCTCCTCACTTAGTGGGGTATCTGCTTCCGACTCTCTCTCCCTCTCCCTTTGTCCCTCCTGCCTATGCTCACTCACACTCTCTCTGAAATAAATAAATCTTTTATAAAAAAGAATAAATCTTGTAGTTTGTGACAACATGGATGGATTTTGAAGGCATTATGTAAATAGAGAAGGACAAACACCATATGATCTCACTTACTTTTATACTTGTGAAATCTAAAACAAACAAACAAACAAACAAACAAACGAAAACGAACAACAACATGGTTTTAGATACACAGAACAGATCAGTAGTTGCCAGAGGTGGGTGGGTGGAGGATAGGTGAAGTGGATAAAGGTTGTCAAAACGCACAAACTTCTAGTTATAAAATAAAATCATGGTGACCATAGTTGCATATTTGAAAGTTGCTAAAAAGTTAAAAGTTAACAGTTTTCATCACACACACACAAAAAAATCTGTGATTATGTGTGGTGACAGATGTTAACTAGATTTATTGTGGTGATCGTTTTGCATTATATGCAAATATTGAATGAATCATCATTATACATCTGAAACTAATATAATATTCTGTATCTATTATACCTCAATTTTTAAAAAGTACTACAAAATATTTAGTGTTCTGCACAACACAAAAGACTTTAGGCTTATCGGTCATTTGCATCTTAGTATGAACTAAGCTTATAAGGTACTTTCCCAAGCAAAATCTTTGGAGGAGAGGTGATGAGAGTGTCTGTGTGTCAAGCACAGTGGCCCTGAGATGAACAAAGAAAGAGGACTTCAGGCAGCACACTTCTTACTCCACTACTATGTCCAGAGCCAGAGCCGCCAGGCAACACTGCCCCACTTCCAGCCAGAGAATGGGCTTATCCTATATCAACTCTAACATCATCAAAACCAGTCCTTCAACCCCATGTGCCAGGAAGTAAGAAAGCCAAGGGACATGTGATATTTGTTAGCACTCATCACTCAACTCCCCTCTTGAGGAAACGAAAATAGATCATCAGTATTGTTCTACTGGATGTACAGTAGTAAAATGAACAAAATTTTGTTTTATAGCTAGCTTTACCCTATTATTTTGGTAATAATCAGTTATGCTTCCCTTACACAACACACTCCTGTCTGATGTCACTTCCTCAAAATCAGCACATCTAAATTAAACTGGCCCTCTTCCATGGTCTCCTCTCAATGAACAGCTTCTGTATCTACTGCTATGTAACAAACCATGCCAAACAAACAAATGTTTATCTCAGTCCATGCATCAGCAGGTCGGCAAGTCAGACAGGGCTCAGCTGAGTGGTTCTCCTGGTCTGAGCCAGGCTTGCCTGCTCTCCACATTTGCCGTCAGCTGTTCGCTTGGCTGGTACTGGCTTGGTTTCCAGATTTATGATGGCCTCTGCTGGGATGCCCAGACTCCTTCCACATGTTCTCTCATCCTCCCATCAGCTAGTCCAGACTGGTTTTGAGGTCTAGGCGCATCAAGAGCCTAAGAGCAAGGCATTCATGTTTTTCAAGGCTTTGCTTGTGATACATTTGCTACTAGTCCACTGGCAAAAGCAAATTACCTAGCTAAGCCCTGAGTTGGGTGGGGAGGATAATACCAACTGGTGTGGATATATAAAGGGGTAGAAACAACTTAGGGCCTTCTGTGCAATCAGTTCTCCATCCCTGATGATGTTCACTTTAACTTCTCTCATATCCCCTCACTTCTCATCTCTGCTAACTTCTAACTCCCCTAAACCTTGAAAATAGACACGTAACAGGTCCACCCACTTCCACTCTGGGACATCCTTTAGTCTTTTCTTCACATTGCAACAGAGTGATTTCTATTTTTATATTTATTCTTATTGAAGAAAAATTGACATACAATTTCATATGAGTTTCAGGTGTGCAGCGCAGTGATTTGACATTTGCATATATTACAAACTGATCATCACAGTAAGTCTAGTTATCATCTGTCACCATACGAAGTTAATACAATATTACTGACTGTATTCCCTATGCTGTACTTACATCTCCATGACTTATTTATTTTATAACTGGAAGTCTGTACCCCTTGATCCCTTTCATCCATTTTGCCCACTCCCATCCCTCCCTTCAGCAATCATCAATTTGTTCTCTGGATCTATCAGCCTGGGTTTTGTTTCTTTTTTTTCTTTGTTTAGATTTCACTTATAAGTGAAAATGCAGTATTTGTCTTTTTCTGTCTTGTTTATTTTATTTAGTATAATACCTTCAAGCTCTATCCATATTATCACAATGACAAAATTTCATTCTATTTTATGGCTGGGTAGTATTCCAGTGTGTGTGTGTGTGTGTGTGTGTGTGTGTGTGTGAGTGACATCTTCTTTATGCATTCATCCACCATTGATGAACACTTGGGTTGCTTCCTTATCTTGGCTACTGTAAATAATGCTGCAAGAACACAGGGGTCAGAATGATTCATAAAAGCCAAATCTGAACATTTTAGTCTCCTGGCTTAATACTCTTCAATGGATTCTGGTTGCACTTAAAATAAAAACCAAAACTTCTTAAAATGGCTTTTAAGTAGAGTCTTCCATCCTACATATTGGCTTACACCCATTATTCCAGTTTCATATAATAGTTCCCTTTCACATTCAGAGATGTCCCAGTTTGGATGATGAATTACATTGTCACCCTTCCCCTAAAAACCTCAGTGGTCTGCCTCCTACTTTGTGACTCTTCTAACCTCTTCTACCATCACACCTGCTGTGTTTTGCCCAAGTTACACTTGCCTTCTGTCTCTCCCCAGATGCTGTTCCCTCTACCTAGAATTTTCCCTTACCCTTTTACCTAGTTAATGCCTGTGCACCCTTCAGGTGCCACTTAGGAATCACTGCTCAGAGAAATCTTCCTTTAGTTCCCAGACAGTTCCCCTCTCCTGAATGATCTCTCTCAGCACCATGTCCCCTCAACCATAGATTTATCAGAGCTGCCATTTCAATTTAGGGCAAGAACCTTGGGTCTGGCTTTGCTCACCACTTACTCTGTGTCTGGAATAGGCACAAATAATTATTAATGGATTATATGGATAAATAATTATTGCATTATAAAATAAGAGAAATATCGAGATTATAAACAATCCACTGATCCAGGTTATTTATGAATCATAATATTGGTTACCAGAGAATATTTAAATTGCAATCAATTAAAATCAGAAAGCAATAAATGGTCATTTAACCCAGAGGAGGAAACAATCCATGAACGATTAATGACCCACCCAAGATCTCTCTCCCTTTCTTGAAGTCCAAGTGAAATGCAGACTGGTCTAACAGTTTTCTGTTTTATTTCTAGGTGACAAGACTTGCATTGAGAAACCTTAAAATCCCCTCCAGCCTCAGATAGTCATCAGTTACAATTTAACTTTACTTTTGCCTTGATAGCACTTTTTATTTTCTATTTCTCTTCCCCTTCCTTCTCTTTCTCTTTTTTTTTTTTTTTTTTTTTTTTTTTTTTTTTTGCATCGTCAGTCACGAAAGCAGAGAACTGCTGTCCAGGACACTATGTCATAATGCAAAAAAAAAAAAAAAACACATAAAAATGAAAAATCTGTATGGAGAATGGGATGGTCAGGAAAACCCATTAAAGACTCTTATTTCTTGGTTTCCAGAAAATTTCAAGTCATAAATCCATTTCGAATGTTTCCATCCCTCATTACAACAATGGATACAATGGATAATGGGAAATCAAACGAACTAATTTGTCAATTCGAGGATGTGACATCATGACCATTCATTTCTGGGGTTGCTAATGCCAACCAGTGACCTTCTAGAATAATGTACAGCTGAAATGTGAAGAGGAAATTTAATTAGAAAAGGTCAACTATCGCTCAATGCACCAATAAAACAAGATTTTTTTCCTTTACAATAAAATCTCAAAAATAAAAAAACACATCATATCTTCTGATAAGCATTCAGTGCTTATAGCCCAAACTATAATGACTATTTAAATTATATGGAGGATAATATTTGCTGAGCTCTTGAGTATCTGAAGCCATAGACATTCCTTTAAAGGTCAACTGTAAAACCAAGTTAATAACTCTGAAGAAAAATGCCTTTTTTTTCCCACCAGGAATTCACAATAAAAATAGTCTCCTTCTCTACACAATTTTAACTATGCTTGGCAAAAAGACAAAACCAATAGACAAATTATACATGATTACAGGACTCTTTGGCTATTCAGTGTCACAGATCAAGAGGAACAGTTCCTGTTGCAAGTAATGGCCCAGTACCACATTCACTCACATATGCTTCCATAGAGAGTTTCGATGGAGCTTTGAGAATGACACGCTCAAGCAGCCACATTTTTAATATCTATTAAAGTCACTGTGCCATGACTGAACAACGCCACCTGTGAGCAGAAGGGAGGGGAATACGAGCAGCCGCACTATGCACGTGGCTGAGGGGAGTGCACGCTGTCACCCAGAGCTATTCCAAATATCTGACTCTCTTCCAGATAGACTAAAATATTGGCGCTGGATAACAGCCAAGGAACGACAAGATGTACGTGTTCCTCCAAGCAAACCCCAATGTGCTAATGCCAACACCATATTTTTCCCTCTTTGTATTAGTTTAGGTTCTTTAAAACAAGAATGTTATTGAACACCGCAATATTTTCTCAGTTTCTCTCGTTCCTTGGCAATTACTTACAGCTTCTACAGAAAACATCTCTCTCGACAGCATTTGGTCCTCAAATACAGACCGATGAATTTCTGTACAAGCTCACTCGCATCAGTCTAGTGTGTCTTTTCTCCTGATCAAATACAGTATCAGTGCATTAGACAGGGGAAAGAAGTGATGGTTGTCAGCCGCCTACCCCTACCCCAGGCCCTGCCCTCCCTTACTCCTTATATTTTCGTGATCACTTTCATTCTTCATGGGAGTCATAGGATATATGGGCTGTTGCCACCATTTTTCAGATGGCAAAACTAAGTCTACAAAAGATCAAGAACTTGACAAAGGTCACCCTGCTAGCAGGAATTAGAAGCTATATTCATCTCAAGGCAGTCCCCAATGCCTGTGCTCATTCCTTTACATGACACGGAATCAGGTGACACCATACTATCTGCCTCTAGGATTTTCAATATGTGTAAGGCTATCAGTAGGGACCTGAGGGAAAAAAGTACATGATTAGGATGACCCAGTGAACATCACCCCAATTCACTGGAGCCCTGAGTAGAAGAATTCCTTGACCCACTTCCATAAAGAATGTTCTACAGGAATCTAGCACTACTAATGTCACTAATATGGGAAATGGCTGAGCCAGAAGTGAAAATGTGTTCTTAAAGGAATGCAATGCATCAAAGTCTGCCAAGTGGAAAATGCCCAAGCGTCAGATGACCTCTAGTTTTGTGTCCTTCTTTCCTCCCTGAACCTTCTTCATCTCATTTACAAAATGGGCACCGTAATGCTCACATGATAAAATTCTCTGAAAATTATGTAAGAGCACATATGCAGAGCTCCCTTTATCATCTGTGATAGGGGGCAGGTGCACGAGACAGGTTTGCTGGATCCAAGTCCAAAAAGACATTTTACTTCAAATTAGTAGAACTCAGTGCATCATCCCTATTTTTCAAATGTGTTTTCTCAAGGCTTTCTGGTGTTTATCAGGGCACATTCATCATTGTCTCAGCATTACCTGCACCAAATCCAGGTCACATGAAGTTATAAATGTATCTTGTATTCTAATGGCACAACCCTTGCTGCTTCGAGGGCAAGAAGAAAAAATATATATTCCTAAAAGAACACATCGACCTAAACAAAGCCAAACAGTCACAAACCAGAATGTAGTGGAGGAAACAGACTTCTTTGTTCTGCAAGAATAATATTCTGAGTGTGAGGAATGCCCAGAGGTTACTAAGGAGAAACAGAATGGGCACATGGGGTCGCCTAATGGGAAGACAGCAGGCATGATTTATGACATAGCCTTAAGAGAGTAAAGACTCACTATGCTGTGCAGGACAAAGGGAAGAAGGGAGGCAAGATCCTCTCACACCCCTCCCCACAGCCAGAGAAGAGATGGAGATAAATGGACCCAGACGCGTAAGGGCAGACATTTGATTAAAAGTGAGTGGTAAAATTTTTTTCAGGAAAGCATTGGGATTTAAGAGAAGAACAAACTTCTGTTTTGTGAGATTCTAGGATGTGAACCAAGAAAATCCATCAGGGAAAAAAACTGAGACAGGAAAGAATGCTTGAGATGCAGACACCTGAAAAGAAGAAATGCAGCAGACAGGGAAGAGAGCTGAAGAACCTGGTTCCCACAGGCTAGTGAGCCATCAAGCTGCGTCTAGGGCCTTCTATGCATCCCTGCTGGCCCCTCGGAAAGGAAAGCCAACGTAGAGACTGACACCTCAGGGCTGAAGTTAGAGAAGTCTGTGGTCCCCAGAATTCTTCTATTCTAACTACCCTAAACAAAACAAAACAAAGCAAAACAAAAAAATTGATTCATTTTCAAAAGCCACTTGGTGTGCAAAGTGAAAGACACATGCTAAGTCATTTGACCTTTACTCTTCCATGTCTCACCTCATCCAGTAAATCTGATCCACCTGTTTGCCCTGGAGGCAATGCCAAAATGTCCTCCAGAGAAGAACTTCCTGACTCTCATTTTCCTTTCTTACGGTTGAAATTGGGTGGGAATGTGGGAAGGACATTTACCTTCATTAGCTGCACATTTGAACAGTCTTGATTTGTGGTACAATTGGGTCAATCTTCCAGGGAAGAGAGGAGAAGACAGGCAACAGTTAGACACAGTGCAGCCTCTCAGAGGGCAGTTAAGAAGTGAGTGGGGTGGTTACAGACAGGAGACATGGAGCCAGAAGACATGGGTCCCCACCAGAAGCGCGTGCTGGAGAGACCAGCCTGTGCTATGACAACATGACCTCCCAAATCCTCTCCCTGCCCATATATCTTCCCTATTTGAGGATGACATGAGACCAAGAACCTGATGGAGATCCTCATGGAAACAATGTTCACAACTTTCACATTTTCCTGAACAAACCCAATTCCACAAAATCTTCTTTTAACAAAGGACTTTGATAGGGTTATAACTAAAATATAATTTCATGGTAATACTCTATAAGACTTCCCATACAAATGATAGTGTTTTTATTAAAACTATTTTTAATCATCATTATTTGAAAGAAAAAATAGGGTAATATCTTATTATGAAAATACAAACAATAATTTATGGAATGCCTCTGTGGGAAGAGGTAAAAAGATGAATAAGGTAAGGCCCCTGCCCACATAAAATCTAAAACTATAGATCTTACCATCTCTGCCTTTTGAACAAAGGAGGAACAGGAAAGACCCACTGGAAGTCACAGGATCTAGGACCTAAGACCATATCTGAGTTATTCCAACTCTCTAAATAACCCCAGTCCTCCTACTAGAAGCACATTATTTAACCACTGACAACATTGGCATCTGTCTCTCTAGAAGACCTCCAAAAAACTCCCTGCTGTCTTAATTCAGGATACCAGTGTTCTGATCCTCCCCTCTCCCCAGCCCCTGCACTTGGTCACTGCCTTGAATTCATCCAGCACCCTGTCCCGACTTTGGACATCAGTGCATCTATAGGGAACCTCTAGCCTGTGCTTTGGTGGGATCCAGCTTCTGGGATGGTACCTGGCTTAGCCTCACGCTCCAGTAAAAAAGCAGAAAGTCTTCTCTGGAAGAAACTCTGAGGACAAAAGTCCACCAGACACTTCTCCCCTGCTCTTCCCTACCCCGAGGCTGGAGGCAAACTCACTTCTAGGCAAATTTAGTTCTGCTTAGGCAGGACCAGCATGGAACAACATAGAGAAAGAGTTTTCTTCACAATCCACCCTGATTCTCAGATCTTCCTGCTCTTTGGGTTGTCCCCTTAAGGAGGAAAACTACCCTGCTTTCAGGGGGCAGCAACCACGCAGTGCAAGTTCTGAACCGGAAGTCTTAAGAAACCTCCTTCTGTTTCACATTCATTACCCAACTGATCCATTTTTACCAACTTATCCCTCAAATCTATGTATTTCTCATTGTTTGCTGCTGCCATCAGCCTCACCCACGTCCGTATACTCAGTGGCCTCCTGAAAGCCTGATGCTCAACCGTTAACCTCTACTCCTCTCTCCACTAATCCCTTCTATGCATCTGACATCACTGCCTGCTTCCATCTCTGAATACCAGCCACACTGACTTTCATTTTCCACCTTAAGCCTGCCATGATTTCTTTGACTGCATGGCAAAGAAGAACCTGGTTCCTCTGCCTGCCATTTTTTTGCTTCCCCTTGCCTCTTTGACTAGTCAATCCTCACTCATCTTTTAGACACAGCTGAAGCATCAGTTGTTCAGGAAAAGCTTCTCTGATCCCAAAGACCTATGATTTCCCCATTCTATGCTTTTCCATTACTTTCCTTCATTTATATATTTGTATGATTTATTTTTTTAAATTTTATTTATTTATTTGACACAGAGAGAGAGATTACAAGTANTTTTTTTAAGATTTTATTTATTTATTTGACACACAGAGAGAGATTACAAGTAGGCAGAGAGGCAGGCAGAGAGACAGGGAGAGGAGGAAGCAGGCTCCCTGCTGAGCAGAGAGCCCGATGCGGGCCTTGATCCCAGGACGCTGAGATCATGACCTGAGCCGAAAGCAGGGGCATTAACCCACTGAGCCACCCAGGCGCCCTATTTGTATGATTTAAAAAAAAATGGCCGTTTCCCCCACTGTTCCTATGAACTCTATAAATTACAACTGATTCTGTTTCCTTCATCATGAAAATCTCAGCAATCAATAGAGTACCTGACTCTTAGTAGGAAGTCAATTAATATTTCTTTAAAAAAAAGAGTAAATAAATGAAGACTACACAGTAACACAGAGCTCCAGTTCTAGTAGCAAGCTGTATTGTGTTTGAATCTTGGCTATATCACTCTCAAGTCCTGTGAGCTGAAATAAGATATTTCACCTAAGCTTTAGACTTCACCCCTTTCTTAAAAAATTTGAAAAGATTTTTGGTTTAATTTTTAAGTAATCTCTATACCCAACTCACAACCCCAAGATCAAGAGTCACATGCTCTTTCGACTGAGCCCTCCAGGCGCCCCTTAACCTCTTTTTATATAGAGGCAGTAAAGATTCCTACTTGGAATTTATAAAGTTCAAATGAAGTATCTACCAAGTATTTAGCATAGAGCTTGACACATAAGGAGGGCTTAGTTAGTGACCAACTAACAAGGGAATGACCCAAGGATATGTCAACAGTAGAACCAAAGACCCAATACGCTACCTCTATTGTAGCAAAAAAAAAAAAAAAAAATCATAGCTCTCTTTTGGGGCATCCTTTTCTTCTCCCCCTCTGGATCAGATTTTAGATCGAAGTAATAACTACAATATAAATGAGTTTCAGAACCACAGTCCCAAGCTAGAGGTCTAGTCTGGGGCCCAGAGAGTCATAGATAGCCGAACACCATGCTGCATATCCTCATTAATGAAGAATTCTGGGTTGTTGTTGGTTTTTTTTTTTTCATTTAAATTATCATCTGTGTGTCTGCATAACAAAATTTTGATTCCACTTTTGGGTACACTTTAGAGAGGAAATATTTGGCTTAGTAGGACATACCCTTGATTTGTAGTGACAAGAATGCCTATTCTGAATCAGGATTATCTCAGAAAAAGCCAGGAGTTTTGGTTTACCCGGAGCTGGTTTTGCTGTGTAGATGGCATGAGAAACCAACTGTCCTTGTTGCTTCCACAGTGCTGCAGGCTTCAAACAAATTCTTCTAACAGGACTCCTTCCTACATGTCAAGCTATCTGCATTGAGAGAACCTAAACAAAACAACAACATTGTCTATTCTCGCTCCGAGGTTTGGAATGGTAATTCCTCCCGGCTAAAACCTTTGAATGGGCATGAAGAAACTAAAATCAAAAGGAACAAGGACAAGGCAGCTTTGTGAGTCTGGAATGATATAAAGGAATCCTTCGTGTGAGTAGGGAGACACGCACCGAGAGGAGGGACAAACCCCCTCTTTCTTGACCTAAACTATCCACCTCACACCGAGGGCAGCAAACATGTTCTATAAAGGGCCAAAGGGACAATATATTAGGCTTGTGGAACATCGAGTTTATTGCAGCAACCCAGTTTGGCTGCTGCCCTGTGAACAGAGCTATAAAGGATTGAGCATGGCTATGTTCCAAAAAGACTTGATCTGTGGACCTGAAAATTTGAAGTTCATGTATTTTTCACATGACAATATACTCTTTTTTAAATTTCTAACCCCCCCCAAAAAAAACATGTAAGCCTATAAAAACCATTCTTGGTTTGCCGACCACACAAGAATAAGCAGTGGGCTGCATCTGGCCAGCAGGTATTTCTGACCCTTGTTTTATAAATCAGCATGATCTCACACTTATTGGTGTCCTAACTGCCCTTCAGGTAGGTGTTCTACAGGAAAACAGCTGGCCTGCCCCAACTGGACTAGAGAAGTTGTGTATTGCACGGTGGAGATGAAAGATG
The DNA here is from genome assembly GCA_002007465.1 of Ailurus styani. NCBI lineage: Eukaryota > Metazoa > Chordata > Mammalia > Carnivora > Ailuridae > Ailurus > Ailurus styani. Next base: position 306,184 of record LNAC01000529.1, on the reverse strand, counting down.
GGAACCAATAGACAAAAATTAAAAACTCGATGAAACAACACTCCACACACACTTTACGGTTCATCTTGCAGCTTCACAAAGAGGAAGCTTTTATTTGAGCCCCTTAAGGACTGAGAAGCAGGTAGGGCAGTTTAGAGGCCCTGATTATAACCACAGCAATTAAGGTTTAGAAAGTCCAAAACAAAGTTGTAAAACTAATATATGTAGCCAAGCCACGGACAAAATCTCCACTTCCAGGTCTAAATGCACAGCTGGAAGCCAAAGCACAGAGCTTTCATTGGTAAATGCACCTATCTTTGAGAGTGCTCATGAATTGAGCTGCAGACCACTTGAGAAAACCACATTTTGACAAAGTAAATGCTAATATCATGCCCAATATACGTCTGAACCTTTCCCCACCATCCCACACTTCACTCTGGTCTCCACTGCTGCACTGAGTGAATTCTGTGCCCCTCCCCAGGGCATTCGCATCCGCCTTGAACAGGTGACATTTGAAAATAGGGTTTCTGCAGATAAACTAATTACAGTGAGATCATCCTGGATTGTTACAGTGGGCTCTAAATCCAATGACAGTCATCCTTATAAGAAGAGGAGAAAACACATAGAGACCCACACACGGAAGAGACCGGGTGAAGACAGAAGCAGATTGGCGTGACAAAGCTGTGAGCCAAGGAACGCCAAGCACTGCCAGCAACCACCAGCAGTGAGGAGAGAAGCCTGGAACCGATTTTCAATCAGAGCCTCCAGAGGGAGGCCCTGCCTACACCGTGATTCAGACTTGTAGCCTCTAGAACTGTGAGAAAATAAATTTCTGTTGTTTTTAGCCACCCAGTTTGTGCGACATTGTTACAGCAGTCCTGGGAATCTGACATAGCCGCCCACTGGCATTTTACACTCTAGAAATACCTTTGAATTTGGTTTCCCTGAAGACATTACTCACGTTGACTCCAACACTCAGAAGAACCCTTTGCGGGGCGCCTGGGTGGCTCAATGGGTTAGTCAGTATCTTTCGGCTCAGGTCATGATCTCAGGGTCATGGGATCAAGCCCTGTGTGGGGGTCCTGCTCAGCGGGGAGCCTGCTTCTCCTTCAGTCTCTCTCCCTGCTTATGCTGTCTCACTCTCTCTCAAATAAATAAATCAAATCTTTAAAAAAAAAAAAAAAAGAGCACTCTGCTGCCCTAATTCACTGGACTCACCCCCATGTGTCCCTTAAGAATTAGTTCAGGGCGCCTGGGTGGCTCAGTGGGTTAAAGCCTCTGCTTTCAGCTCAGGTCACGATCTCAGGGTCCTGGGATCGAGGCCCGCATCGGGCTCCCTGCTCAGCAGGGAGCCTGCTTCCCCCTCTCTCCCTCTGCCTGCCTCTCTGCCTCCTTGTGATCTCTCTCCCTCTGTGAAATAAATAAATTTAAAAAAAATTAAATTTAATTTAAAAAAAAAAAAAAGAAAGAATCAGTTCAGTCCACTTTCTCCAGGCAACTTTGTCCAGCCCCATTCCACCGGAAGAGGTTGGGGACCCCTTCAAGGGTGCCAGCCGTTGGGCTGGGACATGTCTATGGTCACACCTGTACAGCTCTCACACTGTATTAGAAGACATAACTGCACACTGGACACCACCCCCCAAATAGATCCTGATCTCTGTTGGGGAAGGTCCATGTCCTTTCTCTCTGTACGCCTAGTACTTATTAGATGCTTGTGACCTATCTCCGGAAGTGACAGGGGGAGCGTGTTTGCAGTACCAGAGGAATTTTCTTTGGTTTTGTTTTATATTCCCCACCCTTGTCTCTGCCACTTAGCAGTGGTGTAACCAGAGTCAAGGGACTTACTTTCTCTCTTTCAGTTTGCTTTTCTGTAAAGTGGGGATAATGATAGTTCCTACCCTACACGGGAGTGAGGATTAAACGTGTTAATGTATGTAAAGCATTTAGAATGTAAGTGGGAAGTGCGTGCTAAGTACCAGCTATTATTACTTTGCCCCAGAACAGCAGTGCTCTCTGGCTATGGACCCAGCAAAGGCTTCAGTGCCTAAATATAAGATACAATTTCAAGATATGTGGGAGAAGCATAGGAATAGAACTCAGGGAAGCAAGGAGGGTCTCAATCTCAGGCTTGACTAGTTTGGGCAAGTCATGGTACTCCTTGGGGCCTTATTTTCACTCTTGACACAAGACGGGGTTAGAATAGGTAGAGTCCTCCAGGCCAGAAACCCAGGATTTTAGGGACCCATGAAAGTGATCCTGGAGGTTCTCCGGCTCTGCCGAATGTTCCAGACCTATAGGAAATCATACAGGTATTTAAAAGTGATAAGCCTGATCACACTAACCAAATGTCAAGTTTCGCCATTTAGAAGGAATTCTATTAACTCCACGTAAAAACACTATTTACTTAATACTGACTGGTGTTTTTGTTGGCAGTTACTTATCCTTATAGAATAATAACAAAACTAAATAATCTTTTTACTTAAAAATGTTGTTCTGTAAGTAGACATTTCTTTTCCCCAAAGCAGGTGAGAAGGTACTAAAAAGTATCTTGAGAACCTGAGACTTTCAATGAACTACATGTTCTCTAAAGTCCTTTTTGGCTCTAATGCTCACAAGATTACAGAAAATTTCTCTAAGGCAATCAACTATAACAATTTATTTCACATTTAATTTTACTCTGTGGCCTCAGGAGGAAACTGTCTCACTCTAAAGTGTCAGGGGAAAAGACACGGAACATCCAGATGAGGGTTCTAAAGAGTAAAACATATGAAGGGGGGAATTTAAAAAGCCGGGAATGCCAGGCTAGGAGGCAGAAACGAATTTTATGTTTCTGAGAAACAACAAGAAAGTCAAATGACCTGGAGTAAAAATGACAATAGACCTTGGGAATAATAATAGGCACTTCTGTTCATCTGGATGTAAATTTGGAGCTACTATGTATTCCCAGAAGGCTAAGAAGAGGGGAGGGATGGGCAGCTGCCATTACTTATCAGCCCTATCAATTTTAGGAATCAGCGTGGGCCCCAGGTTCATGAATAGTCAGGGCGTGGAAACTCAGCAACAAGTGTTCTGTTTTCAGAAGTCGCTCACTGTGTTGGGTATTCAGGGCAGCCATGAAACTGTTCTCAGCCAGAGGATGGGATACAAACCCATCACAACCCCTGGAAACAGATCTGGGGAGGATGGGCAAGAATGGAGAGGCAAGTAAAACAGAGTGTTACATTCTTCTAGGAACACGGGGTATTGGTAGAGAGGGGAGCAATACTAATAACGCCTGGAGAAGGACCTTCGAAAACGAAGTCCTGAACAAATGAGTTATCTAATTTGGGCCTTAGGATAAAACTCTACATTAGATGTCCTTTTTATCTCCATTTTACAACCCATGGAAATAAAGACCAACCAAATGAGAAAAAGAAAGGCTATTTATTCAAAGCTTCCCATAGCCAGGATGTTACCCACCATCACATGCATTTGGAGAAGACTCACAGGCAAGACAAGTGAGGCCTCAAGTATCAGTATCAAGGGGAGACCTCAGGTGTGCCCTGATTGGAGGCTGTTCATGTGTGAAAGCTATAAGTAGGCAAACTAGAAGTGCATATGCTTATGTGATTGGTTAAGAGTGCATATTTGGCTTCCTTTGGTTGGTTTCAAGTTGGAAACAGTGACAAAAATTAGGAAAGCTATCAGGTATTAATCATGTCCAAACTATTTGGGGCCTTTTTTTTTTTTTTTAAAGATTTTATTTATTTATTTCACAGAGGGAGAGAGATCACAAGGAGGCAGAGAGGCAGGCAGAGAGAGAGAGAGGAGGAAGCAGGCTCCCTGCTGAGCAGAGAGCCCGATGCGGGCCTCGATCCCAGGACCCTGAGATCATGACCTGAGCCGAAAGCAGAGGCTTTAACCCACTGAGCCACCCAGGCGCCCTATTTGGGGCCTATTGTGTCAGGGATTATTGTTTGATTTCCTAGATTGTTAGTAAAGATAGTGGTCTGACTTCCTATAAGTTTAACTTAGGCAGGCTTCCTGGGCTGGTTACTGTACATTAATGCTTTGGTTTCCAAGGCTGGTTGCTTTAGGTTGTGGGTCAAAATTCTATTTTTATTTATTTATTTCTAATGTTTTTTTAGTTAAAGTATAGTTGAAGCCCAATGTTACCTTAGTTTCTGGTGTATAAAAGTTCTCTCTCTTTCTCTCTCTGTATATGGCTGGCCATTGTCTATTTGTATATTGTCTTCCAATCCTTAGGTATGAGTCTGTACAAAAGAAAGTTGGCCAAATAATTACCAATATTAACTTTCACAGCCCTAGTGAAAGACTGGGGTGGCTTCCATGCTGTATCTGGTATGTCAAAATGCCTAAGGCAAATGATGTATTCACCTATGAAATGTACACACACTCTAATAAAAGCATCAACCATCTCTTTCAAAAAGTAAGTTCATTATGGGGCTCCTGGGTGGCTGTCATTTAAGTGTCCAACTCCTGATTTCAGCTCAGGTCATGATCTCAGGGTCATGAGATCCAGCCCCATGTCAGGCTCTGGACTCAACATGGAGTCGGCTTGAGATTCTCTCTCTCCCTCTCTAAATAAATATACAAAATCTTTAAAAAAAAATTTTTAAGTAACTTCATTACTTTTCTTTTCTTTTTTTTAAGATTTTACTTATTTATTTGATAGAGAGAAATCAAGTAGGCAGAGAGGCAGGCAGAGAGAGAGGAGGAAGCTGGCTCCCTGCTCAGCAGGGAGCCCGATGCGGGGCTCGATCCCAGGATCCTGGGATCACCACCTGAGCAGAAGGCAGAGGCTTTAACCCACTAAGCCACCCAGGCATCCCAGTTCATTACTTTTCTTTTCTTGCTTACTTATTTGTCCTTATATTATGATTATAAAAAGCTATAGAAAATGATTTCATAAATAAATCATTGGTAGATCCAAGTTTTCAAAGATACACAGATTCCAGGATACACCAAAAGCAAAAAGTTCTCAAAGGGCTCTTTGTAAAGAATCTTTGCCAATACTTCTTGCTCTAAAAATCCAAACATCTTCCCCTCCATAAACTGTCCCCAGTGCTACTGGCAGAACCAGAACCTGAGTGGGGTAAATCATGGGTCTGACCAGAATGGCCAAGACCATGTCCTCAGGTAACACCAGTGTGAGTGCCCGCGCTCCCTTTCTGTCTGCCCAGTCAAGCCATCCCTAGGAGCTCTGACATAAGAAAGTACAATACTCATGATTAGAACATGAGTAGACAGAAAATAATCTGTGTTCAAAGAGCTAATGGTCAACTGTCTATGAACCCTACTGTTTTTGACTATTATGATAATAAGACATGAAATGGCTACTGAATGAAGGGACATGAGCATCATCACTGGATGATTTCTGAGAAAAGGAACTAATTCTGTTCTCTCTGCTAATAGATACCTGATGGAAAGCAGGACTCTGCTGTAGCTACAGGATTCTGAAATTACATAAAAGCTGGCTCAGGCCAACTTTGCTGGGGCTTGATAAGTTCTTTTGATAGGAATGCACCCAAGAATGCACCCGTCTGCTCCCTCACTCCCACCTCTGCCAACTGGTAAAATCCATTCAAGCCCAAAGACCCCCAGCTCAAATGCCAATTCTCAGCAACACCATTCCTGAGTGACTTGTCCTGGCATGGATCAACTTGCCCTTTGTCTCCATGGAGCTTTGTGCAGAATGTTAAATAAATACCTACACTGTGGGATTATAGCTATTTTTTAATACAATGTTTATGTCCCTCATTCAACTCGGTTTCTTTAAGGCAAGTCTATGCCTTATTCATCTTTTTCTCAATATTTGGCATTTAACAGTGCATCTCACAAAATCCAGTAAGGAAAGTGTGATTATGATAGCCTCATTGAGGAAACAGGTTCAGAGAGATCAATTATTTGCCTAAGGTCATAAGGCTAAGAACTGAAAGAATTAGTCTCAGTCCCATTTCTTAGCAGTTTAAAATGTTTTCATGACATCCTTTGCCTCTAATAAGCTCTAAATGCTGCCTCACTAAAGCGGTCAAGACAACTCCAGTGTTCCAGATTAGTCTGTGTATGAACAGCTCGTTTCGTGCTGGAAGAGCTGTGCTTGGAATACGTTAACACCAGCCCTGATGCTCACTACCTGTGGTCATAAGCAGTTCTCTTGTTTTCTCTTTTTTTCCTGTGAAGAATACACGAGCACAATTCCTGTCCAGTTTCTTCAGTGATCATATATTAATTTTTAATAAGAAAAGAAGACCAGTATCTACCTGGCAGCAGAAGGAGAAAGGGATCACAAGCACGAGCAAGAGCATAAGGTATAAATTCTGTGCCTGCAGCCTCCTCAGAACTCAAAGGACAAGTGATTTCTGTTTCATCTGCAATGCTTATCACAGAGGACCTCTGCAATGGATGGATATGAATATTCCACTCCTTAGGAAAAGAAACCCCTGCTGGGAGGAAGGAATATTTATTTTTTCAGTCCCTGCCTTGGCCTGGCTGAAGTAAACCCTTCGCTCTGACCTTACATCTTCAAAGCAGCCTCCTAATTGTCATTTTCTTCCCAAGTGAATGTTCCCTCAGGGAGAGGGGCTCTGATCAAAAACCCTGAGTATTTTTCTTTGCAAGATGTGCACAGTCTTTATTATAAATGAATAAACTGGCATTCAGTTTTATACACCAAAGGAAAAATTAAATATGTAAACAGAAAAGTATCTAGTATTTCTGACAGTATTTCTCCTTAAGTCATCTTTCCTAGTCTTTTTTTTTCTGACGGCTCCTGCCTCCCCTCACCCAGCTGCTCTCTGTCCCCTCTGGACATTCTTTCTCCACTCCATTCTGGCACAGAATCATCAAGAAGTCCCGCAACACCAGACTGGCATGTTTGGGCAGGAAAAAGGTAAAAGACTTGCTAATGTGTAATATTTTCTGTTGTATTTAATGAGAACTACTTCTACTCCGTTCGCTTTCCTACTAAGGTGGACATGAATTTATTTCCTAGACCTACAAAGTTCTTAGCAAACTGAACAGATCATCTAAGGATATTAGATGGTGCCAGATACTCACATTTTCTGACCGGAGCCTCTTGGCCGGACACCCACCATCCCTGGGGTGAAGCATGTAATACAGTCGGACTTTGCTTGCATGTTTTCGACTCTGGGAAGGAAAAGCAGAAGCAGATACTATGAAAGAGAAGGCATTTTAAATCCTCTGAAACATAGCCAGTGACTACAAATGCAAAGTGGTACTTTCATTAAAAACACTTCCACATGCTCCTGAAAATTATGTGGGGTGAAGATTCAGATAGGTTAAGTGACTTGCCCAAAGTTACAAAGCCAACACAATTTCAGAACTAGAAAAGACAGTGAAAGAAGAAAGCTAAAAGCATTGGGATGTTTAACCCTGGGGTGAATAATATATTTAATTATCCTCAAAATAAGAACAATTCAGGGAGAGAATAATACAAGGATCAGCTGCAACAGAAGGCTAGGTCCCCAGCCTTGTCTCGAACTCCCACTGCCCTGCCCTAAGGATCTGGGGACAGACAATGCCCCCTGGGAGTCGGCATGTGTAGCATCTCCAACAGAAGTCTCTACGTCTGGTTCTCCCATTTTGGAGCCTCATTAATAAGCTATCAAAAGTGATTTTCCAGAGCCAGACATCATGAGCAAAAAGAGATATCAAATGCAAGCCTGAGGACTGATCAGAGCCCAGACTGCATGCAAGCAGGCAGAGCAGTGCAACAATAAAGTCCCACCACCGGCAGGACTGTCAGGATTCTGGGTTTCTGCCTGTATTGACGGGTCCATGCCCAGCGTGGAGAAATTGATCGCATCCTAGTTCCATCTTTCCTCCACTCCTTTGCTCAACTAAGAGCCCACCTGAACTTCCCTCTCCTTTAAAGAATACTGCAGTTCTAACTTCCAAGTTACTCCCTGAGGATGGCCGAGTAAAAAGAGCACGAATAGTCACAAGTTTAGAAGTCAAGTACAGTTCCGCTGCTCTCTGGCTGAGTGATATTGAGCAAGTCAGTTTAATTTGTTTACAGCTAAAATGAGTCTCATTTTCTCTGTTTACAAAATGAACATAATATTTATTAGGGTTGCCGTGAAAATCAAATGAGGCAGTGCATAGGAAAAATTGCAATCCACATAATGCTTAACTTAACGTGTCTCACCAGCACGGGCACCAATCCTGAACTCTGAACCTACAGTGCTAGGATGCGAATTCTCCTGGAATCCATCGCTACTTAATTCTGATCCCCAAACCCCTTCCTTTGTTCAGGGCTGATTTCCTCCTTCTCCAGGCCTTGGTTCCACTTTGCCTTTACTTACAGTTGGGGACCTGCAAGCGTGGTGGCTTGCCTTCACAGATTAGCCACAAAGGCAAAGTGATTTTCAGAGAATGCACAGCAATTTGCAACTTGTTTACAGGACAGGATATGATGTAAATCCCTATGCCTGGTTTTCCTTCTTTATCACTTTTTTCATCCCTTTATTGTGCTTCTAAAAAACATGCTTCTAAACAGTCCTTGAACACTTTCAAGGCCTTTAAATGGGTTAAAAAGTACTAATGGAACATGAAAGATATTACAGTTGCGCAAAAGTACTGAAGTGTGATTTTGAAATATATTTGTAGCCATTTCTAGGTTGCATTGTAAGTTGTAATCAGGGGTTACCCGGAGTCTTGTCCCCCTGCGAGATTGGTAGGACACAAGATAGAGACCTGTGTGGACTTGTGCCAGAACATTTCGACAGCACTGTTCAGCTTCCGCATGCTTTTGAGAATGATGCAGTGCAGACTAGTGAAGGTTTTTTTTGCAGAGAAATATGTTGATTACTAAAATCTGTACACATTTTCTAGTTTTGTTGGTGTTTTGGAGGAAGGGGTAGTGGAAAATTTAAGGATACGCCTACAGTCAAAAAAAAGAATAAAGAATAGTTAAAAACCTGCAAGATGCTAAATATGGTCATAGAGGCTGGGCTGGGGTAAAGCACAACAGACAAGTACTTAGTGAAGAGACAAAGCGATACCAGCATAGCGTGAGCTCAAATGTGGCTCAAGTGAGCTCGATGTTGCATTTGTTACCATTGAAGAATGGATCTCAGTACCTAACACCATCATTCTGCTCAAAGCCCTGGATCCCCAGAGAACAAAATCATGGCAAAATTGGAAATCTCATAATGCATCCTGTTTTGTGGTCAGATTTCTATTTGCTAAAATATTACATTTCTTTCAAAAAGACTCTCTCCAGCAAAGGCGGAGTTCACTGGGTTATCTAATTGCAGTTGGACAACACTGGAAAAAAATCATTAGCTGAAAAGAAAAGGGAAGTACATGATCAGCTCATGAAGCCATTAGTGATAAGAGACATTGGACTCCAAGTCTTATTGGCGATTTTATTCATTAAAGGCCTGTTTTTCTCCTTCATCTCTCCCAGCCTCCAGTTTTGAGGGAAGAAGGACTGACTGTCCTCCAGGTTCTTCTTTTGCTGCTGTGTATAGGTGAAGAAAAACAGAGCTTTGGAAAATGCGATGGGGGAGGCATTCTGGTTCATCATTTAGCTGTTTCCCTGTTGCCTCTGACCTCCTGCTCCTTTTCCCAGACTGCTAGGGCTGCACCCAATGCCACACAAGCCCACCCTGACTTACGGCAGGAAGTAAAAACCCAGAAGACAGGCCACTTCTCAGCGACGGGAGTGTGGAGTCATACCCTTCCAGTTAGACTGACTGAAACCCAAAGCCACTTCCAAAGTATGTCAGTCGACCAGGATAAAGAGATTGCTAGCAGATTGCTCCCAGGTGCCCTAGAACTCACCCGCCTCAGCCCTGGAACCTTCAACACCTGGCTGCAGTTCGTCTACTGAGCCCCCTCCTTTCTTCCTGGCATTCTCCCTTCTTCCTCAAGGTGGGACACACTGAGTCACCCACAGCATCTTCCTCCAACAGGCTCCTCTCAACCCCTTACCTACCAGAAACTGCTTGAACTTTGGCATGGTAACCTCACTCCTTCCAATTTGTTCTAGAAACAAACAAACCATCAAAAACCTTCCCACAAAAACTTAAACTTAGATTTGAGAGAAGATGTTCATTGCAGCATGACCTAACTAGGAACAGCAAATCAGGGAGGCTATAAAAGGCTGGTTAAAGCAGCCACAGGATGTTCAGCTGGAAATTGAAGAAGTGCTTCCTACATAATGCATGCTGAATAAAAAAATGCTAAAACAAAAATTGCTTGCATACTGTGATTAAGATTATATAAATATTTTTAAGTATATCAATAAGAAGTGGAAAGGAAAAAGAAAAGCATGATTTATTAAGGTAGAAAGTATGGATGATTTTCATTCTTTATTTCTACAACAAAATTTCCCTTACCATAAAAGTAATAACTTCACAATGCTCAAGCCATCGTAATTACAATGTAATTCCACTGTAAGGCTACTTTCTACTCATAATGATTGTTATTAGTAAAAAGCACCCTGATCTGGAATGCTTTTATACTCATATGTTCATATACTGACATGGTTGACCACATTTCCATCTACCCTTGCTAACTTATCAACATTCAAAATGCATTATATTTTTTTTACTGCAATACTTGGTGATTAGATAAGCCTACTTAACCCAAGAGCAATACACATTACTTTAACTTTTAAAACTTTATTTTGGTACATACAAATGCCACGGTAAATATGTGTCCACTTTACAATGTGGTCATTCCATTTCTTATATATATAAACAAAGATTATGGGCATAGTGGACAAATACCATCTAGACAACCAAACTGGAAGGAAAGTCACTTCTGAAGTATATTTATGTCACCCAAATAAATATGAACAGCAAAAACAAATCCTTATGATCATTTCAAAGATTTATCAATACCTAAAAAATGCACTGCTTTTAAAAGTTTAAAAAGACAAATTGCCAACTAAAGGAAATAAAAGGGGAAAAAAGTACCTTACATGTTAAATGTATATATTACAGAGTTTCAGGGAAGAAAAGGGTCATTTCTTCAAGGGAAAAGCCATGAAAAAGAAATTACAATCTCTCTCGCTTGCACCGAAAGTCAGTCCCTGGCTCTCGCATTAATATTTGCATTTTAAGCAAAAGTCATTACTTTCATTCAAACCACATCAACTTTAAGCTTCCCAGATAGGCCAGAAATTACCAACTCTTCCATTTTAATTAAAGTCTTTGCCCCTGATACTGGGCATTGTGCGGGGGGCAGACCTATCTGCAGATTAGTTTCTTTGGCTGAAACAATCTCTTGGTGCTCAAAGAAATCGTCTAAAGAGGAAATTCAGGCCAGCCTTCTCTTTGGGGGATAAAGAACAAGACAAACCTCTATTTCAGATGTATTGTGTGAAAGAAGGAGGTGGACCACATTGAAATAGAATGGCTTTGTGCTTCACCTAAATAGCCATCTTCCATTATCACATACCCTTGAAAAATTCACAACTCAAATCTGCTTCCAACAAGGCTACTGGTTTCTGGCCTCATAAAATGTGAAGATAACAAAGTAACTTAGTATTTGCATAATGCTCCAAACAAAACCCCTTTGACATTTACCATCTCATTTTATCCTTAAGTCACAGTTGTGAAGCTGGCAGGAGCGGTGTTATTTCAAATAAGTTTTAAGATCCATTCCTGATTTCCTAGTTAAGTCTTCACCATTTTATTTCATCTTAGGTATCTAATTATACCTCTTCCAGAAACCAGCTAAAATAAGCCAAAGACTATAAGAAAAAGGGAAAACCTGAAACAGACTGATAATTACAGAAGAGTCATTCTCACATGCTACCAATTTTGAGCTGTTTCTACTCATTCTAGGGTAAAGAAGAGCTGATTAAAGGAAGGACAACAAATAAGTCAAGGTTAAGTGCAGATAAAACAAAGCGAAAACCACAAGTGTTGGAGATCCCGGTTAGTAACTGGGACTCTTTCCCAGAGTGATGCATCTCTCCTTATTATCATAGGAAGGAGGCTGGATACAGAAACTCCCTTTACTTGGGCTGGAAGATGGGCTCAGAAGAGAAACAGCCCCAATGAGGAAGAAATAAATATCCTTTGGGGAACTGCCCAAGGACCCAGGTTCCAGACCTCCTACATAAGCTACTGAAGTGGTCCTACAAATGGATCAGAAGATCCTGCAAAATTTCAGGAACAAAATTGAAAGGAACAAAGGCCAATCCCACACCAGGGAAAGTAGCAGGCCTTCCTAACCTCTCTTCTCCCAGCAATCAGTGGCACCTAGGAAAAACTTCCATAATAGAAAAAAAGACTTCAGGAAACTCTTAAGGAAAAGACATAAAGCAATTATTTGTAAAATATTTCCTACAATAAGTAGAAGTACATTTTAAATGGCACATACTTCATTTAATTCAAGAAAATATGGACTGAGGGTAAAAGCTAAAAGATGAGATAAGACAGCTAACGGCAATAAAGACATACTGCCTGAGTTAATAAAGAAAGGACATTAAAAATATCATGGTTTCATTTTGAAGGTCTTTCACATCAGTCCGAGAGCAGAATCAACACTGCAGATCAGTGTGGAAGTCAACATAGAGACACTTCCTAGAATGCAGAGGGATAGGATAAAGAAGTGGGAAAAATGATACTGGAGATATTACAAATGAAAGATCAGAACAAATGGACAAATAGAATAAAAAGTCCCAAAATAGCCTAATAATTTGGAACCAAAAAGAAGACTAGAAATATATATATCTAACTTTGTCATTGGAAGGTTTTCTAAACAATAAAGCAAAAGAAGGACTGACAGATATTGCTTTAAAAAATAGATATTTGGGGGGCGCCTAGGTGGCTCAGGCCTTAAGCATCTGCCTTCGGCTCAGGTCATGATCCCAGGGTCCTGGGATTGAGCCCCGCATTGGGCTCCCTGCTTGGCAGGAAGCCTGCTTCTCTCCCTCTTCCACTCCCCCTGCTTGTGTCCCCTCTCTCGCTGTGTCTCTATCAAATAAATAAAATCTTTAAAAAAAAAATAGATATTTTTAATCTGAAATACATGTAAAAGGGAAACAATAAAGTAGGAAAAATATTTGCAATATGTAAAATAAAATGGTTTAATACCTAAGATACAGTACTTTAACAAATTTATTTAAACATATTAAAATAGGAAAAAGATATAAATAGGAATTTCAAAGAAGCAAATAACTAAACGACATATAACAGTTCATCCAAATTCTACCTTATAGTTCTTAAACTAAAAAACATTTTTTCACCACCAAAGAGACAAATATTTACAAAATAAACATACCTGTATTGGTGAAGATACAAGAAAATGAAAATTCTTGTACATAGTTACTAGACATGTAAATTGATAAAAGCTTCCAGGACAGAAATTTTGCAATATATATTCAAAACAGAAAAAATTGTTCAATCCAACAATTCTACTTCTATGAATTTACTTAAGGAAGCAGAAACATGTATTGCCACTTATTTATAATAGTGAAATTGAGAAAATTAAATATCCTAAGTGAGAAGGATAAATATTATATCTATATGATAGATTACCAAAACTATCATCAAATATATTAATAATAGCAATGAAATTTTTTAAATCTGTGAAATAATATAAAGAAAAAAGTCATATTCAAACAAGAATATAAATGATGTCAAATTTTTTAAACAAAATATATATATATCTAAAATATATGTATGTATATATGTAAATGTGCACAGAGACATAGAAAAATCTAGGAAGAAACATACCAAATGGTTAACATTGCTTATCATGGATCATAGGTGATGTCAATTTTTCTTATGTATGCTTTTAAAATTTTGTCTGTCACCATACAACACTATTAAAATACCACTGATTTTATTCCAATGCTATACCTTTTATTTGCATGACTTATTCATACCATACCTAGAAGCCTGTACCTCCCACTCCCCTTCACCCATTTTGCCCATCAGTCCCCTTCCACTCTGGCAACCACCACTTTCTTCTCTGTATTTATGGGTCTGTTTCTGCTTTTTTGTTTGTTAATTTATTTTGTTTTTTACATTCTCCATATAAATGAAATCATATGGCATTTGTTTTTCTCTGACTTATTTCACTTAGCTTTACTTCACTTCACTTATTCCTCCAGCTCCATCCATGTTGTTGCAAATGGCATCATTCGTTTTTATGGCTGAGTAATATTCCATTACACACACACACACACACACACACACACACATCTTCCTTCTTTATTCATGTATAATTAACATAAAAAGTTAATATTATTTTCAGGTATACAATATGATCTCAGTACTCAGCAAGATAAATGTAATCCTAATCCTCTTCATCTATTATAGTGTGTGTGTGTGTGTGTGTGTGTGTGTGTGTGTGTATGCCGCATCTTCTTTATTCATTCATCTATTGATGGACACTTGGGCTGCTTCCCTATCTTGACTACTGTAAAAGGTACTACAATAAATAGGAATGCACATAACTTTTCAAAATAGTGTTTTCATTTTCTTTGGGTAAATACCCAGTAGTGGAATTACTGCATCATATGGTAATTCTATTTTTAATTGTTTGAGGAACCTCCTTACTATTTTCCACAATGGCTGCACCAATTTGAATTTCCACCAATAGTGCATGATGGTTCCTTTTTTTCCACATCCTTGCCAACAGCTATTATTTCTTGTCTTTCTTATTCCAGTCATTCTGACAGGCATAAAATGATACTTCACTGTGGTTTTAATTTTCATTTCCCTGATGGTTACTGATATTGAGCATTTTTCATTTGTCTGCCATCTGTATCTCTTCTTTGGGAAAATGTCTATTCATGACCTCTATTCATTTTTTAATTGGATTATTTAGGTTTTTTGGTGTAAACTTGTAGAACTTCCTGTAGTTATAGTTGTAGTACTTGTAGAACTTCTAAAACTTGTAGAATATCTTTTGGATATTAACTCCTTACTGTATATAACATTTGCAAATATCTTCTTCCATTCAGAAGATTGCATTTTTGTCTTGTTGATGGTTTCCTTTGTTGTGCAAAAGCTTTCTATTTTGGTGTAGTCCAAATAGTTTAATTTTGCTTTTGTATACCTTGCCAGAGGAGACATACCTAGAAAAATGTTTCTATGTCCAATGTCAAAGAAATTACCACCTATGTTTTCTTCTAGAAGGTTTATGGTCTTAGGTCTCAACTTGGGTCTTTAATCCATTTTGAGTTTGCTGTGTATGTTATAAGAAGTGGTCTAGTTTCTTTCTTTTGCATGTAGCTGTACAGTTTTCCCAACATGATTTGTTGAAGAGACTGTCTTTTTCCCATTGCATATTCTTGCCTCCTTTATCATACATGAATTGACCATAAACATGTGGGTTTACTTCTAGACTCTATTCTGTTGTATTGACCTATTTGATCTATATATCTGCTTCTGTGCAAGTACCAAATTGTTTTGATTACTATAGCTTTGTAGTATATCTTGCATGACTCCACTTTTGCTCTTCTTTTTCAATATTGCTCTGTCTATTTAGGGTCTTTTATAGTTTCATAAAAATTTTAGGATTTGTTCTAGTTTTATGAAAAATGCTCTTGGTATTTTGATAGAGATTGCATTAAATCTGTAGATTGCTTTGGGTGATATGGGCATTTTAACAATATCAGTTCTTTGAATCCATGAGCATGGAATATCTTTCCATTTGTGTGTGTGTGTGTTGTCTTCAATTTGTTTCACCCATACTTTATACTTTTTGGAATACAAATCCTTCACTTCTTTGATTAAGTTTATTCCTAGGTATTTTATTCTTTGTGGTGCTATTGGAAATGGGATTGTTTTCTTAAATTCCATTACAGCAACTTCATTATTGGTGTATAGAAATGAAACAGATTTTTTCATATTAATTTTGTTGCCTATGACTTTACCAATTCAGTCATCAGTTCTACTAATTTTTTGCCAGAGTCTTTATGGTTTTCTGCATATAATATGTCATGTGCAAATAATGAAAGTTTTACTTCTTTCTTACCAATCTGGATGCCTTTTATTTCTTTCTCTTCTCTGACTGCTGTGGTTAGGACTTCCAGTACTACATTAAATGAAAGTGATGAGAGTGATCATCCTTGTCTCATTCTTAATCTTAGAGAAAAAGTGAACACCACTGAAGATGATGCTACCTGTGGGTTTTCATATATGGCCTTTATTATGTTGAAGTATGTTCCCTGCAACTCTACTTTATTGAGAGTTTTTATCATGAATGGGTGTTGTACTTTGTCAAATGCTTTTTCTGTATCTACTGAGATGATCATATGGTTTTTATGATTTTTCTTGGTAATGTGATGTTACATATTGATTGATTTGTGAATATGGTACTACCCTCACATCCCTGGAATAAGTTTCACTTGATCATAGTGAATTTTTTTGGGGGGGTGTGATAAGTGATTATTTTTTTATTAACATATAATGTATTATTGGTTTCAGGGGTACAGGTCTGTCATTCATCAGTCTTCCACAATTCACAGCATTCATCATATCACATAGCCTCCCCAATGTCCATCACCCCACCACCCCATCTTTCCCACCCCCCTCCACTGCAGCAACACTCAGTTTGTTTCCTGAAACCAAGAGTCTCTTAAGGCTTGTCTCCCTCTCTGGGTTCATCTTGTTTCATTTATCGCTCCCTTCCCCTATGATCCTTTGTCTTGTTTCTCAAATGCCTCAAATCAGTGAGATCATATGAAAATTGTCCTTCTCTGACTGACTTATTTTGCCTAGCATAATAGCCTCTAGTTCCATCCATGTCGTTACAAATGGCAATATTTCAGGGTTTTTAATGGCTGGATAATATTCCATTGTAGATATATATACCACATCTTCTTTATCCATTCATCTGCTGATGGACATCTAGGCTCTTTCCATAGTTGGGCTATTGTGCACATTGCTGCTATAAACATTGGGGTGCATGTGCCCTTCGGATCACTACAATTGTATCTATAGAATAAATACCCAGTAGTGGGTCATAGGGTAGTTGTATTTTCATCTTTTTGAGATACCTCCATACTGTTTTACAGAGTGGCTCCACCAGCTTGCATTCCCACCAACAGTGTAGGAGGGTTCCCCTTTCTCCACATCCTCGCCAACATCTGTTATTTCCTGACATTAATGTTAGCCATTCTGACTGGTGTCAGATGGTATCTCACTGTGATTTTGATTTGTATTTTCCTGATGCTGAGTGATGTCGATCACTTTTTCATGAGTCTAGTGGCCATTTGCATGTCTTTGCAGGAATTTCTGTTCATGTCTTCTGTCCATTTCTTGATTGGATTATTTATTCTTTGGGTGTTGAGTTTGATAACTTCTTTATAGATTTTGGACACAAGCCCTTTATCTGATATGTCATTTGCAACTATCTTCTCCCATTCTTTCAGTTGTCTTTTGGCTTTGTTAACTGTTTCCTTTGCTGTGCAAAAGCTTTTCATCTGGATGAAGTCACAATAGTTCATTTTTTCCCTTGATTCCTTCGCCTTTGGTGACGTCTCTAGGAAGAAGTTCCTGTGGTTGAGGTTGAAGAGGTTGCTGCATGTGTTCTCCTCAAGGATTTTGATGGATTCCTTCCTTACATTGAGGTCTTTCATCCATTTTGAGTCTATTTTTGTGTATGGTATAAGGAAATGGTCCAGTTTCATTTTTCTGCATGTGGCTGTCCAATTTTCCCAACACCATTTGCTGTAGAGACTATCTTTTTTCATTGGACATTCTTTCCTCCTTTGTTGAAGCTTAGTTGATCATAGAGTTGAAGGTCCATTTCTGGACTCTCTATTCTGTTCCATTGATCTATGTGTCTGTTTCTGTTCCAGTACCATACTGTCTTAATGATTACACCTTTGTAATAGAGCTTAAAGTCTGGAATTGTGATGCCACCAGCTTTGCTTTTCTTTTTCAACATTCCCCTATTTGGAGTCTGCTCTGATTCCATATAAATTTTAGGATTATTTGTACCATTTCTTTGAAAAAACTTGATGGTATGTTGATAGGGATTGCATTAAATGTGTACATTGCTCTAGGTAGCATAGACATTTTCACAATATTTGTTCTTCCACTCCATGAGCATGGAACATTTTTCTATTTCTTTGTGTCTTCATCAATTTCTTTCATGAGTACTTTATAGTTTTCTGAATACAGATTCTTTGCCAGTTGGTTAGATTTATTCCTAGGTATCTTATGGTTTTGGGGGCAATTGTAAATGGGATGGACTCCTTCATTTCTCTTTCTTCTGTCTCGTTGTTGGTGTATAGAAATGCAACTGATTTCTGTGCATTGATTTTATTTCCTGCCACTTTATTGAATTCCTGTATCAGTTCTAGCAGTTTTGGGTGGAGTCTTTTGGGTTCTCCACATAAAGTATCATATCACCTGCAAGGAGTGGAGGTTTAACTTCTTCTTTGCGGATTCCGATGCCTTTTATTTCTTTTTGTTGTCTGATTGCTGAGGCTAGGACTTCTAGTACTTTGTTGAATAGCAGTAGTTATACTGGACATCCCTGCCATGTTCCTGACCTGAAGGGGAAAGCTCTCAATTTTTCCTCATTGGAAATGAGGATGATACTTACTGGGAGGTTTTCATAGATGACTTTTATGATACTGAGGTATGTACTCTCTATCCCTACACCGTGAAGAGTTTTGATCAAGAAAGGTTGCTATACTTTGTCAAATGATTTCTCTGCATCTATTGAAAGGATCATATGGTTCTTGTTCTTTCTTTTATTAATGTATTGCATCACATTGATTGATTCACAGATGGTGAACCAACCTTGCAGCCCAGAAATAAATCCCACTTGGTCATGGTGAATAATCCTTTTAATGTACTGTTGAATCCTATTGGCTAGTATTTTGGTAGGAATTTTTGCATCCATGTTCATCGGGGATATTGGTCTGTAATTCTCTTTTTTGATGGGGACTTTGTCTGGTTTTGGGATCAAGGTATGCTAGCCTCATAAAATGAGTTTGGAACTTTTCCTTCCATTTTTATTTTTTGGAACAGTTTCAGGAGAAGAGGTATTAATTCTTCTTTAATGTTTGGTAAAATTCCCCTGGGAAGTCATCTGACCCTGGCTCTTGTTTGTTGGGAGACTTGATTACTGCTTCAATTTCCTGATTGGTTATGGGTCTGTTCAGGTTTTCTATTTCTTCCTTGTTCAGTTTTGGTAGTTTATACATCTCTAGGAATGAATCCATTTCTTCCAGATTATCTAATTTGCTGGCAAATATTTGCTCATCATATGTTCTTATAATTGTTTGTATTTCTTTGGTGTTGATTGTGATCTCTCCTCTTTCATTCATGATTTTATTAATTTGGGTTCTTTCTCTTTTCTTTTTGAAAGTCTGGCCAGGAGTTTATCAATCTTATTGATTCTTTCAAAGAACAAGCTCCTAGTTTCATTGATCTGTTCTACCGTTCTCTTGGTTTCTAGTTCATTGATTTCTGCTCTGATCATTATTATTTCTCTTCTCCTTCTGGGTTTAGGCTTTCTTTGCTGTTCTTTCTCCAACTCCTTTAGGTGTAGGGTTAGACTGTGTACTTGAGACCTTTCTTGTTTCTTGAGAAAGGCTTGTTTTGCTATATACTTTCCTCTCAGGACCACCTTTGCTGTATCCCAAAGATTTTGAACAGTTGTGTTTTCATTTTCATTTGTTTCCAAGAATTTTTTAAATTCTTATTTAATTCCCTGGTTGACCCATTTATTCTTTAGTAGGATGCTCTTTAGCCTCCATGTATTTGAGTTCTTTCCAACTTTCCTCTTGTGGTTGACTTCTAGTTTCAAAGTGTTGTGGTCTAAAAATATGCAGGGAATAATCCCAATCTCTTGGTACCAGTTAAGATTGATTTGTAACCCAAGATATGATCTATTCTGGAGAACGTTCTATGAGCAGTAGAGAAGAATGTGTATTCTTTTGCTTTGGGATGGAATGTTCTGACTGTATCTGTGATGTCCATCTGATCCAGTGTGTCAATTAAAGCCTTTATTTCTTTGGTGTTCTTTTGCTTAGATGATCTGTTCATTTCAGCGAGAGGAGTGTTAAAGTCCCTTACTGTTATTGTATTATTGTCAAAGTGTTTCTTTGATTTTGCTATTAATTGGCTTATATAATTGGCTCCTCCCATATTAGGGGCATAGATATTTAAAATTGTTAGATCTTCTTGTTGGACAGACCCTTTAAGTATGATATACTGTCCTTTCTCATCTCTTATTATAGTCTTTGGTTTAAAATCTAATTTGTCTAATATAATGATAGCCACCCCAGCTTTCTTTTGATGTCCATTAGTGGTAAATGTTTTTCCACCCCCTCACTTTAAATCTGGAGGTGTCTCTGGGTCTAAAATGAGTTTCTTACAGACAGCATGTTGATGGGTCTTGTTTTTTTATCCATTCTGATACTCTTTTGATTGGGGTATTTATCCCATTTACATTCAGGGTAACTAATGAAAGATATGAATTTAGTGCCATTGTATTGCCTATAAGTTGACTGTTACTGTATATTGTCTCTGTCCTTTCTAGTCTGTTACTTTTAGGCTCTCTCTTTGCTTAGAGGACCCCTTTAAATATTTCCTGTAAGGCTGGTTTGCTGTTTGCAAATTCTTTTCATTTTTGTTTGTCCTGGAAGCTTTTTATCTCTCCTTCTATTTTCAGCGAAAGCCTAGCTGTATATAGTATTCTTGGCTGCATATTTTTCTCATTTAGTGCTCTGAATATATCATGCCAGTCCTTTCTGGCCTGCCAGATCTCTGTGGAGAGGTCTGCTGCCAATCTAATATTACTACCCTTGTAGGCTACAGACCTCTTGTTCTGATCTGCTTTCAGGATTTTCTATTTGTCTCTGAGACTTGTAAGTTTTATTATTAGATGACAGTGTGTTAACCTATTTTTATTGATTTTGAAGGGAGTTCTCTGTGCTTCCTGGATTTTGATGCCTGTTTCCATCTTCAAATTAGGGAAGTTCTCTGCTATAATCTGCTCCAATATGCCTTCTGCTCCTCTTTTTCTTTTTCTTCTGAGATCCCAATTATTCTAATATTGTTTTGTCTTACTGTATCACTTATAACTTGAATTCTCCCCTCGTGATCTAATACTTGTTTATCTTTCTTTTCCTCAACTTTTTATTCTTCATCATTTGGTCTTCTATATCACTAATTCTCTCTTCTACCTCATTTATCCTAAAAGTAAGAGCATCCATTTTTTACTGTACCTCATCAATAGCCTTTTTGATTTCAACTTGGTTAGATTTTAGTTCTTTTATTTCTCCAGAAAGGGATTTTCTAGCATCTTCCATGCTTTTTTCAAACCCAACCAGTATCTTTACAATTGTCATCCTGAACTCTAGTTCTGACATCTTATTAATGTCCATATTGATTAGATCCCTGGCAGTCGGTACTGCCTCTTGTTCTTTTTCTGAGGTAAGTTTTTCCATTTTGTCATTTTGTCCATAGGAGAAGAGATGAATGAGAGAACAAAATACTAAAAGGGTAACAATGACCCCAGAAAAATATACACTAAACAAATCAGAAGAGACCCTCAACCGGGTGAAAAGAAAGGAAATTATATATATATATAGTCAGGCTTATGAACAGAACAGAGCCACACACTATATTTTGGGTGTATTTTGGTCTGTTAGAAGAAACTGCATCCCAAAATTTTAAAGAAAGAAAAACTTACATATATATACAAAAATAAGGGTAAATACGATGAAGGGATGGAATATGACTGTAAAGATGAAAATTAAAAAAGATTTTTAAAAAGGAATTTTAAGAAGTTGGTTGAAAAAAGAAAGAAAAAATTTTTTAAAAAGGGGGGTAGAGGGCGCCTGGGTGGCTCAGTGGGTTAAGCCTCTGCCTTCGGCTCAGGTCATGATCTCTGCGTCCTGGGATCGAGGCCCGCATCGGGCTCTCTGCTCAGCAGGGAGCCTGCTTCCTCCTCTCCCTGTCTCTCTGCCTGCCTCTCTGCCTACTTGTAATCTCTCTCTCTGTGTCAAATAAATAAATAAAATCTTTAAAAATAAATAAATAAATAAATAAATAAATAAAAATAAAAAGGGGGGTAGAGAATGCGATCAGGTGGGAGACTAGAACAAAGACGTATGCTAGATTTAGAGTATATTTTGGTGTATTAGAAGAAACTGTATCCCAAAATTTTAAAGAAAGAAAAACTTACATGTATACAAAAAATAAGTTTAAATACAATGAAGGGATAGAATATGACTGAATAAATGAAAATTAAAAAAGACCTTAAAAAGGTATTGATAAGATGGTTAAAATGGGAAAGACGAAAAATTTTTAAAAAAAGAAAAAGATAAAGAAAATTTAAAAAACTAACTCTGAAAGACTAAAGAATCACGGGGGAAAAGCCATGAATTCTATGTGTTGCATTCCCCTAGCTCTGGAGTTCCACAATCATTGATGGGTGAACTTGGTCTTGGTTGAATGGTCTTACTAATCTTCTGGGGGAGGGGCCTGTTGCCACGATTCTCAAATGCCTTTGGCCCGGGCGGAATTGCACCACCCTTGCCAGGGGCCCCACTAAGTAATCTGCTCAGGGTTGCTCTAGGGAGCTTTTGTTCCCTGAACGTTTTCCACACAGCTTTGGAGGATGGGGATGAAGATGACGGCCTCCCAATCTCCAGCCCGTAGAAGCCAAGAGCTCAGGGCCCCACTCCTCAGTGAGCCCTTAGAGAAAAGCAGTCAATCCCTCCTGTCTCTGTGGTGTCCAACTGCACTCCGTGTTCACTTTGCCTGTGACCGAGCATTTCTATCTCTGGTGCACAGCCCCATTTGGAGTCTCCGAACCCAGCAGATTCCTGCAGTGCCCTTTGGTGCCACTCCTCCTGGAAGAGGAAGGAGGGGGTTTCCCCGGATCTGCCATTTGTGGGGTCCCTGATTGAAGAGCAGTGGCCTGACTGTGCCTCAGATCATGGTTTAAGGTGACCCCAAGCTGAGAGCCACTCCTCGGCTCCATTTCTGCCGCCAGCTTTCCTGCTCCGATATCTGGCAGCTCTGCCACACTCAGGCATCCCTGGTCTTTCTGTGTCCCCACGAGTCCTGAGACCACACTGTCTCCTCAAGGGCTCCACCCCCTGCTTAGCCTCTGGAGCAATGTCCCTCAGTGGAGCAGAATTCTAAGAGTTCTGATTTTGTGCTCTGCTGCTCTACTGCTTGCTGAGAGCTGGCTGACAGAGGCACCCTCCCCCTTTCCCCCGTGGTCTATCTTCCCAGTATCGCCTTGGATTCACTTCTCCACAAGTCCTACCTTCCAGAAAGTGGATGCTTTTCTGTTCATAGAATTGCTGCTATTCTTTTCTTCAATCCCCTGTTGAGTTTGTAGGTGTTCAGAATGGTTCGATAACTATCTAGCTGAACTCCTGGGACCAGATGAAATTTAGGTCTCCTACTCCTCCACCATCTTGCTCCCTCCCCTATGTGTTTTTCTTTAACGTATGGTTGGATTAGGTTTGCTAATATTTTTTGAGGATTTTTGCATCTATGTTCATCAGGAACATTGGCCTGTAGTTTTCTCTTTGTGTAATGCCTTTATCCGTTTTTGGCTTCAGGGTAATGCTGACCTCATAGAATGAATTTGGAAAGTCTCCTCCTCTATTTTTTGGAATAGTTTGAGGAAAAATAAGTATTAACTCTTTTTTAACTGTTTGGTAGAATTCACCTGTGAAACCGTTTGTTCCTGAACTGTCGTTTGTTGGCAGTTTTTTATTACTGCTTCAATTTCAATGCTAGTGATTGGTCTGTTCAACTTTATTATTATTATTTCTTCCTAATTCAGTTCTGGAAAGTTAAATGTTTCTAAGAATTTATCCATTTTTTCTAGGTTCTCCAATTTGTAGGCATAGTTTTTCATTATATTCTCTTATAATCCTTTTTATTTGTGTGGTGTCAGTTATTTCCCCTCCTTCATTTCTGATTTTATTTATTTGTGCTATCTCTCTTCTTTTTTTGATTAGTCTGTCTAAAAGTTTATCAAGTTCATTGATCTCTTCAAAGAATAAGCTCCTGGCTTCATTGATCTGTTCTACTGATTTTTTGTTTTGGTTTTTTTCATTTTCTGTTTCATTTATTTCGGCTTTAATCCTTATTATTCCCTTCCTTCTACCGACTTACTGACTCTGGACTTGGTTTGTTCTCTTCTTAGCTCCTTTAACTGTAAAGTTCGGTTGTTTGAGATTTTTCTTGCTTCCTGAGGTAGGCCTGAACTGTTTTAATCTTCTCTCTTAATACAGCTCTTGTTGTGTCCCAAAGCTTTTGGACTGTTGTGTTTTCATTTCCATTTGTTTCCATGTTTTTTAATTTCTCTTTTGATTTCTTGGTTGCCCCATTCATTGTTTAGTACCATGCTTTTTAATGTCTCCATGCATTTGTGCTCTTTCCAGATATTTTTCTTGTGATTGATTTCTAGTTTCATACTATTGTGGTCAAAAAAGATGCAAAATAGTACTTTAATTTTTTAAATTTATTGAGACTTGATTTGAAGCCTAACGTGATCTATTCTGGAGATTGTTCCATGTGCACTTGAAAAGAACATGTATTCTGCAGTTTTTGGATGAAATATTCTGAATATATCTGTTAGGTATATCTGATCCAATGTGTCATTCAAATGTTTCCTTCTTGATTTTCTGTCTGTATGATCTATCTGTTGATGTAAGTGAGGTGCTAAAAGTCCCCCCAACATTATTGAATTACTGTCAGCTTCATCTTTTATGTCTGTTAATTGTTGCTTTAAGTATTTAGGTGCTCCCATGTTGAGTACATAAATATTTACAATTGTTGTTCCCTCTTGTTTGGTTGTTCTCTATCATAAAGTTGTGTCCTTGTTAGTCTCTTGTTACTCTTTGTTTTAAAGTCCATTTTATCCAATATAAGTATTGCTACCCCTGCTTTCTTTTAATTTCCATTTGCATGGTAAATGTTTTTCCATTTCTTCACTTTCAATCTGCATGGTCTTTAGGTCTGAAATCAATCTCTTGTTGTATTAATGTTTGTTTGGTTGGTTGTTTTCCATCCATTCAATCACCCTATGTGTTGATTGGAGCATTTAGTCCAATTACATTTAAAGTAATTATTGCTAGGTAAGTACTTACTGACATTTTGTTACTTGTTGTATGGTTGTTTTTGTAGTTCTTCTCTTTTCTTTTCTTCTCCTGCTCACTTTCCTTGTGGTTTGATGGCTTTCCATAGTGATATGCTTGGGTTCCTTTCTCTCTCTCTCTCTCTCTTTTTTTTCCTATTACAGTATACCATCTTCTTTATCCATTTATCTATCAGTGGAAAATTGGGTTGTTTCCATATCTTGGCCATTGTAAATAGTGCTACAATAAACATACGTTGTCATACATCTTTTTAAAGTAGTTTTTTCATTTTCTTTGCATAAGTATCCAGTAGTGGAATTACTGGATCATATGGTAATTCTACTTTTAATTTTTTGAGGAAGCTCCATACTGTTTTCCACAGTGGCTATACCAGTTTACATTTCCATCAGCAGTGCATGAGGGTTCCTTTTTTTCCCACATCCTCACCAAAATTTATTTCTTGCTTTTGGATTCCAGTCCTTCTGACAGATGTAAAGTGATATCTCATTGTGACTTTAATTTGCATTTCCCTCATGATTAGTGATGTTGAGCATCTTTTCATGTGTTTGCCATCTGTATGTCTTCTTTGGAAAAATGTCTATTCATATCTTCTGCCCAGTTTTTAATTGGATTATTTGTCGGTGGAGGGATTTGGTGTTGACTTGCAGAACTTTTTTGTACATTTTGGATATTAACTCCTTAGTATGTATATATCATTTGCAAAAAACTTCTCCCATTCAGTAGGCTGTCTTTTCAGTTTGTCGATTTTTTGTATTTTTTTTTAATTTTCCAAATTCTTTAAGAGATCTAATTATTCCAATAATGGGGGGGGTCATAACTTTAAAGATTCAAGTCAGCACTGATGATTTACCATTCTAATAGTCCTAACTTAAGATAAGTATAATAAGTCTCAAAAAGACCAAGAGACTTGATCGAGATGCCACAACTTATAAATTCTCAGAGACTGGAGATTATATCTGTTTTGTTCAGTTGTTTCCCCTTCAACTATCACACATATTGCTCAAAAAAGGTTTTTCAGTTGAGTGACTGAAGGCCTGGATGAAAGAATGAGGCAATCTTAGAACCAGAGCCCAAGACCCTTGATTAATTAAAACAACAGTCTGAAAGTGGTATGTACATAATTGTTACACATTCCCTTCCATTCTAAAATGAAATCCCATCACTCATCTGTTTCCATTTCTGTGCCCCAATGCTGCAGTGCAGGTCAGAGAGAAGCAGTGAGCCTGCAGACCAGAGAGAGTTCTAAGCCACAACTCCTGCAGACATTTTGCTGAGTGTGCACATTGGAGGAAAAACTCTCAGCAGGTGAACTGATGAAGATTGTGCATGAAGCAGAAACTGATGAAACTGAGGAATTGCTGCAACTGTTACAAAAGTCGAGATTCAGAGTAAGTCATATTGCCAAGGACATCATGGCACAAACAGATTCAGCTTATCGAGACAGAGGAGGTTTGGGAAAGGACAGAGGCAATTCCCGCACTGTTTCCAAGAATTCCCCACTCACCAGATGCTGGCTTGGTAAAGTGTCATTTAACCTGTGGTCAAATATGTAAGCTATTGTGACCTACGGTAATATGTCTCTTAGTTTTTATGTATAGAATCTTGGTCATTTGTGCTGTATAGACTGAATTGTGTCTCTCCCAAAATTCCTACTGAAGTCCTAATTTCATTCTTTCATCGTATATTGAAATAGGGTCCTTACAGAGTTAAGGCAGAATGAGGTCAGAGAGGTAGGGTCCTAATTCAAGAGGAATGATGTCTTTTTTTTTTTTTTTCAGTGTTCCAAGACTCATTGCTTATGCATCACACCCAGTGCTCCAGGGAATACATGTCCTTTTAAGATGAGGAAGAGACACCAGAGGTCTCTTCTTCCCATATGCACAGATTAAAGGCCTGTGAGGACACAGCAAGAAGGCAGCCTTTCTGCAAGCCAAGAAGAGACACTACCAAAAACCAATCCTGCTGGCACCTCACTCTTAAACTTCTAGTCTCCAGAACTATGAGAAAATAAATATCTGTTGCTCAAGCCACCATTCTATGGTATTTTGTTATAGCAGCCTGAGCTAAGACATGTGCCATCTTCTCAACTAAATGTCCTATTGGAGTCTTTCTTCTTGTATACAGTAGTCAGTCCATTTTTGAAAAGCAGAGTTTCTAGCACTATGTCATTTTATTTTTTTCTGGAATATTTTTTGAAGAGAATTTAAATGAGAATGCTTATCTTAAATAAGCATTAGGAAAAATTAATTTTTGTTGGAGAAAAATGTATATAGTGGGATGTGCAATATTCATGACTGTGTAAAAACATGTTTGCATTAAATCTGTACTTCTGTCTGCCTACACAAGTGACTACATCAATGCATTACAATTTTAAATCAAAGTCTTGCAACTCAAAGAATTAAATTACCACCAAAGTGCGGAGGAACCATCTTTCTGTGGTGTGAGGATAGAGCTAAATATGTCTCCATGATGTCTGCACATTTTAAGCAGAATCACATAAAAAATAAGAAAACACTGGAGGATAAATAATATGGCATACCTCATCTTGACCTCTCTTTTGCTGTTTGGGGGAAAAAAATGATATTTCCCCAGAAGCCCTTTGTAAAGAAGTTAAAGTGAGAGATGAGGGAAAAAATAAAGCCAGTGTGATCAGTAATTAACGTCAGGGAAGACTGGGTGATTTGAAGCAACAAAGCTATAAAATCCTTCTGAAATGTGAAAGCTTAAGCAATATGAGTCAATCTTGGACTATCATTTCCCAAGGTCTCATGGTTTCTCATATGAAATTCTTGTCTGGAATAAGAAAAATTTTAACACTTTATAAAAACATCACTGTGAAAAGTCCTCCAAGATTAACCCCAGCACTACCATGGACAGACATGAGTGCAGTCTCCACCTATTTGTCTGGAGTAAGGTTTAGTCTGGGGAGAAACCAAGCTAAGAGAGAGTCCCTGCCCTCATGAAATGTATGAGTAGCTGAGCAAGGCAGGACAATCACCCAGACAACCACAAAGGACAATAGCAGGAAGGCTCACATCTGGCTTCTTTGCACTAACATTTTCACATTAGATTCTCTTTTTATGCTATTATTTTAGACTCCTTGGCATGTACCATAAAATTATAAAACTGTTTTTATGACTGAATCCTCTATTTCTTGTTATTTTTATCATTCTGATCTATCTCTACAATGCACCTTTAAAAGTTCTGCACACAACAGTTCCTCTATAAATGCTTCTTAACTATTTACAGTGCCAGGTAAGGAGAAACTCTTTTGTTCTGTAATCTGATTTTGTTTTATAGTCCCACTTGCTTATTTTTGCATTTGTTATTGTTCCGTTTGGTGTCAAATCAAAAAAAAAAAGTCATTGCCAACACCAGTGTCAGAGAGGTTATACTCTATGTTTTCTTCTAGGAGTTCTATGGGTTCAGGTCTTGTATTCAAGTCTTTACTCCATTCTGAGTTTGATTTTTGTGTATGCTATAGGATAGGGACCCAAATTCATTCTCTTGCATGTGGCTGTCCAGTATTCCAAACACCATTTATTGAAGAGATTATCTTTTCTCCACTGTATATTTTTGCCTCTTTTGTCATAAATTAAGTAATCATACAGTTTTTGGTTATTTCTGGACTCTCTATTCTGTTCTATCAATCTATGGGTCTGTTTTTATGCCTATATCATGCTGTTTTAATTACTACAGCTTTGTAGTATAGCTGGAAACTAGGAAGTGTGAGGCCTCCTATTTTGTTCTTCTTTCTCAAGATTGCTTCACCTCTTCAGGATCTTTTAGGATTCCATACAAATTTTAGGATTGTTTGTTCTTTTTCTGTGAAAAACACCATTGGAATCTTGATAGAGTTTATAGTCAATCTGTAGATTGCTTGTTGTAGCATGGGCATTTTAACAATATTAATTTTTCCAATCCATGAGCCTAGAATATCTTTCCAATTTTAAAGGTGTCTTCTTTGATTTCTTTCATCAAGGTTTTATAATTTTCAATATGCATATCTTTCACCACCTTGGTTAAATTTATCCCTAGGTATTTTGTTCTTTTTGATGAAACTGAAAATATGTTTTTAATTTCTCTTTTTGATAGTTTTTTATTAGTGTATAGAAATGCAACACATGTCTGAATATTGATTTTGTATCCTGCAACTTTGAGTTTATTAGCTCTAACAGTTTTTTGGTAGAGCCTTTAGAGTTTTCTACATATAATATCATATCATCTGTAGGTAAAGGAAGCTTTACTCCTTCTTTTCCAATTTGGATATATTTTATTTTTCTTGTCTGATTGTTCTGGCTAGGGCTTCCATCACTGTGTTGAATAAAAGTAGCTAGAGTGGGCATCTTTGGCTTGTTCATGATCTTAAGAAAAACCTTTCAGTTTTTCACCATTGAATGTTCTCTATATGGTCTTTACTATGTTGAGGTACATTCCCTCTATACCCAGTTCGTAGAAAGTTTTTATCATAAATGAATGTTGAATTTTGTCTATTGTTTTTTCTATATTTGTTGAGATAATCATAATTTTCATCATTCATTTCGTTCATGTGGTGTATCACACTGATTGATTTTTAGATGTTGAGCCATCCTTATATCCCTGGAATAAATTCCACTTGATCATGGCATGTAATTCCTTTAATGTACTGTAAGTTTGGTTTGTTAATGTTTTGTTGAGGATACTTGCATCTGTGTTCATGAAGCATATTAGATTGTAATTTTCTTGTAGTGTCCTTGTGTGGTTTCAGTATTAGGGAAATGCTGGCTTCATAAAATGAGTTTGGAGTTGTTTCATTCTGTTTTATTTTTTTGGAAGAAGTTGAGAAGAACTGGTATTACTTCTTCTCTAAATGTTTGGCAGAATTCACCAATGAAGCAATCTGATCCTGGGCTTTTCTTTGTTGGAAGGTTTTTGATTACTGATTTAATCCCCTTATTCACAATAGCCGAGATATAGAAACAAGCTAACATCCATCAATCAATGAATGGATAAAGTAGATGTGGTGTATATATACCATGGAATGTTATTCAGCCATGAGAATGAAGGAAATTCTGCAACTTGTGATTTATTAATAGGCCTCAAAGGCATTATGCTAAGTGAGATAAGTCAGACAGAGAAAAAGAAATATTTTATGGTATCACTTATATGTGGAATCTAAAATAAATACATAAATAAAAAGTCAAATTAATATGAACAGAGAGTAGAAGAATGGTTGCCAGTTCCAGGGGATGTGGAGGTGGGGGGACAGGGTGTGGGCAGGTAGGGAAAATTGGGAGAGGTTGGTTAAAAGGGTACAAACTTACACCTATAAGA
This sequence comes from Ailurus styani, assembly GCA_002007465.1. NCBI lineage: Eukaryota > Metazoa > Chordata > Mammalia > Carnivora > Ailuridae > Ailurus > Ailurus styani. The sequence goes on along the minus strand of LNAC01000529.1, from coordinate 275,802 downwards.
TGAATAAGATCTGAGGATCTATCTAATCTAAAACATTGTGACTATAGTTTAAAACAATGTATGATATAACTGAAATTTGATAAAAGAGTAGAACTTAAATGTTGGGTTTTTTTTAAAGATTTTATTTATTTATTTCACAGAGGGAGAGAGATCACAAGGAGGCAGAGAGGCAGGCAGAGAGACAGGGAGAGGAGGAAGCAGGCTCCCCGCCGAGCAGGGAACCCGATGCGGGCCTCGATCCCAGGACCCTGAGATCATGACCTGAGCCGAAAGCAGAGGCTTTAACCCACTGAGCCACCCAGGTGCCCGAACTTAAATGTTTTTATATAATATTATATATATATACTATATTTATATGTGTATTTATATATTATGTTTGTATACTATATTTATACATAATACAGTATTATATACATATATAATAATGACTGCCTAACAAAGAGACTCCCTAACTTACAAAAACGTTTTATAGTTTTATATTTTAAAGTCATGTTCCTCTGGTGCTTGAAATGAATACAATGTCAAAAAAAAAAAGTAATCAGCAAACTCATTAGGAACCTTCCTCAGTGTAAAATAATATTCACAGAATGACATACCCATTTCTCCCCCCCACACACACTGATTCCTGATTCCCACATTTGAGCTAGATTTTTGCTCATGAAATTAACCCACTGAAGTGGGGCAGGGGAGGGAACCCTAACTGCTGCTGAATTTGGAAGGCTCTGGCTGTGCTGCTAGTGGCTGGTAACTTTGTTCACCTAATGACTAAGAAAGAGAAGGTTTTCGTTGTTGCTGTTGTTGCTGTTTTTAGAATCCCAACAGAATCAAGTATCCAGAAGTGTATTTAATTTTTGCAGCAGTAGTTGTTTTGTTTAACACTACCCTATAGACCCTAAGAGGAAACATGCATGTGGCTGCCAGTGGCAACCCTGCTGTCACCTGCTGATCCACCACCACCTGATTTTCAATGTGCTTATTCACAACCCCTGATTGTAGTCTGTTTGCTGGTTGCTCTGAACTGATAGCAGGATTAAAGAAAAATTGGAAATTTCTGAAATAACCCAGCCTCTCTAGGAGGGTGGTTCAAGAGATACATGTGTTCAGTAGAAGACCATTCTATTCAGTAAATACTCCCCAGATGTTCCCAGAGTCCCTATGGTCACTCCTTGCCCTCAGCTAGTGGGACAAGAGAGAGACACAGCAGGGATTTACATTTCCAGATGCAGTGGAATGCTTGAAAGAAAGCAGCTTTGGGCAGAGGCACTGCTCTGACATCTCCCAGCTCTTAGACTCTATGACTGCCAGTTTTCATTTCTCACAGTCTCCTCCTTCCTTCTCCCTCCCAATATCCATTCCCTTCTTAACTGCCTTCAGAACAGTCCCTTAGTCATCCTACTAACCTACACAAATTCAATACTTTCAGAAAGAAGTCATCAACTTTCCTCCTGGGTCTAGCTCCCCTTTCAAGTTCCCATCTTTAGCTGGGACACCAGGCTCTTGCAGGGAGGCCCAAAACCAAGTGAAGCAAAGATATTGGAATTTACCAGCCAAAAATTTAAAGTAAGATTAATAAATATTTTTAGGGCGCCTGGGTGGCTCAGTGGGTTAAAGCCTCTGCTTTCGACCCAGGTCATGATCTCAGGGTCCTGGGATCGAGGCCCGCATCGGGCTCCCTTCTCAGCGGGGAGCCTGCTTCCCCCTCTCTCTGTCTGCCTGCCTCTCTGCCTCCTTGTGATCTCTTTCCCTCTGTGAAATAAAGAAATAAAAAAAATCTTTAAAAAAAATATTTTAAGGAGTTGAGAAGATGTTACCAATATGAAACAAAAACACAAAATCATAAAAAAATAAAAATAGTAGGATTATACCCCCCAACCATGTGAGACGTGAGGTATAACAGACGAGGATCCATCTCTGTAATATACCACATTCATGAACACTGAGATGTTTGAAACTGTTGTTTTTGTAAGTTAAAAAATGATCAAATATTGGCAGTTCCATATGGATCAACCTTTTTCCCATTGTTAATCAGAAAAGAAGTCATGATTTTTTTTAATTGAGAATTTATGTCCATACAAAAATCTTCATGTGGATGTTTATAGCAAGTTTATTCAAAACTGTCAAATTTTGGAAGAAAGGTTTTTTTAAAAATATTTTATTTATTTATTTTATAGAGAGAGAGCACAAGTAGGTGGAGGGGGAGGGACAGAGGCAGAAGGAGAGGAGATAATCCCAAGCTGCTCCATGCCCAGTCTGGAGCCTGACCCTGGACTTGAACTCACAACCCTGAGATCATGACCTGAGTTGAAATCAGAAGTCAGACATTCAACCAAATGAGCCACCTAGCCACACCAGAAGCAAGTTTTGAGATGTCCTTCCATATGTGAATGGATAAACTGTCATACATCTCACAATGGACTGTTATACAAAGAAATCGGCTGTCAAACCATGAAAAGACATGAAGGAACTTTTTTTTTTTTTTAAGATTTTATTTATTCATTTGACACACAGAGAGAGATTACAAGCAGGCAGAGAGGCAGGCAGAGAGAGAGGAGAGAGGAGGAAGCAGGCTCCCTGCTGAGCAGAGAACCCGATGTGGGCCTCGATCCCAGGACCCTGGGATCATGACCTGAGCCGAAGGCAGCGGCTTTAACCCACTGAGCCACCCAGGCGCCCCCGACATGAAGGAACTTTAAATGTATATTACTAAGTGAAAGGATCCTGTATGATAAGGCTGCATACTGTAATGAGTCCAACTGTATGACATTCTGGGAAAGGAAAAACCATGGAGAAACTAAAAAGATCAGTACTTGCCAGGGGTTAGGGAGAGAGAGGGCTGAACAGATAGGACACACAGGATTTTTAGGGCAATGAAAATACTTTATTATAATGATGGATATTTGTCATTATACATTTGTCCAAACCCATGGAATGTACAACACCAAAGATGTTGCGCTAAGGTAAACTATGGACTCTGTGTGGTTATGGTGTATCAGTGTAGGTTTACCAATCGGTGCACAGGTGTACCAATACTGTGGGGAAGGTGATAATGCAGGAGGCTATACTTGTTTGGGGCAGGGTGTATTGGGAACTCTGCATCTCCCTCTCAATTTTGCTGTGAACCTAAACTGCTCTAAAAAAAACTAAGGTCTATTAAATTTTTTAAAATGTAGATACCAAAACCCTTAGGTAAAATTAATGAACTGAATACAACACTATGTTTTTTAAAAAGTAATGTGTCACAGTCAATCATGGATTATCTAAGAAGTGCAAGCATGGCACAACATTTAAAAAAATCAATGTTATTTACCACATTGATAGACTAAAGGAAGAGAAAAATCATACCTTAACAATGCAGAAAAATCATATGGTAAAATCCACCACCTATTTATACTTTTTAAAAAGCTTAGTAAACTGGGGAAAGATGGGAATATTCTTTTCTCCAGTAGGTCATATGAAGATTCTACAACAACTATTACATTTAATGAAAAAATTCTGATTATATTCTTTTAAAGACTAGTAACAAGACAAATATGAGTACTGTCACTGTTGCTACTGAACACAGCAATAAAAACACTAACACCACTGGAGGGAAAAAAGAGGAGAAACAGAAGGAAGGAAGGAAGGAAGGAAGGAAGGAAGGAAGGAAGGAAAGAATAGAGGGAGGGAGGGAGGAAAGAGAGGAAGGAGGGACAGGAGGAGGGAGGGAGAGAAGGAGGGAGGGGAAAAAAGGGAAGAAGCAAAAACATACGTGAACATACTGGAGAACAT
>LNAC01000529.1:145418-271943 GCA_002007465.1 Ailurus styani | reverse complement strand
GGAGGGAGGGAGGGAGGAAGAAGGAAGGAAAAGAGATCTAAGAATATGAAGGAAAAAGCTAAAATTCATTGTTTGCAAATACTAATAAAAACATTTATCTAGAAAAATTGAAAGAATCAATAGATCAATTAGAACTGGTAGGAGAGCTTAGTCATTTTGATGGACATGGAGATGCACTACTCAGATTCTCTTCAATGGAGAATTTGTTGCCCCTGCTACTGGGAGTGCAGTCAGCACACAGCCCTCAGCTGTCAACCCTTTGCAGGTTTCTCAGCTACAGAGAACAGCCTTGCTCAAGGTCAAGTCCTTCCCAGTGTATGGGCATAAAAGTACATAAATGAGTAAATAACTAGGAGACACACCTTGCACAGACCAATTTGGAGAATGCATTATAAACTCTGAATGTGGTTAATTAACCTATCCCTCTGTACCTGATATTAAATTAAATTTAGCTGCTAGAAGGTTGCACAACTAGTAGGTTGTATAGAGCAGCAATTTGAGCCAAGGTTTTATGATTCCAGAGACTAAGTCTTAACTATAATACCATAGCAATAGGATAATTTCCCTCTACTATCATACAATCACAAAATGCATACTTTTCCTGTTTCTGCATGTTTGTTGATTGCCTTCCCAATTCTGGGGATACACAATACCTCCCACTATACCCACATGTAACAGCATTTTTACATCTGTTCCAAGACTGATCCCTCTATGAACTCTTTCCCAGTTTCTCCAGACACTAATTTCATCCTATTCTAACCCCTCACAGCTCTCATTGTCGCTATCATATATTTTAGCCTCTACATTATTTTCATTTGAGCAATTCATAAACTACTTTCCTGCATATCTCATACATATCTAATAACTCCAGCATAGCTCATGTAACCCCAAACCACAATCACTAGCAAAGGGCAATGTGTTGATTTTCTAGATTCTCACAAGGCAAGATATACAGTAGATGTCCAATGCTTCTTGATTTGAATTGATTACATAGTGTATTAATTAGTCTTGCTGTCTGAAGATTGAAATTAAAGCAAAGAAAACGAGACTGTCAAACTCCATTCTGCTTGTCTTTCTCAAACAGATACTATTCTATAATCTCTTCCTTATCCTCATCATGGACAATCCAATTTGACTCTGAATCTCTTCCCAAAAGTCAATCCCCAGACAAACATGCATATATAAAGTCAGGCCGAGACCACTGAGAAGTGTTTTACCAGTGTAACCATGCATTCAGATATGTTCTGATCTAAGGAAGATAACACCATCTTCACCCCGTTATCAGGTACTACGGGACTATGCTGCACCATCAGAGCCCCTTCCCTCCTGCTACCTGCTTTTAACTAGATTTCAAGTAAGCCCAGCCCACTTCTTTTCACCTGCTGATTGACTTTCTGTTTCATATAAATGTGCTAAAAATTGGAAATCTGGTGAATAAGATTATAAAAATTATGATTATTATTTTTAAAAAAAATGATAGAGGGTTTAGCTGTCTCCAGCTCCTCAAGAGCCCATTGCAGGTGTTTCTGGCTTACGTGACAAAACACAGCAGCCAAGGGGAGGCTGCGGCTGCTGGTTCCTTTCTTCTCTGCTGAATTAGGAATCCAGCGGAAATCCGTGCCTTAAACACAACCATCTATTCTCCTCCACCCAGTCCTTTTACTGGACTTCAACAAGGGGTGATATGCTGATTCTAAGTCACGTTTAAATCCAATTTCTAGTATTTCAAATTTTATTCCTCTAGCTGAGAGTGTATTTATGAAATTTGGGCCAACATGAGAGAGGAAATTAACTAATGTTGGTTCCCTATTAACTTTCTAGATTTCTTTGGTAGATTAAATCAACTCTACACACACACACACAATCCTGTGATATTTCAGCTATGAGAAGAGTTAAATGGCCATGGACTGAGGCAAGTAAATAGTGTGTACAATTACATGACAGTCATTCATTCCTTCATTTGTTCTCCAAACCCTTGATGCATATCATAGTGAGACAAGGGTCAAAAATCAGCATAAATCTTCTGACATGTGGATTACTTCTGGTTGAGTTATTGCTAGCAAAAGAAAACACAGTCAGCACGCACCATCCAGCTATTCTTTTGTGAAATCTCGACATCACCTTCCATGATCATCCATCTGTTTATCCTCCTCATTCAGTGCTGTGCCTCCTGACTTATTTGGCCAGAGTTCACTCAACTATTTCTTCAGCCTGGCTTTTCCTGATCTTCTTTTGGCTTTCATGTGTCTAATGGCACTCCCCTTCCTTGAGGGTCTGGGCCCTAGCATTAATGCACAAAAACACAGGTCATGTGAACAGAAGAAAACTGGAGTTGCATTTTACCAAAGGCTATTCCACGTCCAAGGATGAGTAAATAGAATGTGCTTTTGAAATCTGTTATACAGATTAAAACAGAATAGAAATTTAAAGTTTGTTTCTGGGTATAAAGATAAATGAACATTCCCAAAGTGGTTTCATAAGAGACTTTTTTTGATTTGTTTAAACACTAACGAAGGAACACACATTAACTTTGAAATGATGACTAATTTATGATACCTTACCTATAAAATGCAAAGACAGAACATAACCATTTTTAATGCCCCATCAAAGTTAACACTGTGATTCATGATATAGAGAATTTGAAAATGCTATTGAAAATTTAGAGCACTAAATGCTTATCTTAAAAAGGAAGAAAGGTCTCAAATCAAGGACTACAACTTCTACTTTAAAAACTAGAAAAGGATGGAGCACCTGGGTGGTGCAGTCAGTTAAGCCTCCAACCCTTTGTTTCAGCTCAGGTTGTGATCTCAGGGTCATGAGATCAAGCCCTGCATTGAGCTCCATTCTTAGTATGGTCTCTGCTTGAAATTCTCTCTCCCTCTCCCTCTGCACTTCCCACTTGTGTTCTCTCTCTCTCTCAAATAAATACATAAATCTTTTTTTAAAAAACTAGAAAAGGAAGACTAATCCTAATGAAAGCAGATAACAGAAAAAGATAACTATCAAAGTGAAAATCAAGAAAGAAGAAAACAGAAAGAAAATGGACAAAAATCAATGTAAACAAAGGTTGTTTTTTGAAACGACCAGTAAAACTGATAAGACTTTAGTCAGACTGATAAGCCAGAAGAGAGATAAAAGACACAAATCACCAATATCAAAAATGAGAGAGATAACATTACAGATTCTATAGATACTAAAATAATAAGAAACATTATAAACAACATTATGCCAATTAATTCTACAACTTAGATAAAATGAAAAAAAAATTCCTTGAGAAATACAAACTACCAAAGCTAACTCAATTCGAAATAACCCAAAGAGCATACCTATTAAAGACATTGAAATTGTAGTTAAAAACGTTTCCACAAAGGAAATACCACACTCAGATGGTTGTACTGGTAAATTTTACCAAAGACTTGAGGAAAAAATAGTACCAATTGTACACAAACTTTTCTAGAATATTGAAGAGCAGGGAATATTTTTCAACTCATTCTGTGAGGCCAGCATTACTCTGACACCAAAACAAATAATATTACAAGGAAAGAAAACTGGACTAGTACTCCTCATAAACACAGATATAAGAATTCTTAACAAATTTTTAGCAAATCAAATCCAGCAATGTATAAAATGGATAATACATTATGACCAAGTAATTTACCCCAGGAACGCAAAGTAGGTTTCATATGTGAAGGTCAGTCAATGGAATTCACCATACCTTTAAAAATTAATAAGAAAAAGGAAAGAGAAAAAGAAGAAAACTCATGAACATCACAATAGATGCAGAGAAGGCACTTGAGAAAATCCAACATCAATTCCTGATAAAACTTTTAGCAAACTAGGAATAGACAGAAGCTTCCCCAACTTGATAAAAAGGCTAAAGCTACCATTATACTTAATAGGTGAAAAAAACTGAAGGTTTTCCTCAAGATGGATTAGGCAAGGATGTCCACTCTCACCTCTTCTTGCAATATTGTACTAGAGGTTCTAACCACCGGAACAAAGTGAGAAAAAGAAATCAAGTGAATTCAGATTGTAAAATGAAAACTAAATACACAAATGGACAATGGCCAAACTACATGTAAAGATGGATCTCTGACACATAATAGTAGCAACCAGTTCTGAAAGTCAACCTACTATCTGCAATAACTGGTCCAGAAACTCAAGATTCTATTTGTACAAACCAGTGTAAGAAGCCAAACAGTAATTCCTGTAGCAATAGCCCGAAACTGTCAGAATGTGATTAATAATGGAAGCCTCCCTAATAGTTTCCCCTGTCTTAAGCTTAGGATCACTGAAGAAAGACAAACATCGGTTCCCAGCCAATCACACTGAATAGAAAGCCCACTTCTAGTTAATCCGCCTATAGCTTCCCATTGCCAAGAGCCTCCAGTCAGGGCATACTTGAATCCCTACCATTTTTCAACTACAAAGCTTTCCCACTCCTCTGCCTGCCTTTGAACCTCTGCCAAATGGAAGTGATGGTGGCTGACTCCCTAATTACAGCAACCTATGAATAAATAGCCTTTGCTTATTCTCATTTGAGTGGTCTTCATTTATTTCGGCATAATGAAGAAATAAAACTGTTTTTATTCACAAACAACATGATTGTATGTGTAGGACATACAATAGAATCTTTTTTAAAAAGCTCCTAGAACTAATCACTGAGTCAGTAATGTTTCAGGATACAACATTGATATTTAAAAACCACTTCCAGGGGTGCCTGGGTGGCTCAGATGGTTAAGCGTCTGCCTTCGGCTCAGGTCATGATCTCTAGGTCCTAGGTTCAAGCCCCAAGTCAGGCTCCCAGCTCAGTGGAGAGTCTGCTTCTTCCTCTCCCTCTGCCTCTGCCTCTGCCTCTCCCCCTGCTTGTGCTCTGTCTCTGTATTTCTCTCAAATGAATTTTTAAAAAAATCCCTTCCATATGTTCTACAACTAAAAAACCAGGGATTGATTTAATTCACTATCTATAACAGACCAAAATATGAAATATTTGGGATAAATCTGACAAAATATGTCCAAGAGCATACACTAAAAATTGTGATATACTACTGAGAGAAATTAAAGAAGACAAACCAAGAGATGTACTGTGTTCATAAGTTATCATACTCAACTCTGTTAAGATGTCAGACCTGTAAGTTATCTGTAGACTCAGTGTAATTCCAGCCAAAATCCGTGCAGTCTTTTTATTTGTAAAAGTTCTTGAAATGATTATAAAATTCTTACAACGGTAGTGTTCTTAGAATAGTCAAAACAATTTTGAAAACAAAGGACAGAGTTAGAGGACTTAAACTACCCACCAAGATTTATCATAAAGCTACAGTAATCAACAGAGTGTGGTATTGGTAACAATACCCCCCCCCAAAAAAAAAATAGATCAATGGGACAGAATGGAGAGGTAAAAATAAACACACACACGGGCAACTGATTTTTGACAAAGATGCAAAAGCAATCAATAGAGAAGGGATGGTCTTTTCAACAGAAGGTGCTGGAAAAATTGGATGTCCATAGGCAAAAAACAAAAAAGAAAGAAGAAAACAAAACCTTTGATCCATACTTAACACAACATTAAAGCATGAACTCAAATGGATCTCAGATCTGATTGTGAAACCTAAAATAATAAAAGTTCTGGGGGAAAAAGGGAGAAATCTATGAAACCATGGATTAGGCAAAGATTTTATACATAGGACACAAAAAGGACAGTCCATAGAATATGAACAGAATCAATTAATTAAATTTGGACTTAACTGGAATTAAGAAGTACTGCTTTCAAAAGACATAGTTAAGAAGCAAAGACTTTGAACAGACATTTCTCCAAATGTCAGATAACCACAGGAAAAGATGCCCAGTTGACACCATTTGCCATTAGGAAAATGCCATGATGAAACTACGAGGAAAGACCACTGCACAGCTAAGAGAATGCTAAAATTACAATGACTGGCCATACCAGTGTTCACAAGGCTTTGGAGCAAATGGAATTTTCCTGTGCTGCTGGTGGGAATGCAAAATGGTACAACAACTTGGGAAAACAGTCTGGGAATTTCTTAAAAAGTGAAACATGCACCCACTATGCTAGTTTGTCAAGGCTGCTGGAAACAGTATCCCAGACTGGATGGCTTAAACACCATACATTTGTATTTCCACACAATTCTGGAAACTAGAACCTCAAGACTGACATGTTGGCAACCTCGGTTTCTTCTGAGAAAGAAAAACATGGCTTGTAGAAGTCTGCCTTCTCCCTCTGTCCTTAACATGGTCATCCCTCTGTCTGTACCGTCTGTGTCCTAATCTCTATTCTTATAAAGACACCCATCATATTACATTAGGGCCCTCGCCAATGATACCACTTTAACTTAATGACCTATTTAAAGGCCCTCTCTACAAATACATTTTAAGGTACAGGAGGTTAAGACTTCGATCTATAAATTTTAGGAAGACATGGTTCATCCCATAACACCTACCATGTGATCAAACCATTCTACCCCTAGGTATTTACCCAATAGCATTGAAGCATATGTCCATACAAAGACTTGCATATGAAGTTCATAGCAGCTTTATTATTATATATTTATTATTACAGCCAGAAACTAGAAAGAATCCAAATGTCCATCAGCAGGTAAATGAATAAACAAATATATTCATACGTTAGGATACTACTTAGAAATTAAAAAGACCAAATTTTCAATGCTCATAACAATACATATGAATCTAAAGTGAAAGAAGTGAAGGAAAAAAAAATAAAGTGAAAGAAGTGAGAGAAAAGTGATTATATATGATTTGAATACACTTATATAAAATGTGAGCCAATGCATTGTGACAGAGCAGGTCACCTAGTTCCTGATACAGCTGAGGCGGGGAGAGTCAGGAAGAAGGAATCATACAGAGAGACACAGTACGCTTTTGCGTCGGAGAGATCACGGTCTCAACCTTAACTGTGCTAATGATTTCACAGGTGTACATAAATATGCCCAAGCTTATCAAAGGAGACATTTTTAAAATATACACTTTAATGTATCTCAATTATACTTCAATAAAATTGTTGAAAAAAGAGATTCCCGTGTCAGGCAAGAAATGACAGACCTTTATCAGAATTGTCCTCAAGTGATTACCACTAAAAACAGCATGAGGAATGTTTAGGCCCTCTATGCACTGATTGAATAAATGTCAAACCATGCTACCTTCCTGGGAAAGATGAGGTCTGAGCTGGGCATACTTCACCCAGCAAATCCACTTTCCCTCCACCCCCGCTATTCTGTGGACCTCAAGATGCTGATCTGTATAAACTTCTCCTGCCAGGCTCCTTGCCCCCTGGCCTTGCTTAGGTTCAGTCCCCGGGTGGCATGCAAGCAGGACAGCTTCATGGATACGTGTTCTGAATATAGTGCATTAATAGAAAATGTGAGCTATAGTAAAGCCAACAGATTGGGAGACAACTGCTTTTGAAAGATAGTCTATCACTCACAGTTCCCAAGGGGAGAGGGTACATTACACTAAGGAGGCACTTTGGGTTTTTTTTAATGGATTGGGGAGCAATGTCTTTAATCATTATAGCTTGAGGTCTGACCATCTCTGCACCCCCGTGCCCTCTCAGTGACCACATGGGTCCTTCTGGGTAGAAATATAGACAGACCACAGGGCCTTGAAGCCTGGGGTTCTGTGCCCCCACTTGCCAGCAACTCTTAGACCAGGAAGCTTCGGGGAGCCACACAAGGAATCACCCAGACAATCATGATGTAGAGGGAGGGGAACTGTGGGCAACAGCCTTCATTGTGATTTCCAGAGGAAGGAATGGGCTAGGCAGAGTAAGCAAGCCCAGGATTGGCTTGTTTGACTAATTTCAACAGGCTCTGGGACACAGAGGCTGTCCCTACTTGTCTGGTACCCGGCCCTGTGATGTTTCAGACAGGTGTCTACTGGCCCAGGAGAGAGCTCAATGAAGGAGGTAATCAGGTGTGTGGACTCCACTTAGTTGGTTTGTATCTGAAAAGTGGCCTACTGAGGTCAGGCGAGCAGAGGAGGGAGGCAGGAGGCCAAGGCAAGGTGATTCAGGCATACTCCTCAGGTTGTCCAGAACAAGGCATTCCTAGCCTCTACTGCAGGGCAAATGTTAAAGCGTCAAGTTGATAGAAGCAGGAAACATGGAAAACACAGTGCAAGCCACAGAGTCACAAAGGCCATAACACTCGGAATGGCCTTGCACTTGGTTTAATCCCCTACCGCCACCATCTTGAAATTCTTTATGATTTTTGAACAACATCCCATACACGGTATTGTATAAGTGGTCCTGCATGGAAGAGCAGAAGAGAAAGAATCTAGGGTATCTATTCTTGACTACACACCACCTCCCTGCTAGGCCATGATTTTCCAGTGCCTTCCTTTGTTCTGCCGCCAAAGGCCACAGCTCCTGCCACCTGGCCCTCTCCAGCTGCTCTGGATCCCCCAGGTTCGAAGGACCACACAGCCCCTGTGTCTCCCAAAGTGGTAAACTGCTGTTGGAAACCCCAGGGGAGCTTCACCACTCCTGGCTGGTTTTCCTAAACTCTTATCTTGCCTTTATAAATCATCTTTTCAGCCAAACCTTCAGCGTGCCCATGTCCAGCCTGGCTGGACCCTGCCAGAACCCTGAAAGCTAATGAATGCACAAGGAGAGGAGGAAAGACCTATAGGATGACCAACAGAGAGCCCAGGGAGAAGCACAGATTAGACAGGTTCCAAAACCATACAACAGAACTAAAGGTAGCATGTAAGCTAAAAGGGACTCAAGTTCCCAAGGCTCTTAGCCAATGAAAGCCCAGCCTTTCCAAAGCAGAAGTCAGAGTTTGAAAGCCAATAACCACAGATGTGACCCTGAGAGAGCAATGCATAATTTACAGAGTAATTTCAAATATACTAGCCCATCTCCTCCGATCCTCCAAGAACGTGGAGGCTCAGAGAGGCTGAGTTGCCTGCCAAGGTCACACAGGTCCCTCACGGTGGCTCCCGCTGGGTCAGGACATTTGTTCCCATCTCCCCTCTCCTACATCCAGGCCTCCTCAGTGTAAGCTCCCGAAAGGCAGGGGCTAGTCAGAATCGTTCATTGACTCTCCAGAGCTCAAAACAACACCTGGCACACAGAAGCTTTTAATATCTGGTGACCTGAGGCCAGTGCACCTTGCAGGACACGGAGCAGTATGCGCCACAAGGGTTTTGTCTGCTTTAGATGCTACAGACAGAGAAGCCATAGAAGGCTGCGCCTGTGCCTTGCTGCCTATGGGCCATCTTACCTGTCAGGTCATGGTAGTCATCACTAGCTTAGTGGGGAGGGTCACTGCATGGTTGAGCTCTGCCATTTCCAGGGGCAGGAGGTGTCTTCAAAGTGCAGTGGTGTTGCTGCCCAGCCAAGATGCTCAGTGAACTCACCTCTTCCAGGATCAGGGAGAAGGTTCCGGCTGGGATGTAGTGTCTTGGGCTGAGACAAGTCTGCATGGGCCCTGAGATGTAATACATCCTTCCTCTAATTTTATATTACTTTACCTGTAATAAAAATCCTGTTCCACTTTTAATTTTCAATATTTCTGTATTCGAGCTATATCCTATGAGCATATGTTACGGGCAACCATGTTAAACTGCTATCCTTGTAAGTGAAAAAAGGTCAAATGTTGGCAATTTCATGTTTCAATTTTATGTTTATTTGATGATCAGGAAATAAAAGTCTTGATTTAAAAAAAAAGACCGAAAACTTATGGCCAGACCAAAAATCTGTACCCAGATGTTTACAGCAGTTTTATTCATAATTCTCAAAATCTGGAAGCAACCAAGATGTCCTTCAGCAGGTGAATGAATAAATAACCTGAGGTATATTCAGACGATGGGCTATTTGTGCTAAAAAGGAATGAGTTCTATCTAACTATGCAAAGACATGCAGGAAAATTAGATACATATTACTAAGTAAAAAAAAAAAGTAAATGAGAATAGGCTGCATACTGTATGATCCCACCAATGTGATATTCTGGAAAAGATATTATGCAAACAATAAAAAATTCAGTGGTTGCCAGGGGTGGAGGTGGAGTTGCGGATGAATGAAGCAAGCACAGAGGATTTTTAGGCAGTGAAAGCACTCTAGGTGGGATTATGATGATGGAGATTCGTCCTTATACCTTCCTCCAGAGCCACGGAATATGTACCACCATGGCAGAAACCTTTGGTAGACTATGCACTTCAGGTGGTAATGATATCTCAATGTAAGTTCATCCTGGGTTTAAAAACAAAAAGTCCCACTCTAATAAGTGATGCAGTGGGGGAGGGGCATGCAAAGCGGTATATGGGAAATCTCTGTTCCTTCCTCTCAATTTTCTAGTAAACCTAAAAGTAGTCTTAAAAAAAATAGCAGACTGCCACATTTACCTTTTTCTTGAATTAGCCACTTTCTCCTATCAATTTTAGCCATTCTAACACAATCTAAAGATTAAAAACCTTACCATTAGCCACCACAATGTCCATCAGCCTGTGAATGGATAAATGGACTGTTGCACATCCAGACAACAGAACGTTACTCAGACAAAACAAGAAATGAGCTACCAAGCCATGAAAACACCTGGAGGAAACTTATTTGCACACTGCTAAGAGAGAGAAGCCAATCTCAAATGACCACATACCGTATGATCCCAACTCTCTGACATTCTGGAAAAAGCAAAACTAGGAAGACAGTGAAAAGACCACTGGATGCCCAGGGCTTGGGTAGAGGGAGGGATAAACAGGTGGAGCACAAGGGGTGTTTGGGGCAGTGAGCTCGTCTGAGTGGTTGTATAAGGTTGGAAACATGTCTTGATGCACTTATAAAAAGCCAAAGAATGTACAACACAAACAGTAAACCCTCAGGTAAACTAAGGACTTTCGGTGATAATGATGTGTCAATGCATGTCATTGGTGCAACAAAAGTACCACAGGAATGCAAGATGATAATAACAGGAGAAACTGTGAGGTAAGGGATTGTATAGGAATTGTCTGTACTCTGTTCTTTTTTTTTTTTTTTTGGTAAACCTAAAATTAAACATTAAAAAAAAATAGTTAATTAAAAAAAAAAGGACCCCTGGGTGGCTCAGTCAGTTAAGCATCTGTCTTCAGGTCAGAGCATAATCCCAGTGACCTAGGACCGAGTCCCACACCTGGCTCTTTGCTCAGCTGAGAGCCGGCTTCTCCCTCTCCCTCGGCCTACGGCTCCCCCTGCTTGTGTTCTCTCTCTCTGACAAATAAATAAAATCTAAAATCAAAACAAAACAAAACAAAACAAAACACCAGTCTGCCCTTCATCACCCAGCAGAGAGTTGGAGGACAAGGAAAGAGAGACTGGAATAGGCTGCGCGCTTCGGGAGGGGAGCAGCGGGCTCAGGGTCCGCAGAAGGGGCCCGCAAGGAGCCCAGGCAAGTCCCGAAGACACGCTCCATCAATTTTCCAATCTGCCTAAGGCTGACCTTTCTCTCCTAACAGCACAACTTAACAACTGCCTTAAAATCCTTCTGCGAATTTGCTGCTTCCTTTCGAGCATTACGAATTTTCCATTTGGGGGTGTTTCCAAAGCTCTGGTGACGTTTAATCTTATCTCCAAGTCATGCTTAAAAGTCCGACACTTGCGAACATTTCCAAGTAAAATGACTAGCTCGTGACAAGACACGTCTGCATGTTTTTAAACCTTTGGGTCTCGCAAGGACTGCGGCCGCTCATTTTTATCTACGTCATTTTTCTGACCCTGAGGTTTCTCAAGGTTGAGGGGTCCCCCTGAGATGCGACATCTGTAATTACAACCCATCTGGATTCTGCTCATAACCTTCTTTAGGAAAAGTGTGGCGAGGTTGCCCCCCCTTTTTGCTGTCTTGGGAGAAGCACACATTTGTGTATTTTCTGCCCCGGATCTGTACGCTCCTCAAGGACATCCGCGAGCTTCCATCCGTGGAAAACAAAACATGTTTATTTCTCCCCATTCAGTTCAACAGAATGTCCACTTTCACTGAAAAAAGAATTTCCCTCAGAATTAGTTATCTGTGTGGGCTGATTTAGGCGAGGTTAAAAGGCAACTTTTATTTTTAGCTTTAGAAAAATCATTCAAACTGAAATATAGATATCACTAAATAAAATCCATTGACCTATTCACATCAGTCCATAACCTGGCCTAGTACTAGGATACTGCAACTCGTCAGCTTTGTCGGGACATTGCGATACATTAAGGAGGGAATTACCCTCAATGAGACATAGCTCGTCTGCGCCACAGTCTGAAGAGACTCCATTGGCATTTGGAGGCATTGGATCTGCCCTGATCAGATGCTGAGTGCTTCACAAATGTTTTTGCTCAACACACGACAAAGCACCACAGGTCTCCACTGTGGATACGGACTCAAACCTGGAACAGAGGAAATGCATACCCACTAAGTTGCATTTCATGAACTATTTTACTAACCAGACTATCCCAGGCATCTCTGCAAGGTGAGGCAAGAGTTAGGCTCTGTTGGCTTCTTCTTGAGGAGTTTACTTGGGCTTTTTGCTCACTATGGACCAGCTAAGGGATAGGAGAAAGACAACTAAGGAAGAAGCTACAGCCCTTTCAGCAGGGTTTGCTGTTTGGACCAGGAAAGCACACGGTGACAGGGTTCAGACACACTGTTCCCCTGCCCCTCTAACCCCCTCTCCTTATGGCCACAGGTGCTCCCACCCCAGGCGTGTCCCAACCCTAGAGCTTCAGCCTCAGCCCCCTCCTCCTTGGGGCTCTGTCTCAGCTGGGGAACAGATGGCCGGCAGTCATCACACAGGTGTGCTGCTATTGTGTGACAAGGTCATGTTAGTGGGGGTCAAGAACTACAGATGAAGCAGTGGGGAGATGGGGAGATAGTGGCAAATGGACCCTCCTCCTTCTGACAACAAAGAAGGCCGTGGAAGCTCAGAAGAGGAAGAGGAACAAATGCAGAAATACTTGGTCTCAGCTTAGAAACCCAAGGCAAGGGCACCTGGGTGGCTCAGCTGGTTAAGCAACTGCCTTTAGCACAGGACTCATCCTGGAGTCCCGGGATGGAGTCCCACATCGGGCTCTCTGCTCAGCAGGGAGTGTACATCTGTCTCCCTTTGATCTCTCCCCTCTCATGTGCAGTCTCTCTCTCTCAAATAAATAAAATAAATCTAAAAAAGAAGGAAGGAAGGAAGGGAAGAGGAGAAGAGAGGAGAGGAGAGGAAGAAGGAAGGAAGGAAGGAAGGAAGGAAGGAAGGAAGGAAGGAAGGAAGGAAGAAAGAAAGAAAGAAAGAAAGAAAGAAAGAAAGAAAGAAAGAAAGAAAGAAAGAAAGAAAGAAAGAAAGAAAGAAAGAAACCCAAGGCAAAGCCATCAGAAGCCTCCTCTGAGCCTCTGCTTCGTAATCTGCTCACTAAGCTCTCATCGGCCATTCTATTTTATGGTCCTGTCATAATGGTCATCACTTCCAATCACCCATCTCCTCCAGACCTGGCCTTGAAAGCCTTAACCTTGGGCCTATATTTATGGCCATGCATCCCATCGCACCGCCTGACCTGGGGGCGGGCCTCCATGAGCAGTCATGGCTAATGGCTTGAGCATCCCTAACAGGGCGTCCTTGCAAAGAGGCCCTTCTGCACCTGATTCCTAAGTACACACATAGAAACGCCACTGCAACTGCCCTATCAGGCATTTAAAGGCACGAACTGAAGGCTGCAAGGTATCCTCATGAAATACCATCATCACCAGACCACGAGACTGCTTTTTAGTGCAATTTCTAGCCAACATAGTTAACTCTACAATTTACAGTTACGGAAATTCGATTCAGAGTCTTGGATCTAGGCTGAGGGGAGAATTTAGTGTCACACCTGCTTCCTCCCTGGGAGCTCCCTTTTTGCTCTGACCGGCTGCACTGATACATCAATTGGGAAACTGTTCTCATCAGTGGAGTATTGATTTAAAAGTCTCAGGCTCTGGGACTCAGGGTATAAACCTCCTCCCCACATTTAGTCTGTATAACCCACTACATTAATGCTGCATATAAGAATTTCTCCCATACTTTATAATAAACATTTTCCATTCTGCAAATTGCAAACCGATGGCATTCTTGAACATCCAGGGTGATGTTTGATATTCCATTCACTATCACCGCAAGTATCTTAGGGTTTCTACAAGATGCTGCCTACACAGGTTTTTGTCCCTTCCTATCACAAAATGAACCTGGAAAGCAAAAGAAGTGCTTAAAAATACAGCTATGACTTTTGAATTTTCCATTTTCTTTTTCTTTGTCCCCACCACCTCTTTTTTTCTTTTTCCACTCAGTATTAAATAGCAACTGGCACATGTGAGGAGATGGGGAGGTTTATGCTGTGATCCCTGGTGATCAGAATAACCTCACTCTCTCCTCTGGCTGGCTGTGGGGTGGGAGCGGCTATAGGGAAATTGGAAATCTCACACCATGTTTCACCTGCCTTAAAAGTCGGCCTGAGCAGGTGGGCATCTGTAGGGGAGAAGGCACCTACCAGAGCCCCCAGGATGCAGTGCTCTTGAGATGTGGGACCTTGCCACTGCTGTCCGGCCCAAAAGTTAGGCCAACCTCCATCCTCATCGACCCCCTTTCCCTTCAGAGAAATGGTCCCTGCATAAGTTACCCTGATTGGCACTGAAAACGAAAACAAGAAACTGATATTCCATCTCAGGATGTCTCTTTTGGTACTGTGGAGCACAGAAGGAAGAAAGGAAGTCAAGGAATGAGTGCTTAAGTCAGTGATTCACAAAGCAATTCACAGAGTCCTCCGCCAACCACAACCCTTGCATTTCCCCCAGCCCTTTATCATTGTCTCCGTGGTATTTAAAAAACAAAACAAAACAAACTTTCAAAACTGCAGCCCTACAGTTCTGCCTTCAGGGCACTAATTAACAGGGTATCTCCTTCCCTCTTGGGCCCTGCCCCACAGCTGCTACAGAGACCCCAAGGTGAAGGGGCCTGAATTTGCACGCCTGACACATTTTTCACAGCATTTGCTTTTGCCTCTTCATCGAATCCGAGCTGGAATTCTCTCCCCCTTCTGCCAAAAGTCACCCTGTTTTTCTCCCTTCCTTTTGGGTGTCTGGAAAGCTGCATGAACTTCGAGGCCAAAGGGCCACTCTCAGTGTTTGCAGGATTAGCAAAACTTCCCAGTGCCACACCTGGAGTCTCCTTTTCCCTGTCTCACTGCTGAAGCCTTCATCACTCTTCAGAGCCTGGCTCTGCCCTCCTCTGAGGACGCAGCCTGATGATTGCCCCCACATGCTGCAGCCCGCCCCACCAAAACTCAGCCGCGGGCTGCTGTCCAGGCATCAGGAGGCTCTGACCTGAAGCCTGAGGCCGCCTGATGTGTCTAACGATTGTGCACACGGTGTCCTGGCCCTCCAGGGGACCCAAGCTGTAACACAGACAGCACCATTCATCCCATATTCTTGGGCCCTAGGCTCAGGGCTGGACACATTCTGAGGGGACAGCACATGCTTGCTGAATCCAAGGGGACACAACTGGATTTAGCTGCAGTGTCACCTGTCCCTTCTCAAATCGAGAAAAAAGGAGAGTGTGACAGGACCAGACGAGGTAGTACTGGGGAAATTTCCTAAATAACAGGGCCCAGGTATTGCTGCTAGGTAAATCACATAACTTCTTTGAACTGCAATTTCCTCAAAGGGCAAGTGCAAAATCATACCTTCCTCGAGAGTCATTGAGAGAATGACATGAGATGATGCCTATGAAGACCGGTACAGGGCTGGTCCTCAGTCAGGGAAACCGTGCCACAAATAAAGTCTGGGGCAGGGAGCATACCAGGCAGGGAGTCAGCTTTCCAGTCATACATTCCTCACCCGTAGCAACCTCCATGATGAGACTGGTTTGTTGGTAAATATACTAGAAGAGGCAGTTTGGACATGGGGCAAAACCCCCACGTGCAGGCCGAAACCCTCCATGGGTGAGCTAGGTGGGAAACAGGCGAGGCTCTCAAGGGTCCTAGGAGAGGCGGTGTCCCAGCTCAAGCCTTTCACCCTCTCTAGGGCCTCAACTGCCACTCTGGCTGCAGGAGGACACAGAATATACCAAATAGTCTCTACTGCAGCCTAAGGGATCGGCTCCTTGCTCGTCCCCTGCCTCCTCTTGGTCTGTGCAAGCCTTCAAAGTACTTTAAATCCAACCATGAACCAGGGCAGCTGTGCCCAGAGACCTGATCTGCAAGTTAATGCCCCCCACACACACACACACTACTCAGGAAGAATTTCTCATGTTCTTTTTCTCCTCCCCGTGCAAATATTTATGAAACCCCACAGTGGAATATGTTCCTGCCCACCCGCGTGGCTGTGTTCCAAGGCCCTAACACCAGGCTGTTAATGTATGACAAGCTGCAGTGGGCAGGACACCTTATTTTTCAAACCCCATTTGCAAGCCAGATGAAAAAAGACATTCTGAAAAGCAGAAAAGAATATTTAGAAACCAATAAACATCTCTACCCCCTGACTGATTCTACCTTGAAGAGCTGCCTCGAGTTTCCATATACTGCATAAATCTACCCTGTTTTAGAGCCACGGAGGTCCCTGCTGAGGCTCCTCACAGGCCCAATCACCTCCAACTTCGGCGAGCTCTGACACAGGAAATCTTCACTGATAAAGTAGATGACGCGCACTGGCTTTCCCAGAGGGGCCCTCAGTGGACATGAATCTTCTCTCACCTTTACTCCTATGGCAGCTATTTTTCAACTTTACTTCCCAGGGCTTCATCCTGGGCAAGCACAGTGTCTCACCAGCAAACAAAACAGTGGCTAAAGTTCCAGGCCGTTCACCTTCCTCCACCCCCTGCCCCCTTCTCCACTCCAGGTTTCTGAATACTTCCTACCACTCAGGGGCTTTGTTTGTTTTTTTCCCCTGTACCAAGGCCTCCTCAGTTGACTGTGAAGAGGACATGTTTCCTGGCTCCTTCTCCCTTAGCATCTACTCTAGGTTCTCTCTTGTGTCTGCACGTCTGTGTCCGTCTCTCAGATAGACAGGTAATACATGATGGAGACAGAGACAGAATCAGAACTGCTGCTTCTCTCTCTAATACATGGACAGAGACATATGTATAGGACATCCCTAACACATATGGGCAGAGAAAAAAAAAGAGTCAAACAAGAAGGGAAACAGTTTTTTCTTTATTTCAAATGTACAGATTTGTCCCCTTCACCACTGGAATTTTCTTCTGAGAGTTCCTAGGGCTCTCCTAAATGGTTTTCTGTTTGAATGCACAAAAGAAAGGCAGCCCATCGCAAATTTTTCTGTATAAAAAACTTTAAAACATCACCAACATACCTAGGAAATTAATAAGTCAACCATTAAATCAATTAATCTAGTGATCACGTTAATAATATAAATCATTGCGTGACCAACTTTGGAAATCACTGGCATAAAAGCCATTTAAAAATATTAAGCCCCCATAAAAATAAATAAATAAATAAAAATAAAATGTAAGGAAAAAAATTAAGCCCCCAAAGGAAAAAGGTGGGGGGATTGGAGGGGGAGACAAACAATGAGAGACTAGGGACTCCGAGAAACAAACTGAGGGTTTTAGAGGGGAGATGGGTAGGGGGATAGGTGAGCCCAGTGATGGGTATTAAGGAGGGCGCAGATTGCATGGAGCACTGGGTGTTATGCATAAATCATAATCATGGAACACTACATCAAAAACTAATGGCATACTGTATGATGACTAACATAACATAATAAAATAATTAGTTTAAAAAATTTTTAAAAATAAAAGCATTCCAAAAAAAAAAGAAATACACACACATACATATATATATATATATAGGCCCCCAAAGGAGTAGTCAAATAGTAAACTCCAATATGCAGTGATGGTTTAAGCCACTGTTTCTCAACTGTAAGTAAAAGAAGAAATTCTCAAGGATCTGATGACTCCTATCTGAGAAAGAGTAACCTATTAATCTAAAGTCTTATCTTACAAAAAATGTCTTTTTAATTGTTATCACAGGAAAAAGGAAGGTTTCATCTTTATATCAAGTCAAATAGAGGCATTAAAAATTATAATTAAAAAGTTTTGCAATCTAAGGGCTCCTGGGTGGCTCAGTCAGTTAAGAGTTGGTCTCCTGATTTGGCTCAGGTCATGATCTCAAGGTTGTGAGATCGAGCCCCATGTCAGGCTCTGTGCTGGGTGTGATCTGCTTAAGAGTCTCTCTCTCCCGCTCCCTCTGCATGCCCCCCCCCTCTAAAAAACAAAAGCAAACAAACAAAAATGAAGTCTAAAGAATACAAAGAATCTCGATTACATCCATGTGCCCAGTCTAAGAAACCCCATTCCAGATGTCTTACATACAGACAGTTCTCAGTGCTACACACTCCTAAAATTCTAGGGAATCAAATACTGAGGATCACTGTAAGTTGTTTTGTTTCCCCTTCTTTTTTCTCTTTTCTTTTCTCTTCTTTTCTTTCTTTTTAGCTCAGACATTAGAAATGACTATTTCCTGAAGAGATGGATAAGTATTTCCTTATGATCACACACAGGACAAATGTCCCAGTTAAAAAAAGCAAGATTTCCTGAAGTGTGACCTTGAGCAGCTTTAATTTTTAGAGATGTGATGCCATAATCAGGGCTTTGTTCTGTATGTGAAGCAATCACATCTTCCCTTTTTAATTATTAAATACATTACAATACATATCTAGTCTATAGACAAGACTCAGGCAGCTCTTTTCATTTTCACATTTCATTACATAGAGATGAATAAGTCAAATTGCTTTTTCTTTCTAGTCAAGTCACCGTAAATCTGTGATGCATAACACATACCTACACTACTCTCAGGCTGCTTACCCCCTTCTCATTTGTATGGCTGTCATTTCTGGTCCTGCCTTCACTCCCTACCCAAAATAAGTGCAGTATCTTTGTCTTTTTCATCTAGGGATCCCCATAGAGGAGGCAAATGGAATCTATTATGGTACATTTACAGAGTGTAGACATTCGAAAAAATATGTTAGGAGAATAAATGCAGGCAAACATCAGGGGTGTTCATCATCATGCTCCTAAGTTGGAAGAAAATGTTCAGAAATAGCGGCAAGTCACCCACCTCTCAGAATCCTGCACTACTTGGCTGATCTAAATACAAGCCCATTAACCAGTGTGTCCTTCTGTACACCACTGTCACAAAACAAGCTGTAGAGACTTGCAGTTTCCCACATGAGCATTCCCAGAGGGGAGGATGAGACCCTCTGAATTCCAAGTCAGCCGTACAAGGCCGAGCACGCAGAATGGAGTGAATGGGTTTTACTGCAGGTGGTCCACATATTTCACAGATTTAGGGGATAGCTCTGGACCTTACGACCCAGCACCACTCTTTATTTTTTATTAAAAGGAGAATGTGGGGGCACCTGGGTGGCTCAGTTTGTTAAGCAACTGCCTTCACCTCAGGTCATGATCCTGGAGTCCCGGGATTGAGTCCCACATCAGGCTCCCTGCTCAGCAGGGAGTCTGCTTCTCCCTCTGACCTCTCCCCCTCTCACGCTCTCTCTCTCTCACTCTCTCTTTCTCTCAAAATGAATAAATAAAATCTTTTTTTTTTTTTTTTTAAGATTTTTTTTTAATTTATTTTATTTGACACAGAGAGAGAGATTACAAGTAGGCAGAGAGGCAGGCTGAGAGACAGGGAGAGGAGGAAGCAGGCTCCCTGCTGAGCAGAGAGCCCGATGCGGGCCTCGATCCCAGGACGCTGAGATCATGACCTGAGCNTGAATAAATAAAATCTTTAAAAAAAATGAGAATGCGTATCTCTGCCGCATTAATATTTTAGCTACAAGATTGCTTCTCTGAGCAAACATACTTTGGTCTTTAAGGTGCTAGTGTAGTACACATCACTTCGTAATCCTGAATTCAGAAAACATTTCATGAAAAACTCTAAATGCCATAAAGACCCAGTGACATCAGATTAACTTCAAAACTCTGTTTCCTCCTCAACTGAATCAGAATATTGATTCGTCCATAAATATCACCACCAGTGTCTTATTTCAGGCATGCCAAGCCATCCCAGAGACATTTGCGTTCTTCAAGTACTAGAGCCGAGGGAACTCATGCTTCCTTCAGTGGCCTCAACTTATTCAGCATCAGACTTTTAATTATTTCTTTCAAACGTGGTCCTGCCTTCTCAAGACACATAGTCCCAAAGCAAACTGACTTGATTAATTCCTTGCCCAGTGACACAATCAGATTAAAACAGCTTTTAAACCAGGAAAACCTCATTATCATAGAGCTTATTATTATTCGCATTTGGTTAGGGTAAGGGTCAAATCATGTCTCTGGATCATCATAATTATATGGATTGAAAAGCAGACACAAGGTGGTAATAGCCAAAAGGGTAGGGGTCAGTCATATCACCAGCAAAACAAAGAGGATCCACTATGACACTTTCTTTACTTTCAAGAAAATAAAACTTTTTTTTTTCCTTTAGATCAAAGGAGACTATTATGGGATCACCTGAAACAGTAAAAATTTCAATAAAGAATGTTATAGCACTTTACAAAGAAAATGTGGTAATGAAAATGCAGCTTAAGGGTGAAATTGGAAAAAAAAAGATAGCATATTTTGGCTTTTTATTACAGGATATTTAAGAGACAGCTTGGCAATAAGTGTTAACATCTTTCTAATGGTTGGGAATCGTTGTATAAAGCTGAAAACTCACCTTGACTTATTGACACAGCAGAGTTTTAAGTCACATTGCTCATCCCCAGAGGAAATGCACCACACTGCAAAAAAGTGCTTAGCCTCACTCGATAAATGGAGGGAGGTGTGAGCTACTGTTACACAGCCGCATTAGGCATTTGGACCCAGGGGAGGCAGATGGAAGGGGCAAGCAAACCACTAAAGAGGGAGGAAAAGAGGCAACAATGTAAAAAATAAAACAAAAACTAAAACTCCGATATTCATTATGCCCCACTAGGTTGAGGTAGTGAAGGAAAAAAAAAAAAAAAGGAAGTTAAAATCATGGCCCTTGTCTTCAACATGATTACAGTTTAGTTGAAGAGCAATGATTAAATCTTAGCAAAAGAAAAGAATGGAACATAATACATATATTATTAAGAACTAAATTACACAATTATAAGTGTGCTCATGTGTGATATGTTACATTTTTCTGAAGTTTTAATGTAGAAATTGGCTTAAAATGGAGGAAGTGCATAGATAGCCCTGCTTTGATATGACCCGATATTATAAAGAAACCAATTCTCTTCAAGTTAATTCTTAAATGTGATGGAATTCCAATACAAATTTCAGCTGAATCTGTGAATTTGTTCAAGCATTTATCAGAACAACAAAATTACACACTGCAAAAATAGCTAAGTCAACTCTGCAAAAGAAGAGCAAAGAGATGTGACTGGTCGCTCTCAGATTCTACAACACAATTCCAAGGGATGGTAACGAAGTACAGCATGGACTGGCCCAGACGAAGACAAATAGTACCATAGAACAGTACAGAAAGACCTAGTTGGGGTCAAGAACCTGAAGAAAATTAACATACGGTAAAGGTGACACCAGAAATTATGGGAAAGAAGCAGATACGGATGGCAGTAGGAAAACTGCTGGACTACACACAGGAAAATCAAAGTGGATTCCTACCTTATCCAATATATAAATGCAGGCTCCAAATAGAGTTAAAGACATGAATATAAAAAACAGAAGCATCAAATTAATAGAAGCTAGTATATTTAATGTTTTTGTGATCTATCAATGGGAAGAACGTGAAGTGTAAGGCAAAAAGTTTGTTAAGTTTATCACGTAAAAACTGACAAGCTTAACAAACCAAATTAACAAAGGGTATCACGAATACTTTTAATAAGATGACCGAACAGAAGATATTTGCAATGCCTAAATCCAAGAAGGACTATATGAGGAAATCAAACAGAAAAATACTAGAATAACATAGAAAAATTGACGTAAGACCAAAAAAAGGAAAACAAAAGGACTAACAAGTATACACAAAATTGTTCAGACTTCATAATAATTAGAGAACGGCAATTTAAAATAACAAGATATCAAATATCAAGCAGATTAGAAAAAAAGTGAGAAAGTGGAAGAAAGCCAATTACTGATAGAGATGTGGATCTGGGACCCCTCATGTAGCACCGTGCTACTAAGCGAGGCTTAGACAAACAAGTAATAAGATGACTTCTGTGCATGACTTCCACTCTCACCTGTATATCCGTGCCACACAAGTTCCCACACAGGTTCTTTAGGAAACTTATTTAAGGATGTTTGTTACAGTGCTGCTTGGGTGAGCAAGTGAGTGGGGCACCAGAAGCAACCTAAATATCCATCCCTGAAGGAAGAGGAAATCAAAATACGCTATACATGGAATGTTGCACAGCAGTCAGGAGCAAGACATCTGACTTCGTGTAGGAACACAAATGGTTCTTAGAAACACGCTACTACTGAAATACCAGGATAAGGATGAGATTCACATCACGATGCCATTTGTATACATTAAAAATACATGCCTACACTGTGCATAATGACTTCCTTCCAAAGAGCACACATCAGAAAGGGAGAAAAAGTAAATTTACAGTGGATTAACCTGACAAACATTGAGCTGGAAGATCAAAGTGAACATTAACAGTGATAAGGCATGTTGGTAGTACTACCCTTAACATGATGGGATGAGAATGGTGCCTATTTCTGAGATCTTTCTCCCCAAGAATGCAAAACCCCAGACCGATCATGAGAAGAACATCAGAAAGTCTCTACTGCAAGTCATTCAACTAAATACCTGACCGGGAGTCCTCAAAATTACCAAGGCCATCAAAAACAAGGAAAGACTGAGAACCTGTCCGTCTATGGGAGCCTAAGGAAATGTGATGTCTAAATGCAATGTGCAGGGGCGTCTGGGTGGCTCAGTCATTAAGCATCTGCCTTCTGCTCAGGTCATAATCCCGGGGTCCTGGGATCAAGCTCTGCATCCGGCTTCCTGCTCGGTGGGAAGCCTGCTTCTCCTTCTCCCACTCCCCCTGCTTGTGTTCCCTCTCTTGCTTTCTTTCTCTCTCTCTGTCAAATAAAAAAATAAAAAATCTTTAAATAAATAAATAAACGTGTGTATGTATGTATGTACATAATTGCAATCCTGGATGCGATCCTGGAACAGAAAAGGAATATCTGGATAAAAACTAGGGAAATCTTTGTCCACAATAGCCAAACTATGGAAAGAACCTAGATGTCCATCAACAGATGAATGGATAAAGAAGATGTGGTATCTATATACAATGGAATACTATACAGCCATCAGAAGAAATGAAATCTTGCCATTTGCAGTGACATGGATGGAACTAGAGGGTATTATGCTAAGCAAAATAAGTCAATCAGAGAAAGACAATTATCATATGATCTCTCTGATATGAGAAACTTGAGGGGCACGGTGGGGGGTCGTGGGAGGTAGGGAGGGCAAAATGAAATAAGATGGGATCAGGAAGAAGACAAACCATAAGAGACTCCTAATCTCACAAAACAAACTGAGGGTTACTGGGGGGTGGGAGGGTAAGGATAGGGAGGCTGGATTATGGACACTGGGGAGGGTGTGTGCTATGGTGAGNAAAACAAACTGAGGGTTACTGGGGGGTTGGAGGGTAGGGATAGGGTGGATGGGTTATGGACACTGGGGAGGGTGTGTGCTATGGTGAATGCTGTGAAAGGTATAAGCCTCATGATTCACAGACCTGTACCCCTGAGACAAATAATAATAAAATTTTTAAAAAACTAGGGAAATCTAAATAAACTATGAACTTCACACTTTATAACATATGTTATATAATAATAATAATTATAATAATAATGTATCATTATTGGTTCATTAGCCATGACAAATGTGCCATAGTAATGCACAATGTTAATAATAGGGGAAACTGGGTCAGGCTATACAGAAATACTCCACACTGTGTTTGCAACTTGTCTGTAAGTAAATCTAAAGCTAATCTGAAATAAAAGTAAAATAGGGGAAACTGGGTCAGGCTATACAGAAATACTCCACACTGTGTTTGCAACTTGTCTGTAAATCTAAAGCTAATCTGAAATAAAAGTAAATAAATAAATAAATAAATAAAATCTGAAATCAAAGTATACATGCCCACAAAGTAATACATATTTTAAAGAACATATACAAATAAAGAACCTGTCAAACCTAACAAAATAGTTACCTGTGGGGATGGGGATGAGGAGTGGGGATAAAACGAAAGAAGACTCTGAATCTTCTCATGTTACAGAAGAAGGTGCTAAACCCTGGAAGGGTTACACGACTTCGTTAACACTGTACTTACAGCACAGGCCTTCTGACCTTGGAGTACACATGAAGCTCTTTTTATAACTCAGCCCTGCTTGGCCTGCTCTGAGGATAAGCTGAGAGTGAATGACTCCACGGATAGAAAACAGAGAGTTTAGCAGGTGAGCCAAAGGGAGCATGAACTTTTCCATGAAGTAGAAAAAGATGAAGACATTCCTCTGGGGCTTTAAAGCAAATAAGCAAATGACAGTGTCCCAAAAGGCTCCCAGGTTAAACACAGGGGCTGGCTTTAGGCCATAGAACACTGGGGAATTAGATAAGAGGCATTGTTCAGGAAGAACCTGCAGAAGCTTAGTTTCCAGAAGATAGACTTATTTGCAGTAAGTCAATAGCTACATAGAACTAATGAAAACACAAAATGAGTAGGATTTCTTGGATCAGAAGGCAGGGCAACATTCCAGGTCAGAGGCAAAGTTGGTGACTGCAAGGCCAGAACGCGTGTTCTAGAAGCTCAGAGGAGGAAGATTCCTAGCAAATAGAAAAGAGTTTTTTTCTATTTTTCCTACTTCCTTAGTAAAATCTAAAAACTTCCAAACTGCCTGTAGGTTTTTCAAGGTGAAGGAAGGAATGTTTCTACATTTGAATCAGTAGAGAGTGGACATAAGAGCCTTTTTAGCAGTTGGCATAGCAGTGGCCTCCCAGAGACCAAGAATACCTGAAGGATTGAGCAAGAAGACAGGAGCAGGAGACACAGGAAGAAGCAACTCAGAGGTGGCCTGGGTACTTCCCAATGAGGTACATTTATGTCTTAATATGATCCTCCAAGAAAGGGATGGAATTCAGAGTTAGAAAAATTCTACCCCAAATTAAGTCATCTTAGAAAAAGCCTAAAGAAACTAATTAAATTCTCAAATCACAGAGAAGGAGGAAAGCATGCTGTCCTCAACACCTTCTCCCACTACCAGAAGACATGTAGACAAAGACACATGGCTTAAATCAACACTCAAGCCCACTTATTTAGGTCATTAGCCTTTAAAAATCCTCTGTCTGCTAATATCTTAAAAAAAAAAATCAACAAGCCCAGATGGCTCAGTAATGAGGAGGTCAGGAATGCATATGTTTTCAAGTGAATGCTGGGAATGGAAAGCTGGAAGAAAAATTGTCACTGTCAATAACCAACCGGCATAGGCTGGGATCTGAAAATCAACAGATAAGGGCTTCACTCAATGAGTGTTCACAGGGAGAAAGTCTTTTTTTGCCTACTGGTTATATCGGTACTACCAAGGAGTTATCAGTCAATTGAGTAAATATTTCTTTATGAATTATATTTATATAAGGAGAGCTATGCCACAATTAAAACAAATAAAAAAATGAAGGGTCTAGCATTGCACCATTTGCAGAAAATATTTCAAAGGAAAAATTAAGTTGCATCTATATGCATAGAATATTTCAAAGAAAATTGGCACACTGTTTTCATCTAAGAAGAATAACTGGGGAGCTGAGGAATAGGTGGGAGAATTTGCACATATGCACTCTTTCATGCTTCTTGAATTTTGAATCACGTGAACTTATTGCCGCTTCAGAAAAAGGAACAAAATGCTAAAATAAAAATATTAAATATTTATATATTTATACCCCACTATTTTTGTCAAAGACTAACAGATCAAGTTACATCTACATCTAATGCAAAAGGATAAAATAAATGGGACATACAGATTTAAAATAAAACAGGGAAAACAAAATAATAGTATCTAGAGGTAAAGTGAGTACAGTAAAATCCTACATAGAACCTTGTCTAGTTGCTGGACATGCCATGAACTTGGTAGTAAAAGCAAAGCAGGAAACAAAATCGGAGAGTCAACTGCCAATAATAAGCTAGTCTTTCAGCAGAGGAACAACCTTTCTTACAAGAGAGAGCACACAGAAATTCCTCTCAAACATTCATCTTTAGAAGCCACCTGAGACACCCGTATGCGCTGTCAGCCTTGGCGCACAATGGGATCCCGGTAGCCGAGGTTGCTCCCAGACTGCGAGAGTGTGGGAAGGGCAGACTATTCAGTGCTTGAGGACCACAGAGTTCAGGGCATGGGGGACCAGTTGCCCAAGCCCAAAAAAGGTAGAGCAGAGGGGAAATCCTACACAGCAAACATACCACTCACTGCACAGGCCCCAAATTCCAACTGGAAAACCTTTGTGCTTGACTAATTAAGCAGGAATTGGAGAGAAAATCCTAATTTGATAGCATATTATTTCCTTGTCTTTTAGACAAAAAATAAATTTGCTTCAGTTTTCTACAGAGCATTGTAATGAATAGGCATCATCTTTTTTTTTTTTTTTTTGAATAGGCATCATCTTCATGGCAGCCCCCAGACACATGATTTCCAGAATTCTTTATGTTTCTTTGCTAAGCCCACTCCCTTTGGGATGCACGGGCTTTCCTCTATTTCCCTTTCTTCTCCACCTCCACTTCATCACCAAAATACCCAAAAAAAGTCCTAATCGCCGTGTGCCCTGTAACGCCACACACATATAGTCCACAGAGACAAGGCGAGGTGCTCACCAAACTGGTGCCACTTTCCTCCTGGACACAGAGCCAAGCCCATTTCCCAACCTCTCATACAGTCAGAAGAAGATACAGTTGAGCTCTGGCTCATGGCAAGTGTGTGGAGATGATGCCTTTTCCAGGCCTGGCCCCCCAGAATGTCCTGCACAAATCACCCACACGGTCCATCAGTCCCCCATGTGCCAGTTGGATTGTGACAGTCAGGGCAATATCAGGAGCAATGACGGTGGACCGTCCCGTCTCTTGACTTGAGTCTTAAATGATTATGAGGTGCAAAGCAATGATGGTGGACCGTCTCTTAACTTGAGTCTTAAATGATTATGAGGTGCAAAGCNATATAGTCCACAGAGACAAGGCGAGGTGCTCACCAAACTGGTGCCACTTTCCTCCTGGACACAGAGCCAAGCCCATTTCCCAACCTCTCATACAGTCAGAAGAAGATACAGTTGAGCTCTGGCTCATGGCAAGTGTGTGGAGATGATGCCTTTTCCAGGCCTGGCCCCCCAGAATGTCCTGCACAAATCACCCACATGGTCCATCAGTCCCCCATGTGCCAGTTGGATTGTGACAGTCAGGGCAATATCAGGAGCAATGATGGTGGACCGTCCCGTCTCTTGACTTGAGTCTTAAATGATTATGAGGTACAAAGCAATGACGGTGGACCGTCCCGTCTCTTGACTTGAGTCTTAAATGATTATGAGGTACAAAGCAATGACGGTGGACCGTCCCGTCTCTTGACTTGAGTCTTAAATGATTATGAGGTACAAAGCAATGACGGTGGACCGTCCCGTCTCTTAACCTGAGTCTTAAATGATTATGAGGTGCAAAATCCCCCTCTGGAAACCCACAATGGGCTCTAATGTGAGTAATAAATGATTTTTGCTTTTTTGTTTATTACTACATTTAGCCTACCTTGTCCAACATAGAAATGGAGGTTCTCCCATAATAAAAAACTTAAATATTTGACACTGACTTAGCTTAGATGGATGGTAAGTAGGGAGGGTACAAAAACAGCAGTTCCAGGTTATACAGTGGCAAAACATGGGCAAAACTATTGACTACAATACCNGACACTGACTTAGCTTAGATGGATGGTAAGTAGGGAGGGTACAAAAACAGCAGTTCCAGGTTATACAGTGGCAAAACATGGGCAAAACTATTGACTACAATACCTGGAAGTTAGACCCCTAGCCCATCAAGCTTACCATTCTAGGGGAACTAGATGGTTCTATGCTAGGAAATGGTTATGGTTCTAAGAGAACCAGAAGAGGATGGGAAAACAGAACACTTGATATATGTGGTCTGCTACTGGTTGTCTGTTACTGATTGTTAGGTCTTTTGCAAAAGAATCAAAAAACTCTAAGAACTATAAAGTGTAACTGGCACATAAGCAGAGAAAAGTAAAAAAAGAAGAGTTATTCCAGAAATTTGGGACCTAGTTAGAAAAGCCATTTGCTAATTGCTTCCGGTAACCAAAAATGAAAGATGTGTAGTAAAAGACATTGTATGTTGAAGACCCAGTGAGATTTCTCAGTTGCAGATTGTGATTCAGGACTTTGGCAAAAATTGGATTAAGGGTGTGATCTGTCCACCTACTTTTAGATACAACCTGAAGATGGCCACCATTAAACTGAGAAACAGAAATGAGGCACAGAGATGAGGAAGCAATAAAATAAACAAATAGCCTTGAAATTGTGTCTAGGAAAGAATTATATGGTGACAACACAGGAAGCTTTCCGGAAAAAAAAAAAAAGTAAATCAGAAGCCTTCTATATTAATGAGAGAATTGTATTACTAAAGCAATTATTATTTTGAATTAGAAAAGCTTTGAATACTCTATATGCCTTAAATCCATCAGAGGAAGGAAGTGGGCTATGAATGCTGGCAGTTGTCAAGGAAAGTGTAGGACCCAACATCCATTTCAGAAGTGGCAAGGACAATGGACAGGGAAGAACTGTGGAGAACCAGGGCTCATTAAAAAAGATGAACTAGAAAGTCCCTCTCACAGACTAAGATCAGAATCTATTTGGGGAACTTCCCTCCCTTTCTGAAAAGAGGAACTTCCTAATTCCTGCCCTGCAGGATCCCAACTTTGCTATGGGCCAGTGATTACTCTCTGTCCTCTTTTCCTTTTTCGGAATAAGAAATGTGACCATTGTCATCACCACTCTAAAGGAGGAGGAAGAGAGGTAACACTTCTGTTTTGCTCACAAGCTGCAGGACCAAGGGGAATCACAACCACATCCCATGGAGAGACCCACTCCCTTCCCAGAGACCCTGAAATTTGAGCTGAGCAAAGTAACTGGGCTTGAGAGTGTTCCCACGAAAGGGGACATGTACTCTACATGTTAAAAGAAAAATGGAATGGATTTTTGGTGAACAGAGGGGTAGACTGTGGCAGAGATAATCTTATGTGTTTGTTGAACCCATTTCATTTTCCTTCACATTATAAATTATTTTTCCCACCCTTTCCTGCAGCTAGGTGGGACTACGTGATTGAGTTCTAGCCAGTGGAATGTAGTTTGGTTCCTAAAATCCCCTAAGTGATGTCATATGCTCTCAGCAAATGAGAACTCACACTGCAGAGCATACTCTTCTTCCCTTAACCACTGAGCCCTAAGCGCACACCATCTGACAGTAGTCCTTAGCTAATGTGTGTGCGGCCCAGAGTGTTCACCCTACTGTCATTTTCTTCACTGTAGCCTCTTTAATAACCATCCATTTGGTGTTCCAGTGAACTATTTTAACTAGTGATAACTGATAAAAGATAAAATGACTGGACTTGCTGGAATAAAACAACAGAAAAAAATAAGAAATTTTTAGGAGCTCAAGAGTCTTCAATGAAATGGTCAAAAAACAGAGGTAAAGACTGGTAGGCAGTGGGGAATAAGCTGACATTACAGAGGGTAACCAGAATAGCTTTAGCTTCAGCAAATGAGCCAATAATTGTGTTAAAAGCATCTGGGAGAAATTAAGTATGTCATGACTATAAGAGATTTGGAGAGACTGAAACAGGGATTCTCAGTGTACGGTGCAAGGAAGCACCTCTACAGGAACCTTGCTATAAAGATCTTTTATTGTCCTCACCCAGGTAGCATTTGCTTCTCCAGGAACATATCACCGCAATGCCCAGATGGCTGTTGACCCAGTGAGCCCTGACAGAACTCACGTGCAGTTAGTATAGTACCTGGTAGGATTGATGGGCTGCAGAAACACAACATGATATTGACCAACAGCCCTCAACCATGGGAAAGGAGCTGTCCAGCCTGCATACATACTCAGACAATTAGGGGAAAAAAAAGGGCAAAGCAAAGTTGAGCAGGTATGAGTGATGAAGGGAGAAAAGTCCTTAGAGGCAATGGTAGTAGAGACAATCAAGCTGCTTTAATCAGCCCATATTAGGATCCTCAAATTTCACCTCGTTGTATCTAACCACAAAGCACTTACATCCCATCTACTACCCAACTTACAGAGACTAGGAAGACTGTCCTTTGGCTAGCCCCCTGGATTAAACAGAAGCTGTGGAAAGCCAAAGTTCTATTGGAAGACAATCAGAACAAGAGAAACAGGAAAAATCCATTTCAGCATGCCTCTGTCGGTGCTATGTGCCAGCTGTGTCCCTGACTAGAGAACAATCCTGGACTCCACCACTTCTGAGTGGCTTAGTGGGGGTTCATTTATCAGGACTGACATTACTTCAAGATTCAGAAATGTTTTCCAGGGTTTTTCATCAGTTTAGAGAACTGTCTTTCCTATAACTACAAAACCATCACCTATACCTTGAGACCAGCTCCTGAGTACAGATTAATTCCCAAGGTATAACCAGACCTCCTCTGCTGTACCCACCAGTGCTTCCATTCAACTTGACCCACTTGTTTCTCTCCTCCGGTCCCCAACCTCAGCCTCTTCATCAAACTATGGCCTAAAAGAACAACAACCATGGGCCAAACTCTAGGGTGGGTACTGAAGAAACTCACTGCATGACTCTTCCCTACCCTCAGGAAGCTTACAATCTTGTTTGTAGTGCCAGAACACCTGAGCTATTGATTTTGCAAGGAATGATTTATTACATACATGGCACAGCAACACAAGGGATATTAGCATTCACAGGAAGGGGCAAGTCGCAAGGACTGGCACATTTATGCCCAACTTCATTGGGTCTGACAAGAGTTTTCTTCTAGATCACTCATTCATATTTTTCCCTTAGCTTTACTCAAGAAAAAAAAAAAAAGAAAGAAAGAAAGAAAAGAAAAAAAAGAGGGCGCCTGGGTGGCTCAGTGGGTTGAAGCCTCTGCCTTCAGCTCAGGTCATGATCTCAGCGTCCTGGGATTGAGGCCCGCATCGGGCTCCCTGCTCAGCAGGAAGCCTGCTTCCTCCTCTCTCTCTGCCTGCCTCTCTGCCTACTTGTGATCTCTCTCTCTCTCTCTCTGTCAAATAAATAAATAAATCTTTAAAAAAAGAAAAGAAAAGGAAAAAAAAGAAATTCTCTGTCCTTTGGTTTCATTTCTCATCGTCTTCCCTGTACAAATTATCTTTTTCCTACAATGCCAAGAAACCACTCCTTCACTCACATAAGCATCTCTTTCCTTTTGCAGACAATGATTCTTCAGCCACTTAAAACTACAACAAACTACTCAAGTGGCCTCACTGGGAAACTATTTCTAACCTTGATAATATCCAGGCATGTTGAAAGGCACAGGTGAAAGAGAAAGCTCTTCCCTTCTGTGTTGGTGCCTACTTGTTTTATTGACTCAGTGAGCAGAGACAACATCTAATTATATTTTCCACCAAAATATTAAATGTTATTAATGCTTAGCAAGTAAGAAAAATAATTACATCTTTATATTTCCCATTTTTTCCACTTCAGGATTTCATATGCAAAAAGAGATTTTAAAAATATAGCATGGAGGAGTTAGGTCCATTAGACATATATTAGGTTTTTCTGTCCTCCTGTACAAAGGTTCAGGCTTTTAAATGGAGCATGCCACTATTAAGCATTAACCCATCTGTTCTGTTTCTCTCTTTTACTTCAAAGGATGGGCACACAAATCTCATAGCAAAAGTCATATGAAGGCTGTTCTTTTCCCAACAATATATCTTGACCACCACCAACAGACTGTCGCTCAATTATATTGTTAAGTTCCCAAATGCTTGAGATCCACACAAGAGGACAAAGTCCCCTTTCCTTTACATTCTGACCCCCTGCCACACCAATCATAATACTGTGCACCTCCTTTCCCTAACACAAATCCTCCCTCCTGCCAACCCAGCTTCTACAGTGCTCCTTGTAGATACCAAGACCGCTCATTCCAGCAACCCCAAACTTAACTCATCCATCAAGGTCTGGATAATTCATGACATTCCCAACAAATCTGTCTGGACCATAATAGCTCCTGGCTCACTCTTTAGAATTTGGAATATGAAAAGATCTAGGGGCGCCTGGGTGGCTCAGTGGGTTAAAGCCCCTGCCTTCGGCTCAGGTCATGATCTCAGGATCCTGGGATCGAGCCCCACATCAGACTCTCTGCTCAGCAGCAGGGAGCCTGCTTCCTCCTCTCTCTCTGCCTGCCTCTCTGCCTACTTGTGATCTCTCTCTTTCTCTCTGTGTCAAATAAATAAATAAAATCTTTAAAAAAATCTAAAAAGTTAATAGCATGATGTAGCATATATCAGAAAGTCAAATGGGCAGAAGAATTAACTCTGTTTACATCATATAGGATCAACTACTCCTTAGGAACAGGCAGCAGAACTCTGTCGATCATGTTCTCGTATCACACACATATTTATACGGCATTGAACTACCCACGGCTTTTCCTCCCAATGAAGTTTATGAGCTTCTTGGGGGGCAGAAACTATTTCTCACACAGCTTCAGAATCCCCTGCAGTAACTAACACTAATAGTGCAGGACCTGCAGAAAGTACACAGCAGATTCTTTTTCATTCACCCCTTAGGGAAGCTGGGAATATTTGCTAGTTGAGTAAAATCAAGTTAAAGCAATACATCAGTGATAGAGCATTGAGACCCAGTGTGACAACATTTTCAATGAATTGAGGGGGATTTCATACCCTCAGAGACCCACTCTTCATGCAATTTTCAGTCAAAAGAGTGTAGTGGAAGGAGGGAGCAAATGAATCGGATCAGATAACCCATTCTCGAATGGCCTTCAAAATCATTTAATGGAAACCATCCTCTTAGAGATGAAGAAGTGATTGGGAAACCTTCTGAGAGAAGCTAGAAGACCAGAGATCTCATGAGGCATGAGCCCCGCTCCCATCCCTAGATGCTCTGCAGAAAGAGTACATGTGCTGCTTGTCTCTGAAGGAAGTGCCCCATCTTGGCCTGGAAGCAGGGAGAGAAACATCACTCAGAGCCCCCATCCAGGCTTAATGGCAATGCATTTAATGTTGCTTTGATGGTGTGTAACACTGTTAATTGCAGATCTATTATAATTGCTTTCTTTTCTCTATCTCTTCTATGCTATAAGCAACAAATAGTAACACATTGTCTAAACAATTAAACTGTGCCACAGAAAGGATACAGAGTGGTAACAGGAAAACTTGAATTCAAATAACTAAACTATTAATTGAGCAGCTAAGATCTTTCTCTTTAAAAAAAATTTTTTTTTTCAATTTTCTGACATTACTTCTCTAGCTCAGGTAACAATGAAGCAGCACTGGTCTGTGTCACCAAGATATTTTTGTAAACAGATGCTAAGAGCACATCTGGGAGGTACAGGCACTGTTCTAGGAATTATGGAAGACCAAATGAATAAAACTCTGCTTCTGTCCTCAAGAATCGAATAAGGTGATTAAAAATGAACATAAAAAGTCTAATAAGGGGAGAACATAATGGGCTCATAGGAAGCTGTGGAATGTGGGAGCAGGAACCAATTCCCTGATTTTTCTTAACAGGGGAAATCATATTAATAAGATCACGTGTATTTACAAAGCAATATACACAGAAATTAGAAAATTCTTAACTTCAAAAAATGGATATCTTCCATTTGAGATCATTCTTTCAAGTTCACTTTCACTTCTAACACTTGATTGCCTACTGACAAAAGAATATGCTAAATTTTTTCAGAGATTCTGATTTTTTAAAGTTTTCTCAGGAGAGCAAGTTTTATTTGTCCTCATCAGAATATTGCTGCAATGGAGTTAACAATGAAAAACAACATAATTGTGTGTGTTACGGCACACCTTATAACTTCCAAAGCATTTTCACAAATACTATTTCAATAGGTCTCGTCTGGTCCCCACAAAATCCTGAGAAGTACACAGGGTCAGTTATTGTGTTTCTGGGTGCGTACGTGTGCATGTTAATATTGTTTTCTTCATTGTGCACAGAGGAACTGGAGGCTCAGAGGAGTCTGTGAGTGACAGTGACAACTGGCATTTGTCAGACTTGTCAGACAAAGAGAAAATTGCTGGCTAAGCCCTCCAATCTAAAATTACTCACAAGTTATTACACTTGAAAACTCATGTTCCCACTGGTATATGTTCTCTCAAAAAGCGAATATGCCCTGAACAGCGCTGAGCACCTAGGGGCCCCCCAGCTTCCCGCTGTCTCTGAGAGTGGCACCTTGTTCCCTCCCCAGACATTGGCCAATCTCTCTTCTCTTTCTCTGTTCTCAACAGAAGACTGAAAGGCTGCCACTTATTTGTTTGTCCATCCTAAAGAGCCAAAGCCACTGAATTGGGTCCTTTAAGAGTATTTGAATTTTAAAACTTTGTTATAACTTTACGGGGGAAGTCTTTATGCTGATAAACGCATTGAGGGCAGCAGCCATCCTGTGGAAGGAATTTGGTGCTGATTCACTGATGCCGCCGTCTCTCTGGACAGTGATTAACAAAAGGCCTCTGAGCTTATCCTCAGGGTCATAGAAGGAAAGGAAAGCTGGCACTAATGCGTTGTGCCCCATGTCCCTGAAAGGAACTTCAGGGATGAGCACTGACAGATTTAACAAGTAGAGAAAGCCCACTGAGTCTCCAGGGGCTGTGGTACCAAAAAAAAAAAAAAAAAAANGGAACAAAAAAAAAAAAAAAAAAAAAAGAATCTGGGAAGCAGCCAGAGCCGAGACTGATGAACCTAAGCCTCAATCCCAACCCTACCCATGTACATTTGCCCCAGCCTGGTCTCAGACTGCAAGGGCTCAAGCCCCATGGCTCTTAAAACCTGCCCCAAGACCAAAAGGAGCTGTTCTCAAATCCTATGACCACAGTCCGAGTTCCTCTTTCTTCCACTGAAAACACCAAGTGGGAAAAGCTGTCCTTACCTCGTAATGAGCCACACGTTGAGATTCGGATATCAGCTGTGCACTGCACACCTTGCAGTAACTGTCTGTAAATAAATCCTGATCGATATCGGAGGACTTCATCAGGCTAAAGGAGAATCAACAGAAAAGAAAAATGAGTCCACTGCTTTGGTGTTTATGCAGGACATTAACTGCGTGAAAAAGCCAGGAGCCCAGTAACAGACCCCAGGATGGGAGCAGTGGGGGGGACCTCCGTGGGGGATACCATGTCAGTTAACGATAGTAAGCATACCATTTGTAATTTTCTCATAAGTGCCCAATAGAATTGCTGGTGCCCTACGAAACAGAAATGCACCTTTAGTTTTCTGACAAATCAGACCTCTATCTAATGCACTGCCAAGGATTTATGTGAGAGGTTATTTTCATATGTTATTTATATTAACAAAATATCGTAAGTGTTCAATATATGCAACATAAAGAGACTGAATAAATTTTGATACATCGACATACTAGAATACGAATACCTCCCAAATCCAAATGCAAATCAAATTCTTCTTTAAGAGAACATTTAATGAAATAAGAAAAAGTTTACCATTAACAAAAGGATTTAAAAATCAGTACATACAGTAGTATACTAAATTTGCTTTAAAATATGTATAAGTGCTTAGAAAAGCATCACAGGAAGTTTTTTAAGATTTTATTTATTTATTTGACACAGGGAGAGAGAACACAATCAGGGGGAGTGGCAGGCAGAGGGAGAGGGAGAAGCAGGCTCCCTGCTGAGCAGAGAGCCTGACATGGGGCTAAATCCCAGACTATGGGATCATGACCCATGCAGAAGGCAGCCACTCAACCAACTGAGACACCCAGGCGACGCAATCCCAGGAAGTTTTAATGAAGTGTTAATTGCAGTTATCTTTCAGAGATTATAGGTAATCGCTTATGTAACTTTGTTTATTTTTAAATTTTCTACCATGGACATATATTACTTTTGTAACACATGAAAACAAGTTAGCTTTGTCAAGAAACTTTAAGCAATATAAAATTTAGTTTTGAGATCAATAGCTATACTTACAGAATTAAAAAAAATAAAATCAGGCTCAACTATAACTTTTCTTGCAAGCTTATACCTTTTAAAGTGAGAAGCACTCACTCTTCCACCTTTAGGGTTACTAATATGCATAAAAGCCACCTCCATCATTCTGCACCACAACTGAGCCC
Organism: Ailurus styani; assembly: GCA_002007465.1. Classification (NCBI taxonomy): domain Eukaryota; kingdom Metazoa; phylum Chordata; class Mammalia; order Carnivora; family Ailuridae; genus Ailurus; species Ailurus styani. The sequence goes on along the minus strand of LNAC01000529.1, from coordinate 235,651 downwards.
ACAAAAGTAAATAAACATATCCTCAAATTCCAAACCCTAAATTGAAATGCAGCCAGGAGTCTCAAGCTTGTGAAAGTGATCTGTCACAAAGTTATCTCATAGGGTCTGAAGCGTAATGTTAGCACCATAGAAATGCACACCAGCACATCAGAATGCTTTCCTCCAACCCACAAACTCCACTCCATCTTACCTCCTACCAGCCAGGTTAAAAGTAAGGGCTATGCCAGATGGCATACATACAGAGAGGCAAGAGAATTTCAGACAATAGGGATGTGGTGGGAACCTTAGAGTTCATCCTGCTCCCACACCCTCATTTTATCTATGAGACTGTTTAAAGTCACATCATTGATTATTGGCATGGCCATACATGCTGCCTGGTTTGCATGATTCCAATTTACACACTCCAAATCCATCTCAGGTCTCATGCTACTTGCCAGTCATGTGATATTCAAATGAGTCATTAATTAAACCTTCTAGGTCTTAGTTTCCTCCTACATAAATTGAGATAAAATATTAGCCACGCCTTTTTAGAGAATTGTGATGAAAATCAAAAGGAGAAATACAGGAGAAGATACTACGTAAACTATAAAACACTCTTCATTTGAAAAGGATCATCATTACATTATTAATAATATCCTAATGTTGGCCAAATCTTGACCCCTACAACAAAATAAAGGATGGTGGTACATTTTAAGTGATTTTTAAAAACCATTTAAATAGTAGGGCTACAAAATAAAGTTTCTACCTGAAATAAAAGTCTGACTGCCTCAACAACTACAAAGTCACTTTTTATCTTTGTCCTTAGTTGTAATGGTCCATTCAGAGCACTTGATTTTCACAATTTAAAAGCATTCACAATTTTTGCTCCTAAGAGACAATGGTAGTTCTGGTTTTTCAATGCCCTGAGTACAACAGTAATGCCAGATAGTGAGGACTACCGACTCTCATAGCTGAAGTGGATCTGTTATTTCTGGAAGGCTCATTCCTGGCAGAAAGCTCAGCCAGCCTGGAGTCTAACACCTGCAGTGCCTGGAGACTCACTACCTAACATGGCAACCCGTTCCAAAGAGTCTGGCAACTCTCGCGGTTAGGTATTTTTCAGGTTGACTCAAAATCTGTCCCATGGTAGCTTTACTCATTCATTCTGTCTTTGCATGCAACACAGAAAAATTCTACTCCCTTTTTCATGAGATATCCTCTCTCAAGTGCTTGGAGATAGCTCTCTTTTATCTATTCTCAACTCCTGTCCTGACTTATCATCTTGGTTCGTGTCCATCTCTTTATGGCCCATCTTCAAAGGCAGTGCCAAGAACAGAATAAACATTTCAGGTATGGTTTAATCAAGCGGGGGATCACAAATCCAAATGACCATTCAAAATATCCACAGTCATGTGTAATGGTCTTGATTCACATCCCAGAATGCGAATGGAGAAGAGGTATTTTGATGATGGGAAAATGTAGTACAACATTTTGAAATGTCAAATGGGAAAAGAAAACTTACTAAGGTGTATTTTTTTAAGCCAAGCTTCTATAAGTAGTTGTGTTTAAATATCATCATGTTCCCTGCTATTTCTAATAAAGAAGTGCACAAAAATAGATTCATGGGTGACCTGGTTAATAGGAATCTCCAAACTCACTGCACACTCCTTCCTCATTATACAACCGACTGCAGAAATCAAACACTGTGAAAGGATATTCAAGGTACGTGTCGGACCAAGTGGGGCCCGTAGGAGTCTGAGTCTCGGTAAAACAGCTGTGCAGCAGAAATAGCTTTAAAGGCAGAATATAAAAATGTGTATACTAAAAAAAAAAATTTCAAAGGAAGAAGAGAATATCATGGCTTTTTCCACTGTTTTATATAAGAATATCGATTGGAATAGGCCCATATGCAGTAAAATGGCAATAAAGACCCCTCTGAAATCTACAAGGCCCAAATGGAAAACCTGAATAAGTTAAATTCCAGTGGGAAGCAATTAGTAGGCAAGTGTCAGCCTGGTTTGTGCATAAGGCCTTTTCCCCAAAAAAGAGAACTCTCTGTGTAGGTCACTTTAGACAAATAGAGAGCCTGATTTATGATTCAAAGAGTGGAATTCCCCAGAAAGAGGACTGCCATTTGTTCCCTTCTCTCACTTGCTTACAGTAGAAATCTCAGCTTCTCTGGTCTTCAAAAGTACAAGTGAGCTGGTAAGAACAAGGAAAAGCAGACTGCCTTTCTTTAACCTTGTCCATGGTTCTGAATCAGCAACTAGAGCAGAGACCGAGCAGGGCCCTTGATCGGTTAGTAACTGGTGTGGTGACCCCCCAACCTGGGACACTTTGACTGTACTACATTCTGAGGCCCTGGGGAATTCTGAGGAGGGAGAGAAGAAGAGCAGGGGAAAGAAGGAATTTGATTTCCTGAATTTGAGACTGATCTGAATGAAAACTTCCTCAGTGTTCCCCACAATGGCACACACCAAAGCAAACACGGAAGATGTGAATAACCTGTCACTCTTCAGTATTTGCAGAGGACAGTGCTACCTGTATTTCGCCAAAGAAGCCCAGAGGGAAGTTGGAGGCAGTATTATAACAGGAATCTGATCAGATTCTCATTTGCTCTCCCAGGTCTCTATACAGCAATAAATCTATTTACATCGGGTAGCAGTGACAGCATAAGACTCAGAGGTGTAGCTAGGTATAATAAGTAAAAGGAATATGGAGGGGAAAGCTTTTGTTCATTCAATAATGACTACTGAGCATCTACTATGTGTGAGGCATAGAGAAAGCAGAGGGCACAACTCCTGTCTTCCAAATCTTTATGAGCTATCGAGTGAGAAGAGAAACACACACAAATATCTAAGGCACAGGCAGCAAGTGTAATCTAGCTAGTAAAAAGCAATACAGGATCTGAGAAGACAAGGGGATTATAAGGAATTCTTCAGGGAGGTTCCATAAGAGTTAAAAATTTAAGAATGAAGAGGATTAGGGTGGAGGGAAGTGAGTTCAAACCCAATAGGTTCCAATTCTTTTTGATGGCCTGGAGAAAAATACTACTACCAGTAGGCATGAGAAGATATATACAAGAGACTTCAGTGGGGCTTGCTTGGGAATATGCAACATAAGAGAAGGAGGCAGCGAAATGCAGGGAGAGAAGGGTATACAAAGCTCAGGCCCCAGATGGAAGGAGGGGAGACTGAGGGAAAACAGCAGGTCCCAAAATGTTTCTCAAGGTGCAAGGAATGGCCTTTTTTAGGATCTTGAGATGCAGACGTGAAGCCTTCCCCTCTGCTGCTTTTTGCTTCTCAAGAACAGATTTCAGGAAAACAGCCTGAAAAGCCAGAGAAACCTGAGGCTTCATGGCCAAGAGTAACATTCTTCATTCCATTCCATTTCTGATAATGCCCGAATAGCTTCTAACTCAAAGATCCCAAAACCCATGCAGGGCTCTTCAGAGGAAAAAGACATTAGTTCAAATCCACATTTGGTCGCTTGCCAACAAGATTTTTGAGTGTAAAGTTATATATCCTCCCTGAACCACCATTTCCTCATTTGTGAAACAGGGGAAACATTCTCACAGGCTCATTGTGAGGATTAGAGATGATGTAGATAAAAAGCATCTAATAAGGACTGTGGCATATGGTAGACACTGAAAAATAGATATTGCCACCATTACAATGAACATTATTAATTTCCTATTACCATTATTCTTATTTTCAGGAGGGATGCTGTAAATAAGCAGAGAAATAAACAGAACCACATTATAGACTAAGGGGGAAGGTTACAGAGTTGATGTGTTGAAGTCATAACTTTGTCTTCACAGGGTTTCTCTTTTGTATTAATCATATCACCCACAAAAATGGCTCACTTCCACTGAGTTCCAAAGCCAACTGACACTCAGGCATTATGCCCATGAGGATCCCACAATCCATAAACATTTAAATCTATTTTTGTTGCCAGTAGGTGCCAATACAGGCAGATGGAGCAGTTTGATGAAAACTCTCGCACCTTCTCTCTCACCCACCAGAGCTCATCTCACTGGGACCTGTCCCCTGGGAGACACGAAGGAAAGCACATACCATCCAAAGTCAGGATTAGACCACTCTCTGGACCTGCAGCCACTCACTGCAGTAGCCCTGAGGGAGCCATGGGAGTCCTGCTCCCCAGGGAGGCATCCCCCTCCCCCTAGTCCTACGGGGAGAGAAGCCCTGGGCTTGGTGATCCACCAGTGGGTGTCATGTCACAGGTTTGGGCATTTTCACTATAAAACTCATCTATAAGATATAATAACCTACTTCCCACCCATTCTCTCACCTCACTAGCCCTTTTAAAAATAGTATTTCAGGCTCAGTGGCTCAGTTGGCTAAGCGTCTGCCTTTGGCTGAGGTCATGATCGCAGGGTCCTGGGATGGAGCCCCATATCAGGCTCCCTGCTCAGTGGGGAGTCTGCTTCTCCCTCTCCTTCTGCCTCTGCCTGCCGTTCCCCCACTCACGCTCTCTCTCTCTCTCTCTCTCTCTCTCTATGACAAATAAATAAAGAAAATCATTTTTTAAAACAATAGTATTTCAGACCCATAGCAATTTCAACTAAAGAGCTACTCTCGCCTTCAGGGGCAGAGTTCTGAATTTCCAAACTACTGCTCCATAGGACTTGGTGAAATCTTCAGTATCAAGGATTATGGCTCCTCCGATGATGCTCCCCCCCAATAGCACTTGACTCTCATGAAAGCTCTGGGCCCAAAAGGACGAGAGATTGTATTTTACTCCTATAAACATAGTAAGTGCTGTTCCTGAGCCAGGCTTAGTGCTAATGGCCTTACCCCATGATTTAATTCCCTCGAAGGAGCAAGTGGAGTCATCAGCCTCACATTCGACCTGAGGAAGTTGAAACTTGAGAGTTGAGGAACTACAGCTCCTAAGTGGCAGTCAGGTTGCCAAGCCAATGCTGACTGTGTCTACTGGCTTACCCTCACCTTGGGCTGCCTCTTTGTGTCAGAACTCAGTGCAAGGAGCCCTTCAATCGGTTGCCCCCTGCCAGTCTAGGCAGCACCATTACAAATACTTAACATGAAAGTAGAGGACAGACATCCTCCCCAGAATTAACATGTTGTAGCCTGGAGACTGGAACCCGACTATCCAGGTGAAGCCACGCAAACTGTAACTGCTTAGAGCCTAGACTCTCTTGCCTGTGTTCAACCTGAACCAGGATGGAACGTGTTATCATCTGCCCAGATAACCTAGTCTGCTTCTGCCTGCACATCCAGACAGTCTGTGCCTCTGTAACCTGACCGACTCACCCTCAGAGCCGGTACCTGGTTCTGCCCTCCCACGTCCCCTGACACCCTGGAAAACCACCACTGCCTTCTGCCTCTTTGTCCAGTCTAAGACCCTCTGCTTAAGCCACAGCCCACTCCCTCCAAAGGGCCCAGCCTGAAGGCCACTGCTCTCGACAGCTCTGTCCCTCTGCCCCCTCCTGCCCAAAGTAGAGACAGAATTTCTGTCTCTTTCCAATTTGACAAGCAGAACAGTAGACGAAAAGGCCACCAATTAAAATGAACCTTCCCCTGGTTAGGAACGTGAAACAGACATGAGCCATGCTGCTGCTGTCTAAATTCAGCCACATGTTAAAATTACTAGTATCCAAGGGCTATCAAAACCGCCCCTGGTTTGTTTTATCGATGCTGGAGGGGACGTCACTCTGCTCAGAAAGGGAAAAGATATGAGAATTAGAGCTGGCCCACCTTCAGCACAAAACAAATCAGCCTTTGTGATCTTTCTGAGTTTTCCTTCCATGTGCAAAAGGGCCTCTGAACCTGAATCCACCTTCGGCGTTCTTGTGGCTGTGGCCTGGTCTTTGCTCCCTTCCCATTTCAGACCCTGCCACTGTCCTTTTGCTCTAGCCTCCCTAGGAACAAAAGGAAGAAGACCTGGGGGACGAGCCTGTGGCTTCAGCAGGCATCTCCGCCGCGAGCGCCCACCGCCACTCAGGCCCCGGCGCCCAGAGGATGAGCCGGAGGCAGGGTCTGTCCTGTCTCCTTCACACCTCCCTCCATGCGAAGTGGCCAATGCAGGGCTGGCTGCATGGCAGCAGACCAAGCAGCCTTAGGAGACAAACAGCCACGAATGGTACTCCAGAAATGCAAGCATTTTGGTCTTCGGTGAAAGTACGCGAGAGGAAGTGGGCAGGGAGCAGCACAGGGCGACATGGATGACGCGCGGATGCTCCTGACCAGCGCAGGGGGCTTGCAGCCTCCAGCACGTACTTGCCTTTAATGCACCCCACACCCCACAGGTGGCCAGACAAGGGAACCTGGACCCTCCCGAGGAGCAGCTGAGATCTGGTGACAGTCAAATACAGGACCAGCTTAAAGAATCTTCGGATTCCCCCTTTCTGGTCTGATGCCACCATCCCCAGTCCTGATGATGTTCAGACAAAAGAATTTGGCAGAGTCCCGGCCCTTCCGGTACATCATCCACACACAGGTGCAGGCTCTGCTAGCCAGCCAGAGCTTTGTTTAAAAGACAGAGAGAGAGAGGGGGAGAGAGAGAGAAAACCCCCCACACTACTTCTTCTCCTGCTTGGCATTGCCAGAAGCTGCATGGCTGACTCACTCCACTTGAATAATTGCGTTTTAATGGCACCATTCTCTTCCTGTGTCAAACCAGGCTCTGTGATTCCTGACTCCGAGGCCTCCGCCACTGCTGGGCACACGTGCCTCACCCACAGCCCCGGGCTGTGGAACCGAATCTGCCAGTCTCCCTCCCAGATAACACAGGCCAGCCTGGTGCCATGCGGGAAGGAGAGCAGCAAGCATGGCCCCAGACCAGGCCCGTCATGTGGGAGCACGCGCACCTGGTTCCTTGCCACTTGTCCCCTCTCCCGCCCCTTGTCCTTTGCCTGAAAGTGTATACCTGAATAGTAGGCTCCAGGGCTCACGAAGAGCGTGAGGCTTCAGACTACTCTAGCCCCTCCCAGATTTTGTGACACAGTTCCCCAAATGGCCTCTGCCCAAGTCCAGCACATTCGACAGCCTCACTAAGATTCCTCCTTTACCTGTTAAACAGATTTTTACGGAGCATTTACTATGTGAGTAGTGTTGTCTACCGACTAGGTTTCCAGCAGTGAACAACACCTACAAGGGTTGATCTTGTGGAAAATGTTCACATACTGGGATCCAGCGGACACCATTCTACATAAACGTGAACAGGATTCCTGTCTCCATCTACACATAAATAAAATATTCACACCAGCTGGTAGACAATGGCTCTCGCTCTCCCATATGTCATTCTAGAATCTCCACTTGCCCCGTGGCCCAACCGTCCTCACTAAGATTTCAGTGTGGGCCCTGTGCCTCTACCTAACTCTACAGACAGAGGCTGTGCACAGAGGCAGAAAGGACTAGCAAGTATTCCCAAGGATGAAAGCCATTCTGCCTGAGTTCTGAAAGGCCCTTTCAAAGGCCACTTTGGGGGAGGACCCGAAGCATCTGGCAAAACCTGCACCTGGATGACAGGTCTGGGCGGCATGACACAGTGTTCTCATCAGGGAAGAGACATCGTTCACTTTGGTGAAATATTCATGGGTAAACTTCAGCCCATCATTGGGTCAGAAGCATTTTCTTTTTCTTCACTTTCAGAGGGGCGACATGGGTGATGGACAGAGAGCTTGGATTTTCCACAGGCTTATCGCTTCAAGCCAAAGCAAAAGCAGAGCCCCCCACCAGAGGAGGAAAGGCAGAGCCAAAGAGAAACAAAATGATCACTATCCCAAAAAGAATAGGAGGAGAGGTGGAGGAAATACGAGGGAGCAGAACATGTGTTTTACAGGTTTTTTTTGTCACTCATTCCATCAAAAGTAAAGGGCTGTGCGCTCAGCTGGAAAAGCCACTCTCAGATTTTAAAGCATAGCCTCCCACCCTCCCCCACCACTCAAAGGAGCAGAGCCAACATGGATGGCTCACTTTCCAGCGTGTTAGCTACCTGTGTGGGGCAGACGCCTACTCAAAACGGGTGGATTTTCTCAACAAGCTGAAAGACAACAAGACCTTTCTTTTTAACAGTGGTTACAAGCCTTCAAAAATATGGTTCATAAATAAGTATTCCATTACTGTAACGTGTTTACATGATTTATCTTCACAAGACTGCCCCTGCTGAACCAGACAGATTGAGGGCAGATTTAAATGCAGCTATCACATCCGGGGCTTGGAGACACAGTTCTGCACCTGTATCCAACTTCAGAGGAGGGCACAGATGAGCCGGACCAAGCCGCTGCAGGGAAAACTATTACTTTCATTTTAATCCATACTCCGAGCCTGCTGCGTTGGCTGTCAGTCAGCCAGCAGACATTCTCAGCTCCATTCTCCAATACAGCATACAAACTTGACTTGGCTTCTCTGAGGAATTAGGTCTGGTCTCCATTTTTTCTGCTGCTTTTCCTAAAATCAGCAAGATTGTGGCATCCACATATGAGCATCTGGAGCGGCCAAGATAGGAAGACACAGGAATTAATATGTTGCTGGGTTAGGGACCACCCACCCACAAACTGACGAAAGGCTGCATGCGGTTCTGCTCCTTCCGTGAAATCTTTGGGTCAGAATTTATTTTCCTCTCCGAGAGATGGTTTGAGATCTTCTGTCACCTCTTGCTTTGGGAGACAGCAAGCAATAAGTGGAAGTAATGACAGCTTAGGGAATTCAACTGTCAAGGGGAAGCCAAGCACATAGAAGTATGCCTGTTGTGCCCAGGAATGAACAATAAAGGGATTAGTCACAATTAAAAACGCCTGAATATATCAAGTGTTAGGAAAGGTGTGGACACATGGGATTTTTTTATACATTTATTGACAGGAGGGTCAGCTGAAAGTTAAGCATCATTTCATCAAGTCCGACAACCTGGCAACTGCACTCCTGGTTTACAGGCAAGAAAAACTTTTGCTCATATACGACACAAAGGCGGTTAAAGGATGACAATAGTAGCATTGTTCAAAAGCAAAACCTGCAATCAGTCCAAATGTGCGTCTACAGCAGCACGGACAAATGAAGTGTAGTCAGGTACAAGTGAAGCTCAGCAACACGTCAGAACACGGATGAATCATAGCCATCCAATGTTTATATGAGAAAAGTCAAAGGCACATACACCCAGATCCTTTTCAGAAAATCAAAGCGATTAAGATAAAAATATATGCATCTTGGGGGGATGCATAGATCAGATACAATTCTAAAAATGTTTGGCCAAAAAAAAAAAAATGAAGACAGGACTCAGAATGAGGATTACTTCAGAAGGGCAGGATGAGAGAAAGTCGTACTACAAAATGCACATTGTTGCCAGATCTTTGCTTTGGGAAGGGTTGTGGGGGTGCTCTTTCTCTTATCAAAGATGGAAAATGATAAACAGGTGATGATAGGTAGATAGGTAGATGCCACGTATGCACCAATCATGAGACATGATTTTCTAGAAATGAATCCTCTACTCAAACAGAGATGTAGTTATTTTTTGTTTCCTTTTTCCCAGCCACAAAAGATGAGGCTGAATTTCCCATCCTTTCCTGAAGTTAGTGTCGCTGAGTTCTGGCCGATGGAATATGGGCAAAAGTGATGTGAACATGTCTAGGCGGAGCCACTAAGAGCCTGCTGCATGGTCTTCTATCTGCTCTCTCTTCTGCGGGTTGGATACTGGTGCCCTAGTCAATCTGGGAAGCCACATGTAAACAAGGCAGGATCTTTGAAAGCCAGAGTTCTTGAAGGACTAAGAGGAAGAGCCCCATGTACCTAAGCCATCCATGGTGCCCAAAGGACTTTATGTGACTAGGAAGTCAACCTCGACCGCACTAAGCCACTGTGATTCCAAGGTGTAACTAGCGTTACCTTCACTCACTCAACTCAAACATTAGTAGCTCGATTATCTGGAAAACAATTACACAGAAGTATACTTTTTACCCAGTCACACCTCTTACACGCTTTGTGAGGGAGCTGGAAAAAGCCAGAGACGTTCAAAGGTCTGAACTTTGAGAGACTGGATTTTAACACTGCTTCCTTTGTTCAGTGCTCTGGGTAAGGGCATTAGACAGCAGAGACCTCACTGATGAAGCTCATTCAGGACAGTACCAATCTATTCCTCATTTGAAGGGAATGCAATGTAAAAAACAGGGGATCTAAGAGCAAGCAATTTACGGGAAAGCATACATCATTTTAGGACATGGCCTGTGTGCTGGGACACTGACCAGGAGCCCCCCTTTTTAACTATGTTTAACTAGGAGCCCCTCCCCAGACACCAGTGGTACCTTCTAGGAAGGCCACTCCATTCCTCTCCTGTTTTGAACGTATTAGTGTACTCGTCCCCTGGCATGTTGATGCTGGTGTCTTGCAAAATCTGCTTTGCCATCTTGTGAGGGGGCAAACCGAGCAGATGGTCATGACCACTGGGATGCCAGGTAATGAGCAAGTGCCTCACATCAGAGTATTGGGGTCTTGTCACCTCGCCAGAAATGACAGCTTGGCTGTCTGGCAACATCCCTGATGTTGGGAGGAAGCACGCATCTCACCACTTCAGTTCCTATTGTGGTTATACTTTCAGATTCTTGCCCCGAATCGGTTCTTCTCATCTTTTCAGTTGATGTGAGCACAGATTGGGCAGTTTCCAGGTAATGAAAGAAACCATATTGCTATAGATTCATCACCTGGCTGAGTAGTTTCTGGCTTCAGCGAGAAGACCAAGCATATCAAGTAGAGGCTGGGTGATGCCCCTTGAAAGCCACTCCTCACTCCTCTACTAGAGCCAGGCTGACCCTAAGTCAATGCCACCACCCCTGCTCCCTCCTACCTACCTTCCCTATTTGCTGGGAGTGCGGAGGGGCTGTCCAGTGGAACTGCAGATCAATGTCATGGAACATGGACATTGGCTGGGGGTGGAAGTTGAGGCAGGGAAAAAGTAAAGGCACGTGGGACTCAGGCAATCCCGAACCGAGTGGATGAGAGAGGAATGAGTCTGTCTCACAATGGAGATGTGCATAAAGAAATCAGAAAACTAGCAAAGACCTCAGCCATCACCTAACCTCATCCTTCACATGCACAAAGACTCAGAAAAGACATCCAGGAAGATTATGGGGCTTAATCATATTTGCCCTGTAAGTCAAAGGCGAAGTGGGGGTACCTAACTCCTAAAATAACATTCTTTCCTCACACCTTTCTGCCAGTCCAGAATATTTACTATCTTCCTTTTAGGAATCATTCTGAGCAAGGAGTAAATCAAAGCTCCCCTCTTAAACCTGGGGAAATCCACACGCTTCTGACTGGCTGGTAGGAGCCAGTGATGTCAAGATTCCCAACAAAGACCATCTTCACAGCGGAGGAGTATCTGGGTAGGGACAGGCTCACCTCTCCTGCCACATTCTTAGATTTTATAGGCAAGCATTTTGTCAAGAATGATAAAACCCAGAGACCTGTGACATGTGAAGATGTTAGGGTCAAGAGTGGGAAGTAAATTTTAGTACCGATTCCATGCAAAACTGAACCCTAGCAATGCAATTTTATCACAAGCAACAATTTCTATTTCTCGCTAAGCGAAAATAATAGGCCATCCTCCCAAGTCAATGGGCTATGACTTGTTTACTGACTGAGTGGTCTAGACCCACATCAAGATAAGTCTTTGGAACTTCTTGTGGCAGACAAGGCAATGGGTGGTCCAATTGCCCTTTTGAGGAGAAACTTGCCTCAATAGCTAGCAGTGGAGTTGGCATTCAGGTTTCAGCCATCCTCCCCTTCAGGAACAGCCTCTGCTGTGGAGAGCTGTGTCACCCAAGGTTGCACCCCTTGGTGCCACCCACAGGGTGCCCAAACCCAGTGACTGATGAATGCAAGGATAAAGAAAGCCTGGCCACTGCCATCCAACACGAGACAACTCCAACAGGCCCACTATGGCCCCCAGAACTCTTCAGGGGCCCGTGAAATTACTGTGCCTGTACCAAAGCACTACTTCTGCTCCTCCCTTCCCTGGGTATCCATGACAGGAATCATTCCCAGCAAACATCCTGGACAGTAAACTCCATAGGGTCTGTCTCCTGGCAAAACCCTGCCGGGACACTTCTCACTTGCCTCCTTGTAAAGCAAACCTCACAGCGTGGTTCCACTCTGGACCTCAGCTTGTCAGACATTCAAGACCTCATCAATTCCCAGAGCTCCAGGATTCCTCCAAGAGTCCATAAACATAATTGCAGAGTATTTGTGCAATATTAGGCAAAGAACTGTTTCCGGTAATGCTGTGTCTTGAGACGGGCTCCACACTATTTAATAACATGCAAAAAAAGAAAAACAAGCTCATGCTGATTCCCATTTTCCCATTCTTTTGGTCTGCGGTCTCCAGTGTGGTTATTGTTACCCTCATGCCATCTGACATGAACTGATAATGATCCTAAGTTCCATAATGTCAAATAAGTCATATTTCAGTAACACTTCCTACCCATTGCTAAAAATATAGTTTCTTCCCACACAGTTATTCCTAATGAGATATTTCCAGCCACCTGGCACCCGGGGGAGTTCCCTGCCTAATCCTCTACGGAGTCCCACAAGATGGAAGCTGTCTACAATAGAATCATTGGCTGCTGGTGTCAGAGGGCGAGAAGAGCAGTGACAACACGGGTTGTCTCGTCTTACAGTAAGAGGTGTTCTTTGGAGATGTCATTAGAGCGACAGTCACTGTGACCCTAGGGGAAAGATAGTACCTTACTATGTGTTTTTGTAGTGAACACCGAGGAGCTGGCCTCAGTTACGGGCTGGCTTTTCTCCAGGACTTCAGCTGCTCTTACAGTTCCCAAAAAGAACCAGTCTGAAACCTGAACAACTCTTAATTCCCGCTGGAACGTAAATGCGTCTGGGGACCAGGCAAGCCTTCTGTCTGGCTGCATTGTCGACTGGTTCTAGCTATTCCCAAGGCTTGCCGTGCCTTGCTGATGACATACCCTGCTTGCTCCCCCCCCTCCTATCTTGTGAAATGCTCTACTGTGTTTTCACCTCTTCGTCACCCCGCTAGGCCATGTGTTGGCTGTTCCTTCTGTGTGATACCCTCCTCCTCATCTTGTCCTGGATCAGGGCCTTTGCAGGTTCTCCTAGCTCTCTATGTAGACCCACAGCTGATAGACACGATGCAGTCCTATGACCGTGTGCACCCTCACTCCCTGAGAGCCTTTGGAAGGAGAACCCTCTCTTCATTGTACTCAGTGCCCAGCACCATTGCAGACACTTCAGCTAGTGTTGTAGTAGCAAAACCAAAATGGAATGGTGGCCAACCATGTCTCAATAGCACTTTCTGGTTTTAGTCTTTGAGCCTTACCCTTAAAATTATTAGAAGAGCACAGGGGGTGGTCCCAGAGAAAACAACTCCAAAAATACCTCCAGGACATCTCTGAGCTGTCCTGGGCAGGGCCTTCTCCAAGGAGAGCCAGGCAGCACACACCTACTTATGCAGACATTTCAGTAACTTAGAGGCCATGTAGGGGCTCTACCCTCTAATTAGAAACTGAGGCTCTGTGATTAGGAATAGGTCTGAAAGGGGAGGTCAGTATAATGTCTTTCCCTCCCCCACCACTGACCCCTCCTTTACACTGGGTCTTAGCTGGAACAGGAGGTAATGCTAAGAGAAAGAAACATGCCTTTGGATGACAGTAGCATCCAGGGATACCAAATGAGTTCACCAACTCTTCCTCTTCCCACCAAGTAAGCCACACCATCCGGTAGCCTTAAGCCTCATCCACTATTCAGACCACATCTGTGGGACATCTGGGAAAACTACTAGATATTCATCTTCATAGCCAACATTTACTGACTTATGGGTTGAATTGTGTCTCTTAAAAAAGTTATGTTGAAACTCTAACACCAGGCACCTGGGTGGCTCAGTCAGTTAGGCCGCTGCCTTTGACTCAGGTGGTGATCCCAGGGTCCTGGGATCGAGTCCCACATCGGGCTCCCTGCTCCACAGAGAGCCTGCTTCTCCCTCTCCCTCTGACTGCTGCTCTGCCTACTTGTGCTCTCTCTCTGTCAAATAAATAAATAAAATCTTAAAAAAAAAAAGAAAGAAACCCTAACACCCAGGACTTGCGAATGTGACCTTATTTGGAAATAGTGTCTTTGCATATGTAATGAAGCTAAGATGAGGTCATACTGAATGAAGGCTGGTCCTAATTAGAGTCCTTATAATAAGAGGAGAACTTGGACAAACAACTGGGGGGAAATGCCATGTGAGAACAAAAGCCAAGATTGGAATATATCAACCAGCCAAGGAATGCCAAGGATCATCCAATAGCTTGAGGAAATAAGGAAGAGTTCTCCCCGAGAGCCTTCCCCGAGACAGCGTGGTCCTGCCCACACCTTGATTTCTTGGAAACTAACACACTGACCAGGCATTTTATGCCATATTCAGTAGTCCCACATGGTGACGTTACACAAACCTCACAGTTATGCTGGAAGGTGGTTATTGAGGCCCAGAAAGCCCATGTGGTGTGCCCAAGGAAAGGACAGTAGGAGGTCCATATAACTAGCATAAACAGAGCAGGGACTCCAACCATGTCTCCTGACTCCAAATCCAGCCATCCTTCCAAAGCTTTTAAACCAAATTGGTGTTTCAGGATTTGCTTAGGGGTCTTCTAATCTCTATTAAAACATTCCAGTTATCTTCCTTCCTTCCCACTTGCCAAGAGGAGAAATAATCTGAGGCTCTGATGGAATTCCAGATCTCCTGGTCAGGAGAGGCGAAACCAGTTGCAGCTGCTGTCCACCCAGTTTTGTCAGAAATCCTGCCTGGGCTGCTGCACTTGATTTGGGGTCAGGAGAAAGCAGTAATTTACAAGCTGTCTTCACCTGCCAGTGTCATAAAGGGAGTCCATAGCAATTAGGCACTTCTAATCACTTAATCCACTTCAAATCTCTGCAAGGGGGAGGTAATAATTATGGAGCTCGGATCTGGCTGGTCCTTCCCTGGTCTTCAGTCAACCAGAGTTACTGCAGAATATCAGAAAATACATTTCCTAAAGATTTCTCCAAAGCATCTGTAACCCTGAATTTGAGCCCTGTGTAGGCTGGGAAGGCCAGGGAATAATTTGAGTTTCTCTCGACCCTCTCCCTCTGCATGAAGCCTGTCTCAAAATGCCTCACTGCCAGGATCTTGACTATGAACTGGAACCAGATCCTTCATCCCATCACATCACGTGGGTGACCTCCCCCATTACCACTCAGCTCCACAGCTCTTGACAAGGGCCCCACGTATATAATTTACCAGGTTCTGCTGCATCAGAGATCAGCACAATCTCAGGACCCCTGTGTCCAGCTCACTGGCATTTGTATGCTGGAAAAGAGCACAGAACTAGGAGAGAGCTGAAGAATAGATGAACCCAACCCATTTTTCCAGGGAGCAGAGGACTTTCCAAAGGCACGGACACTCCCTCCACATGCTAGACTAAAAACTCTCCTCTGACCTTCCGAAAGCAGCAGGAATGGCAATTCTAGATATTTCAGGGGTCTGTCTCCAAGTCCTTAGCACTTCTCCAGCCTTCAACACCCACAATGGTTATGCCCCAGGAGCACATAATTTATTCAACAGCTGCCGGCTCTATGTACTCAAGTGTCCCACCTGAGACTGTTCCTTGTCTTCTTTCTGGGGAGCACATGCCTGCGAGTCACCAATACATCCCAGCGATAGGAGAGGCTCAAATGAAGAACCTCTCAAGAATTATCAGTGAAAGAAAACTCGGTCGAATGGATTTGCTGCCCAGTGTGATTTGGGGATAGCGGGGCAATTTGGAGTATAACTGGGAAACAATCCCAGTTACAATCCCAGTTAAATCCAGCAGGGCGATTCTTTCATTCTCTGGACCTACACCCCCTTCCTCTCAGGTTTACAGGTTATGTTATACGCTGCCTCCAAAAAACCAAAACTCCTACTACTGAAATTGGAACGATTCGGCAAATGCCCAACCAACGGACACTGAACACTTTTCTTCAGTCTAGCCCACAGCCTCTGAAAAATGGCGAAGGGTAGAACCTGCAGGCCTGACAACTGAAAAATGATGAAGTAGGGGACATGGGCAAAAGGCAAAGAAACAAAAATCACATATGCACGTAGGAGTTAAATGAAATAATAGTTTACCTTGCATTAGAAACAAATCTAACTTTCCAAAGGGATTCCACATACAATCATCGCATTTTAAACTCACTCCGGGTAGTAAAAGTATTTTTAGCTCACATGTGACAGAGCAGAAACTGAAGCCTAGTGACATTAAGTGACTCGCCTCATGTGACGTGGACTGTGACAAGGTTAAGGTATGAACGCAGGCATTTGTGGCATGGGTGTGCGCAGAAATAACAGGTTCTTTCAGGAGGAAGTCTGCAGGGTGACCTCAGTACTGCAGAATGTGTGTCAATGGAACAAAAGCAAAGATACGGAATGCCCTGTGCACCAGGAAAGGGGCTATTTTAGATGAAGCCCCAATTATCCCAACTGTTAGGTGCTGAGCGAGGCTCAGAACTGTGTATCAACCACCAAAAAAATATCCCATCTCCAGTGCTCAGAGCCATCCCTTCCACTGAGTTCGACTCTCCCCTTTCCTTGTGACTTGGGTCTTCTGAAAGAAGAGCGTTCATGCCATGGACCCACTCCCAGATCAACATGGCTAAAGAGCATCAAATAGAACCTTTTATACAGCTTCATTATTATGTTCAAAAGCTTCGCTTCTCCAGAGAAAATACTCTTGTTTCAAGATTCAACGTTCTGCTGATTGCCCACAGAAGAGGACAAAATGTTTAAAGTTATTAATGGCTATCGCCAGCCAATTACAAACACAGGCCCTCGCGCAGGCTCCTGGTCCTCCCGGATGCTGCGTGCCAGTTGTTGCTGTGCTGCTTCTGAGAGATAATGCAGCCCCCACTGCAGTGGGTGAGATGCTCCATCCAAGCTCCAGGTTGTGGCCGCTTTGGAGAAAATAGCGGCATCCTGTAATTTGACTGCAGGCAAGACAGTTGCTCGCGTTCAGGCAAGATAGCCCTGACCCGGCGAGCACCCCAAGAGACCACTGGGAGAACATGGTGAAAACCTGTGTTCACAGTGCCAAGGAATCGCAAAAAGCCTGTTATGAAATGTTTCGACCTCCCGGGCTAAAGGCGCTTGCAAGTTCAAAACAAAACCAAAACTAAGGTTGGACGGTGCGGCAAGGGTGAAAATGCATTTAACAAGGATAGAGCTGGGCGTCAATTAGGAGCAGTCTCAAAAGGAGGCAAGATCTCAAAAGAAGGCAGCATCCTGCTGACACATGGCCTCCATCCAGAGAGCAGGCAGGACCACCCCTCGGCTTCGAATCCCGGAATTCCAAGGTTTGGACTTCAGCCCCCTTCAAACCCCAGAGAGGGCGGCTTCCCGAAGCATCAGAGAGCAGACCTGCCAAAGTTGCACTAAGTAGTCTGCAGACCAGTTGGCTCTGGCTGAGACCCCAGAGCTAGCAACTCTTTGTGGGCTCCCTTTCCAAGGGCACCCCAAGTAACTCTTATGTTTTCCTACAACCTGAAGGTCACGTGTTTCTCTCTCCTCAGTCCATTCTGCCATTGCCCCAACCCTCACACCCAACCCAATCTCTAGCCCCCGAGGGAGACACATTCCCCATTTCCACGTGTTTCTCTCGGACATGAAGGGAGCACAGAGGTCCTGGAGCTGGGTCTGGGGACCGCGGAGGGCTGCTCTGCATTCCTTCTTCTTTCTTTTTTTTTTTTTAGTAGGCTGTATGCTGGGCATGGAGCCCAAGGTGGGGCTTGAACTCATGACCCCGTGATCAAGAGTCAGATGCTTAACTGACTGAGCCATGCAGGTGCCCAAGGTCTGCTCTGCAGAGGGAGACTGTTCCCTGGGCCAGGCTGCAGCAGCCACGCAGCTCAATGAGGCTGCCTCAGAGCTGCCTGCCCCATAATTAAAGTCACTGCATGTTTGATCACCTCCTCGATGCAGAGTAATTAAAATTGCTGTACTGTTTGCTTTTCATTTCCTTTGATAAATGGTGAAAGTGTTGATGAGCAAAAGGCCTGATGTTCCCCCGATGCTCCACCCCACCCTGGCTTCCTCCTTTGCAGGAGTGCCCCGCTTCCCTCTGTGGGGGGGGGGGGGGGACTCCGTGGGATGGATCCGACCCAGGCTGCTGGGGAAAAGGTTTTAGGATGACCTCTCAGGAAGAGCTGGCACTGTCCCTTCAACCTTTTAAGGGTAGAAAGGCTCCAGGTAGGTCTTTGTTCCAGAAGGAAAACGAAAAGTACAAGTTCAGGCTACTGTGTGGCTTTTAAACACCTCCCCCTTCCTCAAGCCCTCTTAAAAGAGAAATGGAGCCATTCAGTCACCCTGGAGAAAGCAGCCTCTGTGTTTCAGTCTCTCCATCTAGAGAACAGGGGTCGTCGTATTTGTGCTGCTGATCACACTCAGGTGTAACGAGAGCTAAATGACATGTTGTACATGAAAATGCCACACAAAGCACAGAGCTCCACATGACGTCGGTAAGGTCCTTGCATTATTCTTACCTCCCTGTGATGCTAAGTGCACAGAGAGTTTGGCCGTTTCCCAAAGCAACATGGTCCCTCTAGTTAGAGCCCCGCACCTAGGCAGGACAGGGAATGAATGGGAGAGGAAGGAGGGCAAAAGGCATTCCAGGGAAATTTCCACACTTTGCTCTATAATAAGAGGAGTCCACCCATTCCTCTTGCACACTTCTAGAAGGTGCTGCTCTAGGCCAGGGGCCGCCAGCTGGCCTCACGTAACTGCAGGCTGCTCTCCCAAGTTGCTCCTCTTCATTGGCAGCTTCCAGAAAAATGCCCTTCTTCTAATAACTTCCATGGTCTCTGTAATTGGGTTGTGAGGCAAATGAAGGCACTTACAGAGGTGACTTCTGTCCTGGGAGTGATCCCTGGTGTCACCTCCACATGGCAGCCAAAGCCCATCCACCAGGTGCAGGCTGAACCTGCTTCAAACAAGTCGGTGCCCGCAGGGCTCTGACAAGAAAACCCGAGGTCAGCCCTTCCTGGCCTCCAGAGAACACTAACTGCCCAAGGATTATGAGAAATCTATTTCAAAAGCACACATGATATGACCTCTAATTTAAGCCCCAGACTTTTCCTCAGAACCATAGGGAACAAGCAACCTTCTGGCAGCAGTAATTTTGACGAGGGGAGGTTTATCTGCTGGAAACCTGGATTTAGGTGCGCCTTCTGTCTACCTCTCAGTGCCGTCAGCTGTCCTGGGAAATCAACGTTAGCCTGCACAGAGAGAAATGAAATCTGGTAGACAGAGAATCAGGGGGAAAGGGCTTTGAATGGGAAATAGTGATCTTTGGAGGGAAATGATTCTGTCCCAAAGCAACATCCATCCATGAGAAAGAAAGCCATGGAAACATCTCTACGCAAAAGTCACACTCTCCTCTCTGTGACCCCAGACTCCACATGTCTGGGGTTCTCCCTGAATAGCTGCAACACAATAAAGCATTTATATAAACACCCCACCAACACCAGAAAGATAGTGATTGGTTTTAGTTCTCTGGAGTAAGCTAAGGCAACTTAACATTTTGGGGAGAAAAGCAGGAGTCGAGTGAGGCATGAGTTAGGCAGCAGAATATAATAGAGGAGGAAATGCACAGGGACATGTACAACAAGACGTGAGAGCCGCCTTGGCCATCTGCTAGTTACACAACGTTGGGGCAGTCATTCAATCCCTGAGCCTCAGTATGCCCATCAGCAAAACAGGAATCAACAAAATAGGAATATTAATAACCATATCATATCATTGTGGTGAGGAGAACAAAGAGGATAAACCCCAAAGCTCTTGGTGCACAGTAGGGATTAAATAGATGGCAGCTCCTATTATCTTCATCACTACCAATAATACTACCACTTTGGCAAGGGCAATTATATAATTCTTCAGCCATTCCCTTCCTCAGATCAAAACTGCCTTCGCTATGGTTCCTGATCTTACAGACAAAGTTGGCACCCTCATTGTTCCAGTCACCCCCAAAGAATCTGTTTGGGAGAGGACTCCAGAGTCGGCACCAAGGAGAGCTCCAAAGTCCCCTGCAGGTCAGTGCTCTCTGTTCCTGGCAGATGGCAAGTCATGCAGGGAAGACAAGCTGCTGTCAGGTTGGGGGACACCACCCCGTGCTGGCGTCACAAGTTGCCAGGTCAGAACCGCTTTGAGAGAGCCAGAGAGCCCAACCTGCAAATCTAGAAATGACGGAAGCAAGGAAGGAAGTGAGCGAGGAAGACGCCAAGCCCATTGGCCTCTTCCCTGATCTGCACGCACCATGGCTGACTGCAGGCCACTCTTAACACACCCCTGCCCCATTTTCATCATCTTTAAACCAAACAAACATGGCCAGACACTCCACAAGGAACAGTCTTCTTTTCTGATTTTCTGACTACTTTCATTATTTACTCGTAATATATTTATAAGTAATGACAACCTCCTGCCCGCCTCTCTCCCACAGATACAGGGAGGAGGAGTAAGATGAAATGTTCTAAGATTCTAAGGAGAAAGAGATAAAAATTATACTGCCATTTCTTGCATTCCAAAAAATTGCAAAATGTTTACCCAAACATGCCACCTGTCCGCTGAAGAACACACACTACCCTGATTTCTAGATGTTCCTCTGCACCTGTACCTCAATCAACATATCCCTACTAATGCGGTGGAAGAGAGGAGAATTCACCCAGATGGCGTTACTCACTCCACTTCTCTGCTTCCAAAGCATTACGATGAGAGAGAGAAACAAACATGATGATGATGATGATGATGATGATGATGATGATGTGTGTGTGTGTGTGTGTGTGTGTGTGTGTGTGTGATGAGGATCTCCTTCAACACCTAGATCAGTGTCTTGAGCAGAGCAGGTACTGAACCAATATCTGCCCAGTTAGATCGTAGTGTATATACTTGGATATTCAGCAGGACTCAAACCCAACCTGAATCCAAAGAGAACTACTGAATACCATCTGCAAATTCACCTGCTTTCAAGGTTTGCTCATCACAGTAATGGTACAACCATTCATCCAGCTGCTCAAGACAGAAATTTCAGATCTCTCTTTGAATTGTTCTTTCCTTCCTGCCCACATCCAATCTATTAGAAAGACACGCTGCTTCTAATTCAAAAATGGATCCTGAATCTGACAATGTCTTGACTATCTTCAGCAGCACACCTGGAGCGTGAGCCCGCCGTCATCGCTCCCCTGCTCTCCCTGTCTCTGTCTTGTCACCAGAGAGTCCATCCTTCACACGGCTAGGGTGAGATCACCAATCAGACGCGCTCGCTCCCCTGCTTACAGCCTAGTAAAGTTTCCCAGGCAATGAGAGTAACACCCAAACCCCCCACATGGCCCATGAGCCCTACCTGATCTGGCTGCTCCCCACCTTGCCAGCTGCCTCTTCCCCGAATCTTCTCCTCACTTACCACCATCCAGCTGTGCTGGCCTTCCCTCCATCCACTGGAAAGTACCAAGGTCATACCTGGAATGTTCATCCACCAGGTCTTCGCCTGGCTGCCTCCCTCCAAATATGACCAAGCCCAACATATGTACCTGTTTCCTACTGCCATTGCTTTCCATCACATCACCCTATATTCTCTGCTTTAGAGCAAATACCAATATATAAATTGATGTGATTTTTTTTATGTGTTATCTAACTTTCCTCAAAAGAATTTAAGCTCTTTAGATAGAGACACCCTCTATCTCATGGAGAGCTGTATCCCCAGGGCATGGAATGCCAACAGGTACACAGTCAGAGCTCAGTAAACATTTGTGGGCTGACCCAACTAAGTAGTTTGATCTCGTGCTGTCTCCAGGACCCGGGTTCTTTCTCAGTGAATTTAGTTCTGCACACCCATGTGTATTTATAGATTGCTTTGAGGGAGGGGAAGAGGGAATAAACTCTCCAGAGACATTATATAAACCCTCAACCTTATGACTGTCCTTACAGGCTAGCCATTTGCAAGTAAGATCATTCTCCTCTTACAGTATATTCTAGGTCAGCGGTTGTCAAGCATTTTGTTCTCAGGACCCTTTAACACCTTAAAAATTTGGGGGAATCCAAAAGGGTTTTTGTGGATTACATCTATCAGTATTTACTATAATATAAATTAAAACTGAAGTCTTAAAAAACATTAATTTGTATTAAGATAATAAACCATTATATTTTCATTTATATATTCATATAAAATTATTTATATTCTAAAGGCATTGTGGTATCCAAGATGGGACCCTAGAACCTAAAAAGGATAGGAAAACTGGAGAAACCCACATAAAGTCTATATATAACAGTGGACCAATATTACTATCCTAGTTTTGGCAAGTATGCCATGGTAAGCTAAAATGATAATATTAAGGGAAACTAAGTGAAGAACACACAGAAACTCTTGGGACCATGTTTTGAATTTCTCTATAAATGTAAAATTATTTTAAAATAAAAGGTTTATTTTTTAAACTATTTTTTAAAAAATTAGTGTGAAGAGTGGCATTGTCTTACATTTTTGCAAATCTCTTTTACGTCTAGCTTAATAGAGTTAGATTCTAGTATCTGTGCCTGTTTTCAATTCGGTTGCAATGTGCTGTTTTAGTTGAAGTATATGAAGAAAATCCAGTTCACACCAATATATAGTTGGGAAGGGAAGATTTAATAGCCTTATCAGATCATTATGAGCATTTTTCTTTGATGCTACACTGAAATTTGACAAGGGTTAAGTGGTAATTGCAATGTGAAATATGAAACCATGATCAGTGAACTTTTTGTACTCCATTATATTAAACTCTGTTGGTTTATCTTGCATTTTGGACAGATCTTTCTCCCATCAATGATTTTGTAACAACATGCACTGATCATTTGGAAAACAGTCACTGAGTTATATAGATCTTCCAAATGTTGACAAATTTCATTATATAATGTCAAAAAAAGAACATTTGCTAATATCAACCATCTCATCAGAAAAGCCTTTAAGGTTTAGAAAGCTGTCAAGTTCATCGTGAGAGATATAAATTTTCTAAAACTCTAATTTTTGCTTGAATGCTTAAATAGTATCCCTGGAAAAAAAAAATACATTCAGTTGTTTGCCTTGAAATGGAAGGTTCATTTCATTCACTTTTAAGAAAATGTTTTCAAAATATTTAAATCTGAATAGCCACAATTTGTCTGCCAGCCATTTTCTTAAATAAAAAGAGTGTTCAAGAAAAGACTTTTAAAATCAGTTCACAACCCAAACAACTGCACAGGTACATCAGTATGGAATAGAAGTCCATCCCCACTTTATCACACAGGATATTAAAAAAGATGCATGCTCAAGGGTTGGTATTTATAATACAAATAATCATATCTAAAACTTGAACTAGTACATTCTTAAGTGAAACTGGAAGTTTTTGCTTTGTTTGTATTTATTACTGCAAGCATATGGCAGTCACACTGACTTCAAGTGTGGTTTGGTGCCATCATGGAGAAGGCAGATAATCCTCTACTATTATATGGGAAACTAATATCATCATCACAGAGATCCTGAAAGGATCTTAGGAAACCCCAGCGGTCCTTGGAATCACATTTTGTAAACCGGTGTTCTGAATGATGTACCAGTAAGATACCCAAAAATGCAAACATGCATGGGACATCAACTATATGTAGACCAACTCTAATTATCTGCAGATATCGAGGCTGGGACAGCACAAAAGAAATGAAGACAAAATCCCTTCCCTGGGAGTTTAAAATATGGTTATGTAAACAACAGTAACACTCCCTGAGCATATAAGAGAGTGTCAGTGATAATAAAATAGAGAGCTCAATGAGAACTCGAAGTGCCAAGGTGATGCAGACTGTCGGTCCACAAGACTCGGGGATTAGGTAGGTAGGGATTCTAGGTCAGTCCTTTTGGCTAGCTCATGCTTCTGGATTTCTTCTCCCACTATGCTCCCAGTACTCAAGCTAACATGGGTTCTACAGCCCATGGCCTCAGCCCAAAGACTTCCGATGGAACTGGAGCCAACACAGGCAGGGAGGAAGGATGGCAGAAGGATGCATGAAAATCGTTTTGGAAGTTACAAGAGTACAGACGAGAAAAGCAAAAGACTCTGGCCAGATACCAGTGGTGGTCAATTCCTACATTTGGGTAAAAGAAAGGAAAAAGAAAAGGAAATACTGAGGGATGCTCCAAATGGGCTAATTTTTGAAGAAAAACACAACAAAATGACACACAGAGTTTATTTAATGGGAGATCAAAATCCAAGGACAGGTAGGGCATTTCTGAGATGAAGTCTATACCAGATGAACACTGCACACCAACAATACCTAAAACTCCCATGGCTAATTTGAACACTGTGGCTTTCACGGTTTTCCTCCATCCCCCACTGTTTGTGTTCATTTCAAATGACACTCTAGACTTCAAAAATTGGCCACCTGCCCACTTAACTTAGGCTCTTTGTAAATGGTTTGTCCAGACCAGAAGCCATTTGAGCCTGCATTATTTTTCTGACAAGCTGTGGTCTTTTACCCTGCAAAGCCAGCATGTCCTGAATCCTAATGGAGCCCACTAGAGCCCATCAGAGGTGGTTATGGGCTTTCCTGTGGGCTGCTTTGATGGCCCTGGTGCCAAATGACTCAAAACCCCTCAGGCTCTCAGTGGCTAAGTTCTGATGATTCCAAGCAGAGGGCCAGAGACACCTTCCGCAGTGATAAAAACTGTTTCTCTCCCAGCAAATCCACAGGCACAGTAGGGTCGGGGAGCCACAGTCCTCCACCACAGAGCCAATGACACTTGGTAGAATCAGAGCCAATTCTCATGGAGCCTGGAGCATTTTCCCAAAGAGAACTGACCAGCAACAAATATTGATGATAGTAAAACTTGTTTACAGGCACCTCCTGTACACGAATAGCTCTATCCTTCCGGTATTTGGTGCCATCATAATGCTCACCACTGCTTTTTTTTTTTATTTAAATTCAGATGTAGAGGTCCATTAATCATCAGTTGCATATATCACCAGGTACTCATCACATCACGTGCCCTCCTTAAGGCCCCCATCCGTCCACCCCTCGCCTCTGGCAACCCTCAGTTTGTTTCCTAGAGGTAAGAGTCTCTCATGGTTTGGCTCCCTCTCTGATTACTTCCTATTCAGTTTTCCCTCCCTTCCCCTATGATCCTCTGCACTGTTTCTCATATTCCACATATGAATAAAACCATATGTTAATTGTCTTTCTCTGATTGACTTATTTCGCTCAGCATAGTACCCTCCAGTTCCATCCACATTGATGTAAATGGTAAGATTGCCACTAATAAAACAGGGAAGTCAATGGGGGGTAAGATGGTGTTCATTTTCAGCTCCTTCAAAGTATATTCTCTATAATTTGCAATATTTGATTTTTCTCTCTTACCCTGTATTACCCTGTAAGCTCCCTGATATCTACTGAGTACAAGGTCTTGAGCAAAACAGCTCCTCAGTCACTGCATGGAGACCAGGAGGTGATTTTTCCTCTCTGGACTGACAGGTTTAGTAAGCAGGCATAAGCATTTATGAAAGATGACAGGTCAAAGCATTATGCATGCCTGCGAAGACAGCTTCACTTCTGTGGGTCTTAGATTCACGCATCAATCCAGAGGAACAACTAACTGGAAGAGCATGGGCTCCATGGAAGGCCAGCAGCAGATGCACGAGGAGGTTTTCCCTACCCCTCAGCTCACACTGTCTGCTCCATCCCTGAAGAGTTCACCCGAGTTTTCCAGGTACTAGCAAACCCCTCCCATTCCTTCTCTTCACAGCTCTTCTCATCTACCATGTTCATCTGCTTGCCTCTGTCTTCCTTGTCAACATGATCAAACATGTGAAATCCATCTATACTCACTGTCGATGGGTCTTTCTCATTTACCTTCTCTGGGAGACAAAGGGTGGCCCCAAAGGTTGGCCGTGTTTATGACCAGTGGTAAAGCGTATTGTGTCCTGGCATCCTCTTATCATTAAGATGCATTTGGCTTATATGTAACTGAATTGAGGCAGGGTCTCCTGAGGTCCAAAGACAGCCTTTATAATTGCCCTTGACCACAGAATAAGAGCTATGTAAATACTGTTTCCTGCCCTGCTGGGCCAGGGCTGCCAGTGCCCGCCTTGCCTTCCTGACCTCAGCAACTTCAGAAGGATTGTGTTTTCCAGGGAAATTAGATTTATGCAAAATACCCAGTGAAGTCACATGCCTGCCTTCAAGGTCTCCCTGCTTCCTTTCTCTCTCCGAAGCTGTAGGGGAACAATCCCAGGTAGCTCTCCCTAACGGGATGGTCGGCCCCACCAACCCCACAAGAAGATGAAAAGGCTTATTAGCCAGCAATACAGACCCACAGAAAGAAAACTGACACTCCTTCCTTTTCCTTTCCACTCCCTCCTCTCCCCAGAAGCAGTACATGCATGGAAACCCAAATCTTCAAACTCCTAAATTCCCTGACAGTGGCAGTTGGAGGGTCTAAAGGATTCAGAGCTAATTGGCGGACAAGGAGAATTATAGGCCAGCTATTGCCTTTGGTGGGCTTTTAACAACTCTTATTAAGAGTAGAAACTCGGGGCGCCTGGGTGGCTCAGTGGGTTAAAACCTCTGATTTCGGCTCGGGTCAAGATCTCAGGGTCCTGGGATCGAGGCCCGAATCGGGCTCCCTGCTCGGCAGGGAGCCTGCTTCCTCCTCTCTCTCTCTCTCTGCCTGCCTCTCTGCCTGATTGTAATCTCTCTCTGCCAAATAAATAAGATATTAAAAAAGAGAGAGAGAGCAGAAACTCAAGGTGAGATGCAGTAACTCTGCTACCAGTCTACACATGTCCCATCTGGTGTGTTCACATGACAGATGTACCAATTGCAAATGCAGTGGTGGAACTGTTACCTTGCAGTATTACCCAAGGTCCTCCATAACCGGCAACAGCTGAGCCAAGTTACAAGGGTTAAGCATAGGAAGGAACACGGAATTTCACATTTCCGCATAGTGATGGTGCAGGTGTATTCTCAACATCTCCCATATCTACTTTTCAGCCTGCTTGCTTAAATAACCTTAAAATACAGGAAAGGATGTTGAGGTTCGTCTGGAGAAAAGGCTGTTAAACCTGTTCACCAAGAAGTGATACAATTCTATGTGGCACAGTGAAAGGAATCAGGACTTTGTGGCCAGTTGGATCAAGGACCAAACCCAGCTCTAGGATCTGTGCCTGGGGCAGGTCACAGATGGTTTTGGTCTCAGTTCCACATCTGAAAATATGGATAATATTTGTTTACACACGGTGTTTGGTAATGACCCCAGCCACAAAAAAAAAACCATTTTTTTTATCTAATCCAAAACAAAATGATCATTGGCATGGTTTTAGTACTAGCCTGAGGTGAGGCAAGGGATCCATCAGATAAGTGGCAGCCAAACTAAACCCATATATGAGCCAGCATTCACCAGAGTCGTTGTCACACTTTGCCCCTCAGAATGTACAGCATAAATAACTTATGGATTCGAACAGACATATTTTCATTTATTACAAGATCCACTAACATCATAGGTCCTTTCAAATGATATGTTATTTCTTTTCATAAAGATATTGCTACTTTGGACAATGGCAATGTCCCTTCCTGCTTGCTTCCAGGGGCACACATGGAGTTTGGAAGAACCACAGTAGAGAGTGACACTTGGCCCTAGAGATGTGGGTTGGCCACCTTGGACATTAGGATAATGGCTCCCAAATCTGCTCGGCCCATGGAGAATTTTGGCAGGGAACAGAGACTACATACTACAGTGTCTTTCACATTACTGGGAAGAACTTCCAGCTTTACCTAAAACTGTCAACAGATAATTCACGAGCATGTACCTCTGTGCTAGAATTTGGAGTTACAGCAAACCAGGTTCTTACCTTGCCCTCATGGAGCTTAAAGTCTGGAGATGGACAGTTGATTGCAACACAATGAACAGAAAAATCTAACAGGGGGGGCACCTGGGTGGCTCAGTGGGTTAAGTCTCTGGCTTCAGCTCAGGTCATCATCTCAGGGTCCTGGGATAGAGCCCCGCATCGGGCTGCCTGTTCACCGGGGAGCCTGCTTCCTCCTCTCTCTCTGCCTGCTTCTCTGCCTACTTGTAATCTCTCTCTCTGTGTCAAATAAATAAATAAAATCTTAAAAAAAAAATCTAACAAGGAAGTGTGTAATGCTACAGGAGCCATAAGGAGGTCATTAAACTCACAGTTGGGAAGGCCAGCAGAAGCTTCTGGGAGGAAAGACTCCAAAGAGGAGCTGGTCTCAGATCTCCTCACTGCCTCAAGGAAGCCCTCCCAACCACTCCTCCCCATCTAAATGAGGCCCTTCCTACACACTCATATAGCCCTTGTCCCTTCCCTCACTTATCACCTTTTGTATATGCATATTTAATACTGGCCTCCTTGACTAGTTCAAAACCCTAAGGGAGGAGGGAACCATATCTATCTTGTTTACCGTCCCACAGTACAGGACCTAGTACATGCTAAGGGTTCTGCATGTATGTGTTGGATAAATTAAGAATGAAAAGGCAGGAAGAATAGGCTGTGCAAAGGATCGAGGGTTGGAAACAGATAATGCATTCAGGGAACAGAAAGCCATTCAAGCGATCCAATGATCTTTTGGAGGACAAGAATAGTAGCAAGAGATGAGTTTGGAAAAGAAAGAAAAAAAAAAGTAGGGAACAAACTCTTATGAAAGAGTTTGGGGGGCTCCTGGGTGGCTCAGTCGGTTGAGCGTCTGCCTTCAGCTCAGGTCATAATCCCAGGGTCCTGGGATCGAGCCCCACGTCCGGCTCCCTGCTCAGTGGGGAGTCTGCCTCTGCCCCTACCCCTGCTCATGCACTCTCTCTCTCTCTCTCTCTCTCTCTCTCATAAATAAATAAATAAATAAATAAATAAATAAATAAATAAAGAGTTTGGACTCTATCACAAGGAAACTGTGGACTTCTGAAGAGCCTTAAGTAGGGAAGTGAGGTGATCAGATTAGCAATACTCTTACCATAGTGTGGAAAATGTTTAGAAAGAACCAAGATTGAAGGTGGTAAAACCAGTTAAGAGTGTGTGTATAAGCCCATGTGAAAGATTATGTTGGGCTACTCTAGAATTGAAAGACAATTTTGAGAAAACTGAGGTACAAAAGAAATAAGGAAGAAGCAGAATTTGCATGTGTTGAGGATCCTTTGGAAGGAAAAGGAAAAGTCAAGACCGATGCTGTGACATTTGGCTTGAATGTGGGACCATTCACTGCGGCAGAGAACAACCCAGGAGGAGGTCAAAGCTGAGGCTGGGAGGAGGGACGCAGATGGGTTCAATTTATAACTGGTTAATTTTCAATTCCTGTGGAGCTCCCAGGGAGAAATGCCCAGGGGGTGACTGAATGTACAAGAGTAAAGCAACTCAGAGTAAGAACTAGACTGCAGATAGAGATTTGAGAGAAACCTATATAATGGCAGTCACTGAAACAGGGGGAAAGATGAAATCCCCTCCCCAAATTAATCAGAATAGTAAACTTTTATGAGACACCAACTATGGAAGACCTTCTGAAAATCATCAGTTTATGTCATAAGCCAAAGTAAAGCTATCTTCCACGAGGACTCCTGATCAAGTATCCATTTAAAGATTATACACTTTTATTGCAGCATCTACCTATCTAAAATAATTATCACACCTTATCGCTTGCTCAGCAACAAGATCATAAAACCCTGGAATATAGTAATATATTTGTATTCATATTTTATTCATCTCTTGTGTCTTGCACAATGTCCAACATATAGAAAGTATATAAGCAATGTTTGCACATGGCATAGAATTGTACGCCTTGATGAAATGACCTTCCCCAGTAAATGAATGCATCTGACTTTTGCTTGAATAGAAATATAGCAGAGTCGTGTTGTCCCCGGCTCAGGAAATCTGGCCCATTGCATCCCAGACAGAAAGGCCGGTCCAACTGCCAGTGTCCTGAAATTCAGCAGCAAATGGCCTGTCTTGTGATACACATTCCCTCTGGGAGTTTCCCCTTCTCCCCTTCCTGCACTGAATATACGCCCACAGAGGAAATAACACTTAAATATTACTTACCTGATAGTATTTGCATTTCAAAAGAATTTGGGGAAAAAATGAGAAAAACCACTCTCTAATGGTAAGGTGGCTCTAGGAGAGAAGGCCCTAGGTGACCCTCGGATAGGGAGCCATGATGATGCCTCCAGTCCTCCTCGTACAGGTGGGAAGGGATGACTCCAGTGGTTGAGCCAGCTTGGTGGCAAGGCAAGAGGTCAAGTGTCATGCTCACCCTGTGTGGCGTGGGTACCTATTGGTGGCAGCCATGACTGGCGAGGACATTGTGACTCCAGGTCATTCAGGTGGCGCAATGTCTCAATTCTAAATTCTTTGTCTCTGACTACAACAGGGTCATGACTTGCCCAAGGGACTGGTATTTTTATACACTGTGATGGTAGATGTTGAACTTGAACAAATATAGAGACAGCCTTTAGCACGTTAGGAGAGGGATATAAAAAGTCTACCAAATTACATTTCTCAAAAACTGTACTCTATGTCATCGCACATCAAAATTTGAAAATGCACTGACGCTGATTTGGATGATATGAAATTCCAATATTTATGAAGTACCAAGTTCCTAAAAATCTAAAATCCCAAGCACTTTTATTGAAACACTTCTTGAAACTCTTTCTCTATTTAGGAAGTTAATTCTTGGGCACCTGGGTGGCTCTGTGGGTTAAAGCCTCTGTCTTTGGCTCAGGTCATGATCCCAGGGTCCTGGGATCGAGGCCCAAATCGGGCTCTCTGCTCAGCAGGGAGCCTGCCTCCTCCTCCTCCTCCTCTCTCTCTGCCTGCCTCTCTGCCTACTTGTGATCTCTCTCTCTGTCAAATAAATATTTAAAAAATCTTTTAAAAAAATAAAAAGTTAATTTAAAAAATTTTTAAAAAGGAAGTCAATTCTTTGAATAAAAGAGCGACATAGCACATGGCACAAAATTTTACTGAATGAATTCTGAACAGGGTCAGAAAAAAAGGGAAATTAAATTGCACTGGCAAATTTTGATGCAAGATTCCCCTAAAACGTCGCTGTGCACGTGTGTGTGTGCATGTCTGTGTGTGTGTGGATCTCTCTCAGCAAAGGCAAAGGCTGAAAGAATCAATCTTTTGCTGAATTCACAAGTTCTAAATGACTTGTAGTAAGGGTGACAAATGCTCCTTTCTCCCATTGAGCTTCGCACGATGTTTTGCACTACAAAGTCCAGGACAAAAAGGAAGTCGTGAATGCAGAATCAAATGTGCCAATCCATGCCAAGACTGATATATCCCTCAGAAAATGTCCCCTTCCATCAAAATCTTGCACACAGTTCCTCCAGCACTGTCATCAGGGCATGAGGACAGCTGTGCGTGTCTGCAGCTGGGGAGCTGCCCTGCCTAGCAGCAGAGAGGCCTTCCAGACAGGACATGATCCAGCCCCCAGGGCAACCTGTCAGTGACCCCAGGCCTCTCTCCTCCCAGGTCCACAAAAGATGAGCAATGAACATTGACACCACATCTGTTCCATGCTAACCCCCAGCTGGGCGATTTAAATACACAGTTTCTCTCTCCCAACAACAACTTGAGAGGGATTACATGATTCTTCTTATTCTTATTTTCCTGGGACCAGAAGGAAGCCGGAACTGGGAAAATTAGTCCCCTGAAGTCCAAAGCCTCAGTTTATAAAGCAAAGCCTCAAGCCCAGACTTTGTGATTCCATCTTAAGCTGTTTTCATGGCCCCGGGCAGAAGGTGAAAGTCTGAGTCCTAAAACTGGACCTCCTTCTCCTACCATTTTCCAAGCATTAATCTGCTTTTCCCAACAGATGTGTGGATAATAGGATGCCAAAGCAACCAACTTTTCACCTTCTCCGAAAGAGCCGTGAAGCAAATGAATGGGTCTACTCAAGTCTCAGCTCTAGTTGCTACCCCAGATACACAAGTCAAGCTCCAAGCCAGCCTGGCATTCCCGGGTATCTCTTGGTGAGAGCACAGATCCACAGTTCTGTTTCACAGCACCCGCAAGAACACGGCATCCTCAGATTATGGTACTGCTGTTACCGACTGTCCGGGGCCCCTAGAAAAAAGGTGATTCCTGCAGCCCTCCCTCTACAATCTAAACCCATCATTGCAAAAGCATGACATCTGCTGCTGCACTGCTTTGCCGGGGTCCTGTCTCCCTTTCCCACTTGCAAGGGTAGGTGGGAATCGGAGGATCCAAGGCTGGGCACAAAGGTTCTACACGCCATGCCGATGTCCCAGGGCTGGGAAACCTCAAGTGCCCCACTGTAAGCAGATCCATTTCCACTAATAGCTGGTGGATGTGCATTCCGAGCCCACAGGCACCCCAGGCGCATTTCCAACAAACGATGTGGCACACACAGGAATTCATCCGAATCCGGCAAAAATCACTTAGCTTAATAACGCTGCCCTGATTTAATTTTAACTTTTCATAAAGCATGAGAGATGAGTGGGGTGTGTTTGGTGTTTTATGGATTACTGATGAGACTGGGCTCACATCTGGCTGTTTTATGTGCGGTTTTTTTTTTTTTATAACTTCCAAAAAGGAGGGGGTTGAGAAAGGAAGTAGATGGATAATTAAAAGGAGGGCAACACCTGCAAAATGTGCAAGTAAACGCTCTACCCATGGCAAGGGGGAAGTTTTTGCTTCTCTCCGGTGTGTGAGTAGCTGGCAAGTGCCTGAGAGTCCAGAGAGAATGGCCTCCATTGACGGATGCAGTGCTGTGGATGTGAAATCCGCAGGAAAGGCAACACACACGCATGCACGCGTGCACATACACACACACATGCATGCACACACACACACACACATCCACGCACACACAGCACACAAATGGGAGAAACTATTTTATACTTTTTCTCCGCTGGTCTGCATTTAAGCAGCACCCTGAGGGCACAATAAGCCCAATGATTGCCCACAGAGTAACTGGTTTGCAAGCACTAGATTGGAACAGATGTGCTGACAAAGTCATCCTTAACTCTTCTTTCTCCTCCTCTAACTTCAGAACACATCCAGCTCTTCGACATCCCTACAGCCGTGCTGTTGGCAGGCACCAATGTCTCTCACCCCGGTCCCTCCAGGTCCTCTCCTGCTACTTACTCTGATCTCCAAGGAGCAACCAGAGGGATCCTGATAAGCCTAAATCAGATCCTATGATCCCTTGCTCAGGCCTCCCAGTGGCTTCTCATTTCTCCAGAGCAAAAGCCAAAATCCTTCCGGGGCTGCAGGGCCCTGCACGCTGTCTGTGGTCTGTGCTCTTCCTCCCTCTTTGCCTGTTGGTCTGAGTCACCTACTGCTCTACACTAGCTCCTGAGCTCCCGCCACACTGGCCTCCTTACTGCTTCTAAAACATGCCAGGCAAACTCCACCTCAAGGCCTTTGAACTTGCTGTTGCTTCTCTCCGGAAGACTCTTCTCGGATAGCCATGTGGCTCATTCACTTCTTTTGTGTCTTTGTTCAAATGTCACCTAACCATCCTATGTAGAATTCCAATTATCTCCTGGATCCTTCCCCCAGCATTTCCAATTTTTCCTGTGCTGTTTTATTTTTCCACCCTGCACCTACTACCTTGTAAAATACTATAGAATTTGCCTGTTTATTTTCCTTGTTGGTCTCCACCAGCCCACTGCAAGCTTCATAAGAGGAGGGATTGCTGTCCTCAGCTGTACTGCAGAGCCAAGCCCAGTGTCCGGCACAAAGAAGCTGGACGATGTGAGTTTGAGTTGCACAAGTCCACTTACATGCAGATTTTTTTCAATAAATCTAAAAACCTATGGTATCAATAAATACAGCACAGTACTATAAATGTGTTTCTCTTCCTTATGATTTTCTTAAAATATATCCTTTTCTCTAGCTTACCTTCTTATAATAATACAGTATATAATACATATGACATATGAAATATGTATGTGTATTAACCAACTGCTTATGTTAATTTATGTTCTCTGCAAGGCTTCCAGTCAACAGCAGGCTATTAATAGTTAAGTTTGGGGTGAGTCAAAAGTCGGGATATTTGATCACACAGGGTCACAGTATCCCTAACCTCCACATCGTCCAAAGTTCAACCACATTAACATATTTGTATAATATATATAATAATATATTATTAATATATGTGTTGAATGAAGAATCAGCAAATGATCTGTGAGTATATTCACATAAAAATGTTTAATTCCACTAAGTTTATATTTACAAAACTCCTACATTCAAAATACTAACAATGAACAAAATCAAGAGAGCCACAGGATAACAGGAGACAAGTAAGCAAAGCAACCATGGGCGAGAGCAGCTCCTCCTCCTCTCTCCCTGGCCCTCCCCGCTACTCTGCGACACCTGCCTGCAGGCACAGCTACGCTCTGCCCCAGAACCATGAGCAAAGAATTAAATCTGGTGCACCTCTTGCCCTGCACCTTCTGAGGGTTTCATTCCAGTGGCTTTCTTGGGACATAACACCTCCCTACCCTGAGACCAGGGGTCAAGAAAGCCCATTAATCACAGACCTCACGTGGACATTGTCAGCGCTCAGAAGGGGCCCAGACATGAAAGCTGAAGGAAAGAAAATATTTGGGTTAGAATTTTGAACGCAGAACGAAGTCCAAGGTCATAGACCTTCCCTCTACCCACCCCCCATCTTCAAGCAAAGGTCATCACAATCCCCTCCTGAGCCCTAAGGCTAACAAGCTCCTGAGGAACATCTATCCATCCCTCTCTGTTGCTACGAAAGGCACGCACACCAGTCAGGCTCCCTGACATCAGGCTCTGCTCATCCAGTTTCTTCTGCCTTCCACCACCAGAGTCACGACTTTAAACACCATCACTCTTAGGGAGCTGCCTTATTAAAAAGTTCATAACTTTACCTGTGACACCAAACTGAAGCTCTCCTTCCTGACCTCAGTCCTTTTTTGTGTCTCATTTTATGGGAACAGTCCCCACAAAATGGGCTCTGTTCACCCGTCCAACCCCAGTGGCCACTGCATCCCCACCTGAACCCTCTAGCGCACACACCATTCTTCATTCTACCTTACATGCCTCATGCTTCCCCACCTCTCCTCACTCATGTTTGTGTTACTTTCACTGGAAGACCCTTCCTTTAGCCATACAAGTACCACTCATGCTTCTAGAAGACCCAGTTCAACTTTCATTTTCACCAAGGACGTTTACTCTTCTTCTGCAACTTTATACCACATTTGGTTTGGTCTGCATAACACCACTGTCTTATGTAATACGCTGTTAACTGGATATATACATAAGTCTCCCATAAATATTTACCAATTGACTGTGCCTATCGCCTTTGTACTGCTATCTAGAGGATTATTCTTTGCCTGTGGGTCAAGAGCGTAACACTGGGCTGTGGTGTCAGGCAGACTTAGACTTAAACCTCCAGCCTGCCACTTACTATGCCTGAATTTGGCACAGTACTTACAGATTTAACTTCTTTTAATCTCAATTTCATTCTCTGCAAAAGATGAATAAAAATATATAGCTCCTAGGGTTATTATAGGGACAAAATGAGATGATCCCCAAACTCTATTAGGGCAGGGACTTTGCCTTAGTCACCCCTGTATCCAGGACAGTAACTGACATAGGGTTCTCCTCAGTAATAAAAAAAGTGAATGAATAATGTGCCTAAAACTCATCACACAATCTCTGAGTGATAGATAATTAAAAAAAAAAGAGCTATCACTGATAAGCTTTATTCTGATTCAAACTTAGAATAATGTATGACCTCTTACTGAAGAAACCCTCCATGCTGCTGGCAGCTCTCAGCAGGACACTTCTCCACCTGTCTTCTGGTCGAGACAGTGCAGACCCATTAGCTCTTTCTCATTGATCTCATTCCCTAATCTTTTCATCGCCATCCTTGAGGATCTTTCCAATTTCACACAAAAAAATTAAGAAGTCTAGTTAATTCTGGAAAGGAAGATTATTCTTCCCAGAAGTTAGTTATTTATTTCATGCGTGTCTTCCTTGTACTACTCCAGACCCCTTTATTAGCCTTTAAAAAAAAAAAAGATTTATTTATTTATTTATTTGACAGATAGAGAGAGATCACAAGTAGGCAGAGAGGCAG
This sequence comes from Ailurus styani, assembly GCA_002007465.1. Lineage (NCBI taxonomy): Eukaryota > Metazoa > Chordata > Mammalia > Carnivora > Ailuridae > Ailurus > Ailurus styani. The sequence goes on along the minus strand of LNAC01000529.1, from coordinate 199,549 downwards.
GCAGAGAGAGAGGACCAAGCAGGCTCCCAGGACCCTGAGATCATGACCTCAGACGAAGGCAAAGGTTTAACCCACTGAGCCACCCAGGTGCCCTGTATTAGCCTTTCTTTACACGTGATATGTTCTCCTCTCAGACGGAAGATGGATTCTTAGAGCTACAGAGTAGTTCTGGCACATGTTTGTCCATCAAACATCATGTACATAATAGATGCTGACAAAAATAAGTGCTAAGGAATTGACCGAATGTGCCAATTGATGAAGTAAAGCCAGTTTTGCAACTGTGGACCTTAAAAATGGCGGCAAAAAATGAGGCCAGACTGTGGTCTTGCAAATAAAGCAGAGACTTTCTTTCCAGTCTACGGAGGAGGATACGAGAGCAAACACAGTCTTAAAAGATACTCTCTCCGAGGAGGAGCTTTTGTTTGCTGAGCCATCTGCTTATTTTTCATAGTTATCCAGATGCATATGTTACCCTTCTGTCTCTTTACCAACCCCCCTATTTGTAAAGCAAGCCCCAAGACCTTTCCATGACCTTCCAAGGAGGTTGGTTGATGAGTGAGACAGTTTCCTTGAAACTTTCTCCGTCCCCAGGGGAATGGGAATGCTTCAAAGGCAGCACGTTATTACTCCACTATCAGGTGAAGATGGAACTTGCATCTGACTGGCTGACTGAGACACCAGGCAAGAATTCCTATTTTACAAGGGTTGTTACACCATTTGCTTAAGAGTGATACGGGGCAGGTAGAGGGTATGAAAAAGAGAAGGAATTTCTTAAGGAGCCTATTCCTTCCTCTTTCATGAGAATGCAAACTCCAGGAGAATAACTGGGGACGGTGAAGAAAAGACCACCAGAAATCTCTTTCCGGAAATATCAAGAGCATTAGACTGAAATGGACAGGAATTCTCAAAACCTCCATGGCACTGCAGAGAAGGTTAGGGAGGAGTGGAAGCAAGGGGACAGTAGGAAAAACTGTGAAAGAGATTCCCCATCAGGACAGGAGGTTATGAATGACGACATCACCAACAGTGAGCCAGTCTTCCCAAGGACGAGAGAGACATGCCAGTCAGACCAGGATGATGCTGAGATGTGGATCTAGACAGCCTTCCATGCCCACCCCGTTTTCCAGTTAATGCTTCTCTGCCTCTGCAAGGGAAGCCTACCAGACCCTTCCATTGGCTGGCCCCATTCCCTCCTGCTCTTTTCTCCTCTGTTAAAGAGGTGCTCTCAGGAAAGGACTTGATAAACTGCTTCCTGTGAAGTCTAGAGTGATAAGAACTCCTGAGTTACCACTCCTAGATGTATGTGTTTCTCAGCTCGGATTAAAGCCTAATGTGAAAGAAATTCATCACAATTTGGGGCTTTCAGGGAAACCCATGTGACATGATTGCCAAGTAGAATAGGATATTTGAAATTAGGGCCAACGTGGGCAAATATGGGAAGTGTGGTCACTGCCGCAGTCAGTCCAAAAGGGAGACTTCTACTTGAAAGTAGAGGGTGATTGCAAGACCTCTGGAATCACACCGATGGAGCCGCCGCTTACTCTTCAGTCCCATCACGGCCACCATGTTCACACATGCACGTGCTCACACACACACATGCACAAACACACATGCTCAAACACACGCTCATACACACGTTCATGTGCGTATATGCTCACACACACTCATAGAGGCATGTTCATTCACACATGCTGTGTACACATGGTCACACACATGCTAACACATGCACATTCTCAAACACATGTTCATGTGTACACGTGCTCACACACCTATGCTTACACATGCACATGCTCAACCACACACATGTTCCTGTGTTCACATGTTTGGACACGTGCTCATACACTCATACACACATACTGACATGTACACATGTGCTCACACAATGCTCATGTGTGCATGTGCTCACACTCATACATCCATGTTCATACACACGTGCTCATGCATACACATGGTCACACATGCTAACACATGCACATGCTCTCACATATGCTCGTGCATACACACGCTTCACACCCATGCTTACACCTACACATGCTCACACACGTGCTCAAGCACATATTCACACATGTACATGTTCACACACGTGCTCACGCATGCTTGTGTAAGTGCACATGCTGACACACATGCACACTCATACACATGCTTGCACTCATGCTCACTCATGCACTCAACATGCTCATATGCACATGTTCATGCATACATAGGTTCACACACATGCTGACGTGCACTCATGCTCACACACGCTCACATACACACGCCCTCGCACACCTCACAGCTCAGCAGGAGGCCTCTAATCAGGGCAGGAAAAGCACCCACAGTGAGGAACCCTGAAGGGGGCACCCCACAGAGCAACCCAATATCTCCCTGGCTTGGGGAAAGGTGCCAGCGAAAACCTCTTTCCTTCAGTCACAAGTCTTGTCACAGGATGTGGCTGTTGCTAGGTAACAGTGATTCCCACCCCACCCCACCCCCAACACCTCCTGCTTTCCTACCCTGGACAGAAGCATGAACATCCTGGTAGATACCTCCACTGAGCTCTCAAAGTCCCCTCCTGGGAAGGCAGGCCTCTGGCCCTGTCCCAGGCTGGGTAGCGGGGATCCCAAGGCAGTGGGGACAACATGGCACTCCGTCCAGCCGCCTCTCATCCTGCACCCCCGTGGGGCCTACCCAGAGCAAACCGCATGCACCCTTTCTGCTGCTTCAAGTTACCAGACCATCATCAGAGACCTAGATTTGAATCTGAGGAGAGAGGGGCTGCAGGTTGGCAGTGGCAGGGAGGAGTGCAGGGGACTGGCTTGGCTTGTTTTTAGTTTTTGTTCGCTGTTTTACAATTTACAGAGAGGTTTTATTCCACGCAGCCCTTAGAGCATGAACGACCATGGCAGTCAGCAGGGCTCGGCCAGCTGAACTCTCTGTGGACCAGCACAGCAGAAACCGTGGCCTTCAGGATTTTAAATAATCAGGGGCTGTCAGTACCAATAAACCTCAGTCTCCGAAGCCCCGAGAGGTTAAAAAAAAAAAATCCTCCACACAAGGTGACAAAGAGATTTAGATGAAGAATCCTTCTGGAAAAGGAAGGGGGCAGCCGCAGCTTGGAGGGATGTGTTGCCTTTGGCCCATCTGAGAAACCCCCCATGTCACCTGACTGGCAAGCCAAGCCCCAAATCAGTCTTCCCTGGACGCACAGCCACATGTGCACAGAAAAGATAATGTTAATGTCGCTCCTTCTTTGTTTATCTGTCGACAAAAATGCCCACTTATCAGTATTTAATGGCTCTCAGAAATAAGCTATTTTAGAACATCATCCAAGATGCAAATGAGTCACTGAAAGCTGTCGCTCTGACCTTCCCGTCACTGGGTAGATGTTTCCAAATCAACAGCAGCCTTTCCAGGGGCCTCAAGTCCGGGATTCCCTGATGTAGCTGAGCAACAGTGACAGCTAAACCCTCGCTTTTGCTTCGGGGAGTGACAGACCCCCAAATGGTCCAGATCCTTGAAGAGGGAGACCCTGCAGCCACACTTAGACAAAATGCTTTTCCTCAAGATGCTGCCTCCCAGCCTCCTGGCCCCGATGAGAAAGCCAAGTCATCCAGTGACGAGTGACAAAGGAAGACCCCCACAGAGAGCCCTCTGTCACCTGGAAGATCCAGACACACAGAAACAGGTCTAACAAGGTCCCTCCAACGTAGTCCCAGAAGCTCTTCAACTGGTCGAACAATACTGGGAATTAGGAAATGTGACCTTGCAGAGCCCGCCCCATTGTTTTCAACTTGCGTTGTTTTTGAAGATGTCAATTCCATGGTGACAACCTCCGTTCCACCCTCAAATGCTTGAAGAGTTGAGGTGTTAATATTAATCAAGTAAGCGAGGCTCACAGGAGGGCATTCCACTCCCACCACACTCCAACTGCTCCCACTCCAGAGGAGGAAAAGGTGAAGGGAGTTGCCGATGGTGTGACAACTGAACTGTATCTTCTCCTATCGAAGGTTCTTTCCCCACTCACATGCCTTTTCTTCTCTTTAACTGCCACCCCAGACACTATCCCCTATGGAACACTCAGACCCATTGGCAGAATTTTCATATTTCTTGAGATCAGAGAATCCCCAAACTAAAACCCCTGATTTTACCTATCCTGGAGGCAGTAATAGATGTGGTTAAGGGCATGAATTGTGAAATCCGTGGTTATGGGAGACCTCAGGCAGCTTATCCAAATCTGTGCCTCAGTTTCCCTCACATATCCATTCTTAGCAGTACGTACCTTACAAGGTCATTGGAAAGATTAAGTGAGGAAAGTTCCCAACTCCTAATAAATGTCATTGTCATTATAGAGGAGTTTCAGGAATCAAAATTAACCTGGGTACAGCAAGGTACCAATGCCTCTCCAAGTGGTCTCCATCATTAACGCCCCAATCCAGGTCATCATCCTGGCCCGGACTATTGTAAAAGCCTTTCATCTCTCTGCCTCCAGAATCCCACCTCTCCAACCCCTCTTTCATGATACTCTAGGGACCCGGTCATTAATTTACATCATTCCTTTGCTTAAGAACCTTTCACACCTATCTGTTGCTTCCTTGTTATATATAGCCTAGAAGGCTCTTCATGGCCAGGCCTGTGCCCCTTCAGCTTCATTTCCCATCACACTGTTCCCATCTGCCTGGAATGGCCTTTCCATTTCATCTGCCAGAACACTCTTCTCCATACAACTCAACTGCCATCTAGAAAGCCCCTCTGGTTCTGGCTGACTAACTGACCTCTAACTCTTTTGAGACTCCATTCAACCTATCCCCGTTTACACACCCACCTTCTCTAAAAGACTGAGAGTTAAAGACAGGGACAGTGTATCAGACATCCTTATCTTCCCCTCTGACTGGGCGTGATGATGGCTGGCACTGAGTAGGTGTTCCGTAAGTACCTGTGGGTGAAGAGTCTGCTCTTGCAATGACATAAAAATAAGCAGGTTCAATGTTAACAATCCTAATCATGGGTAAAGCCCCACTAGCAATATTTTAACAAAGGAACGCCTGAGTTAGCCTGGGTATACTTCCAGCCAAATCTCTCTATCAACAAAGTGGGATTCTGACCAGAAATCTGTGCGGCATGGGGCTATATGTAAAGCCAAACACACCCTCCTAATCCTCCCCACCCCCAGTCTAGTCTCTCCAGAATCCAAAAGGAACATTTAGTTTTTAACAGTACTCACGCTCTGTTGGCATACTAATTAACACCAATTAATCATCTTCATTAGGTGTGATAATGACTGGGAGAAAAAAGATTAGTTCCAACAAAATATTCTGTGCCTATATCAAGTGTCCTGGTGGCTCATGAGATTAACCCACCTAAGATCAAATCCTCATCAAACTATCCCTGCTCTGGTGGAGACCTGTCACTAAACCTCTGGATGATGTCAAAGAAGCAAAAACGCCCAGTTGGGGAAGCAGCCAGACACAGAGATCTGATCCAAACAATCACTGAGAAATTAACTGATGTCTTCTCAAAGCAGGAATTCTTTGCAATCCTAACAGCCCCGGAAAATGATACACCCATCAAGTACAATTCCCGAGTCCCTGGGCAGACGGCAAAGTGCATCATATGGTGCACCTACTCCTACGTACTTTCCAGTCAATGAGGACCAGTTCCAGTACTCCTCACTGGCCCACTGCCCCTTCTCACAGCCTGTCCCATCACCAGCATTGGCAACTCTAGCCTTCCAACTGTTCCAGCCAAAATCCTTGCAGTCCTTCTTGGCTCCTTTCTTTCTCCCCTATATCACAAACTCCTCAATAAAAATAAAATTCAAAATATGCAAAGTATCTGACCACTTTCTCATTGCCTCCACCTACTGCAGGTCACCTGGACCACTGCAGTGGTCTCTTGACTGGTCTCCTGCTTCCACCTTTCCCTGCCTTTGATCTACTCTGAACACAGCATCCAGCATGAGCCTTTTAAACAATAAATCTTATATCACGCTTCTGCTCAAAATCCTGCTTGTCTCTGGGAGTCCTTCAAATTGGTCTGCAAGGCCCTATATACATGATATACCCCCTGCTCTTCTCTGACCTTCTTCCCTGCTTCTCTTTCCCTTTCTCAGTCTATACAACAATACTGGCCTCCTTGGGGTGCCTGGGTGGCTCAGTAGGTCAAGCATCTGCCTTCACCTCAGGTCATGATCTCCAGGTCCTGGGATCCAGTCCCACATTGGGCTTCCTGCTCAGCAGGGAGTCTGCTTTCTCTCTCTCTCTCTCTCCCTCTGCCCCTCCCCACCACTTGTTCTCTCTCTCAAATAAATAAATAAAATCTTAAAACAAAAACAAAAACAAACACTGGCATCCTTGTTGCTTGAACACATCAGGCACACTTCCACCTCCAGGCCTTTGCCCAAGTCTTTACACATGTAACTCTCTTCAGAAGATCTATTTATAGACTACCCTATTTAAAATTGTAACCTGATGCCATTCCCCCCAGCTCAGCATTCCCAATCCCCCCTTTTGCCCCCAGTATTCTGCTTTCCTTTTTTCTTTTTTGCAATAACACTTATCACCTTTTTTTTAGCTTCTTTTTTTAAATTATTATTATTTTTATTAACATATAATGTATTACTTGTTTCAGGGGAACAGGTCTGTGATTCATCAGGTTTTTTTTTTTTAAGATTTTATTTATTTGACAGAGAGAGAGAGATCACAAGTAGGCTGAGAGGCAGGCATAGAGAGAGGAGGAAGCAGGCTCCCTGCTGAGCAGGGAGGCCGATGTGGGTCTCAATCCCAGGACCCTGAGATCATGACCTGAGCGGAAGGCAGAGGCTTTAACCCACTGAGCCACCCAGGCGCCCGTGATTCATCAGTCTTACACAATTCACAGCTCTCACCATAGCACATACCCTCCCCAATGNNCCCCATCCCTCCCACCCACCCCCAGTTAACACCTTCTAAAATTGTATATACTCTACGTTGTATCATTTGTATTCTTCATTATCTGTTTTCTCCAGTTAGAATATAAACTCAGGGAGAGCAGAAGTCTTTGATTTATTCATTGATTTATCCAAGGTACAGAGAATAGTGTCTGGTATATAGTAAGTACTCAATCAATATTCACTAGTAAGTAGTAAGAACATCTAAGACAAATACTCAAAAGTGACTAGAACATCCTTGAGAGCCAGGGACAGGAGAGGAGAGATCGGGGCAATTTCCATGGAGGACATGACATTGAAACTGAACCTTAAAGAATGGGGTAGGATTTGAACCTGTAGAGTTGAGGGGAGGCATTCAGGTAGAGGGGTGCCAATTCAGGCAGTGGGCCTTAGGGAAGAGTCAGGGGTTCCATTAAGTACAGGGCACACAGTGTGCCGCCAGGCAATGGAGAACTGGGTTGAACAGGACCCACAGCCTTGCCAGGAAAGGGCTTGCTGATGGCCATTCCTCGGGATTCTGTGATGAGCTAAAGGTGTCCTTCCCCTTCACCACTTCCACTTTATAGAAAATGAACTAGGACTGTTCTGCGAAGCATCATCAATCTTCACAAGCTAGTGGCCAAGAGACCTCAGTCATTCTCCTTTTCATCTCACCTGCCACATTCACTCCTGTTTAGGGGCCTCTGCTTATGCCACATTCCCAGCCCGAGACCCTGGCTTCTTGTCTCTCCTTTATTTCCTAAGTCTAACTAAGCCTAGCTCAACCCTTCCCTGTACTTACACCTGCAGCCTTCTCTGACCATCACCCCATGGTCACCTTCTTCTGCATGCTCACTGCACTCTCTAGTACCCATTCAACACTTTCTTGTCCTCTGCTCATATGAGGTATGTCTGTCTCATCTACATCATGAAGTTTGTGGGCAGGAACAATGCCCCAGCCTCTCGTGGCCTTGGCACACTCCTGAACACATAGGAGGTGTACCACTGAATGTCTGTGCTTAGGTGCTCTTGAAGAAGCAGAACTGTGGGCCACTGTGTCATGTGTGATGATGCACCCATCACATCCAGCTGCAAAGATCATCACTACTTGGTATTCTCTTGAAGAAAAGAACCTTTCAGAGAGCAAGAGTTACATTCTGGGTGCACCTTAAGATGATGGGGGTGGCACAGTGGGTTTAAGCCTCTGCCTTCAACTCAGGTCATGATCTCAGGGTCCTGGGATCCAGGCCCGGATCAGGCTTTCTGCTCAGCAGGGAGCCTGCTTCCTTCTCTCTCTGCCTGCCTCTCTGCCTACTTGTAATCTCGCTCTCTCTGTCAAATAAACAAATAAAATATTAAAAAAAAAAAAGATGAGGGTGGAAGGTACTAGGAAACCATATATATATATTTTTTTTTAATGAACGGGCGTAACATATAACAGGGAAGACCCCCCAAGTGGAGTAAAACTCCAGGATTCATCTAGCAGTTTCCAACTGTTTGGTTGGAATGATCCAGCCACTAAGTCTTACAACAGGGGCCCACAGCCATGGCTGACACCCCCAGAAAAGAATTCCCCCCTTCCCCAAGCTAACAAGTCCTAAGGTTTCCCTTCATTCTCACTCCCAAGGGAAAACTATAAAATCTGCTTTACATTTGGCATTTGTTCCTGCACTCTTCTCAGGGCAACTAAGCATACCTAATTTAAACACAATTTCTTAATGGTTGCACTTTTGCACATGAATGCCTTTTGGCTACTGGAACTTTTTTCAGTGCTTGCATCTGAACAGTGGTCCAAGGCCTTCCCTAATTATAATTCTTGGTCTGACCTGACTGGCTGCAGCAGGTGTAGCTTCTGACATGGCAGCAAAACCTAAGAAGGTGCTGGTGTCTGTATTCATAATTCAACAGAAGAAAACCACCACCCCCCTTCCCATTTTCCTACTGAATTTTCCAGCTGTACTGCTCAGAATTTCAGGAGCAGAGTGCATGAACACACCAAGAAAAATAACATAGAGCTGCCAATCCTCCATGCACTGAACTTGTTTGTGCTTGTCCTCGGAACTGGCCACTGTATTCCCCTGCAGCATCTAGGAAGGTAGCAGGACAGCCAGGAATAAGACTAAATTCTTTCTTCTCTGCAACACCTGGCTCCATCCCTGTACTTCATCCCTAGAGGAACTCTAGATTCTTCTTTGGCTCCCTGTCCAAGTGTCACCTATGGGAGTAAACATAAAATCTCTTTTCCAGACAGGTATACTTAGAACAAAGATAGTCTTGCCTATGCCCAACACCAACCCCTTGGGGGTGATGACTGTGGGTATAACATGAAACACTGAACAGGGAGACCAAGGAGCTTTGTCAGTTTGGTCCAGACAAGGGAATGGGTTAAAAAGAAACAGCTAATGAGCATGTGTTTGAAAAGTATTAAACACAGCACAGCATATTGTTGTGAGCAGTTGATTAGAGAAAAAGAAATGAATGAGCGTGTGTCTGGAAAGTAGTAACTACAATATAGCATATTGGTGCTCACAGCCCCCCACTGGCAGTGAAAATACTACTTATTATCTATGAGATTTCCAAGTGAAGAAGAACAGTGGGGAAACAGGTGCTGTGTGTGGTATAGGGTGTCTTCACAGGGTGTGGAGGAGGGGGGATGAGAACTGGCAGTCAGAGCTTGGTGGCCCCAGAAGACAGCTAGGCTGGGATCCGAACACAGATGAGCTCCTCCCTTCCCTCTCTGCTCCCCACACCCCTCAGCAGTGCCAAGTCTGCCCACAGGAGAAGGGGTACCCATCTGGAGAAGGACAGGACCTCCCCCAAGACATTCCTTATAACAGCCCACTGCAGGCTGCAGGGAGGCCAAGACATGAGGGAGAAAGAAAAGATGGAATGTCACGCCCTTCAAGATGGCTACTAAGTCACTAGACCAAGGCTGGTGACCAGCTGTCTTCGTTGCTCCACAAAAGCGGAAATGGGTTTGGCTACCGTAGGGGGGATTGGGTTAGTAAAGTTACATTTGAAAATAACGTGAGAAGGGGAAAGTCATTCCTCAGTAAGGGAAGAGGGGGAGAAATATTATCAGCCTCAGATGGTTTAAGGCAAGTTATTCCCAGGTGTAAAGTATTACCTAAAAGATTGTTGTGGGTTGAATTGTACCTCCTCCTCCAGAAAATTCACATTTCAAATTCTAACGCACAGCACCTCAGAGCCTGACCTTATTTGGAGACAGGGTCTTAACAGAGATAATCAAGCTAAAATGAGGTCATTAGGGTAGGCTCTCATCCAGTAGCACTGGGATCTTTATGAAAGGGGGAGATGTGGACACAGTGACAGACGTGTAGAAGAAAGACAATTCAAAGAGACACAGGGAGGAGGGTCATCTACAAACCAAGGAGAGAGGCTTGGAGCAGCTCCTTTCCTCAAGTCCTCAGGATGAACCTGAGGTACCTTAACACAAGACCTCCAAACTTTCGACCTGTGAGACAGGAAATTTCTGTTGCTCAAGCCCCTCAATCTGTGGTACTTCGTTACCACAATCCTAGCAAACTAATACAACCACTAGAGACTCTTTCTACAACTATTAAAAATCCCCATGAATTTATAAAAGGAATCTTTTCACATTTTAAGCCCAAGAAGTCTGGTAGCATTAGTTACTAATAAAGCTGTCCTCTCGTTAGACTGTGAGTTTTGGTGACAGGGGGTAATTTAATTGAATACTCTGCCTGGACGTCGTAGATACTTGGGAGTCGTTTTTTTTTCTGTTGTTGTTGAAAGCTCTTTAACTCCTTTTACCTAATTCCTAAAAAACAAAAGAAACAAAATACATATGTGTTTGAACACATTCAGGGTTTTTACTTATGTCTAAATATAAATGTGTGTGCGCGCGTGCACGTGCACATGCGCACACATGTGCATGTGTGTGTGTTTATGTTTGGAGAGAGAGAGAGAATTTTCTCCCAAGACTTTCAGTGGGTGGCAGGAAAAAAAAAAAATCAGCATCGTGCCAGCATTATAGCTGATGTTTGGTACTATTTATAGAGCCGGCTACAGCCATGTCAGATCTTTAAAAGAAGCAAAACATCTGGGTGTATTCCAAAGCAGAGAGGAAAAACCTAAGTCACAACATATTATACAGAGGAAGGTTGCATCTTTACAAAAGTTACAATTTACATTTGCTAAACATAATCCTGTACCTCAGAGGATCTTAGGGAACTGGGTTCTGGCTCTGAGTGTAAGGAAAAAAATAACACAAAAGCCATTGTATTTTCAAGTTTAAAAAAGTTCTGAGGTGAAGGAGCGGTTTCCAGAGGGCAGAGAACACACATCTCCTCAGCGAAAGGCCTCCACATGGCCAGTGGCTATCAACAGTCAATCAAGAGAGACAGCCTCACTGAACTTAAGTCAGCAGCGGCCCTGACGTTTTCAGCAGGGCCGAAGTTAGAGCCAAAAATGTCCTCCCCACACCTCACCTGAAGGCAGGCAGCACCCCCTCCCTGCCCCACCTTGCAGAGATGTCATAAGGATGAATTAAAGAAAAATATTTAAACTTATATAACACTTGGGACATCTGCACTAAAAGAAAAAAAAATCACTATTTCTACAATATCTCGCAGACCTAAAGCAAGTGTGTCCTACTTTCAACAAAACCAATATATTAAAAAAATTCCAGATTTGGAAAGATATATATCAGAACTAAATTGTCCAACACACAGAAAGAATAAATTCTACATAGGTTGAGGTCTCTGCTTTATTCACCAGGGAATACCCAGCACCTAACCCCAGACCTGACACGTGACATGTCCTCGAAAGATATTTGTTGAATAAAAGAACGATTTCTATTAAATAGCCAGCCCCATCAGTACACTTAATGAATTAAAAAATGTGCAAACATTCTGTTCGGATGTCCCATGCACTGAGCATGATGCCATAGGTGAGATACTCCTGGAACCTGGCTCAGACTTGGGGACCACAGTGTCCCATAAGACACACCTACCCCAGACTCATGGCCACTGCCTAGTGGCCTACACCATCCGTGCCATCTCTAGCCCCCATGTTCTAAGAGCATCCTGTGGGCAGGGCTGCTGTTTCAAGATACCTCTTCCTGGTTTCCTGGTGACAACCGTAAGGAAAGAGGGCAACAGGCTCCAGTCTGGGTATGACTTTGGTAGTGACGAGACACGTGGGTTGTCACCATCTGTGGCTCCCAGAAAGCTAATGGATTTCGGGCTGAGAGCAAACCAGGGCAAGCTATCTGCTCTGCTTGCTGCTGACTTCACCACACATCCGCTTCTGCATCCTCGTCTCTACATGTTTGTTTTTATCTCCAAGACATTGGTTTCTTCCACACTGGTCAGGGAGAGGGGGAGCAATGGATCCATACACGGCTTCCCAACAAGCTTCCGGGGAGTCCGCACCAGGCCTGATCTCCAGAGAAATACTCTGTAAACAGGGCAAGCACCTGATGCGCTCAGGTTACCAGATCACCTGTTCTTTCCATCATTTTTTAATTGAGACTTTTATTATAAAAATTAATAAAGTCTCACTCTAAGATATTTGGAGCTGCAGAAGAAAATACAGAAAGGAAAACAAAAATCATCCATAATCTCACCACCTGGAGAGAATCTCTGTTAGCATCTTCGTGCACTGTAGTCATGCTTATGCTCCTATGTATGTACTTCATTAGGCAATTTAGAAAATATTGAACCTACGGCTTGATGGGCATGGTGTCATGTCACTAACATTCTTCAAAAATTCTTATTTGGCCACCTACTACTCCACTGTATGGATGTACCATAATCTGGTTAACTAGTCCCTGTTCTGGGGGGAAAGTTGATTCCAGGGTTTCAGAAAAACTAATAGCACCACTGTGTACACTTTTATACACACGTTTCCTCACATCTCCAATCACTTCCTCGGGACAGAATCTTCGAGGGAAATTGAAAGTACGGAACTCCCCAAAATCATGCCTACCAGAAAGGTTGCACCAATTACAGTTCTAATAATAGGACCTTATACCATTCTATCATATCTCCATGACACTAAGCAATGTCATTTTTAACCTTCAGTCATTTTATAGCGGGGGAAAATGGCATCTCATTTCCATTTTAATTAGCACTTTTATTATTATCATTGGCATTGCTATCAGTGGTAAGAGCTCAACTGGACTTTACCTCACCACCATATGGCATCCCGGCAAGGTGGGCCCCCTCATCGTCCTGCTGCAGAGGGAGAAACTGAGGCCCAACTGAATGACTCTGACAAGGTCGAACAGCTCACTTTGCGAGCCAGGATCAAAGCCTGACTCCAGAACCCCTCCCGCCTAACTAGTCTGCTCTGCGGATTAGTCACGGAGTCATATATTTTGCTGTGTCTTTAGCCACTGTATTCCTCTTTCTCGGAACTCTAGTGGATTTATTTTTCTGTGTAGAAAAACAGCCCTCAGCATTTTGGATGTTTCGACACTACTTGCTTGTGCCAAGATTCACTCATCACCCCCAACCCCTCCTTCCTCAGCCCAACCCAGCCACCCACCCATCTCCCCACACGTCAAGTGTGACACATCCAGTGTCTCCTCTCTACGTTGCAAAAAGTTTAAACCGGCTTTACCTAAGCCCTCTTGAGATTATTCAGAACGCCCTGGAATTTAACTAAACCCAGACTGGGAAATAGCCATTCACGGTCAAAAAAAGTGATACTTAGTATCCACCACATGGGGCCAGATTGCCTGGAAGGGCTTGAAGACACAGCCCCGGCAAGGGCCCCTTAGAAGCATCCTCCCCATGCAGAGACAGGAGTGTCTCCTGACAGACAGCTCCCACGTCAATGTCATGTTTAAGTGCTCCGGCCGGTACCTGTCCACCACTGTTGCTTCCCGGATGCCCGAGGCAATGTGTGCCCCCCTACCCACCCCCCACACACACAGGTGAAATCCTCTCAGCAGATGAGAACCCCAGAAGCTCTACCACGTGCAGGTCATAGACACCCTACTACCCCACGAACCACCTCGTGCTGACAGCCGACAGGGGGCTGGCTGAGGGGGCTCCCCTCCTTGGGAGGTCACCTGCTTGCCCTGGAATTCATGCCGCAGGAAAGTTCTGCAGGGTCATAAACCAGCCTCCTCACGCCTGTCTCGGAGCCTCACTGTGCAACTCGCAGCCATCGTTTGCTTGATTCAGCTCAGGTTAGGGAGATGGATAGGATTTTCCCACAAATCACTTGATTAGTGTGAGAAATCTATGTTCCTGCTGTTCTAAGCATTGCAGGGATTTTGGGTTCCCTTTAAATCTCTCTCAATATTATGGTTCTTGCAGCTTTCAGAGTTTCTTTCCCAAGATCTATTTTTTTTTTTAAGACACTGTACTATTTGGCAATTCTATACTGTCCCTCTCTGGTCCCTTGACCAGCAATATTTGGGAAGAAGCCCTTGAGCCCTGAAGCCCAGAAACAGGTATTCCGACCTTTTCACCAGCCACTCTGAGACGGCTACTGCAGCAGAAGCACGTGGACTCCGTGACCTGCTCGCCCCAGCCCAGCAGCCTGGCCCAGCCTGGCCATCCCTAGAGAGAAGCCGCCCTCCCACCCACACCCCTGTCACCGTGCATTCCCAGATTCTTGCATACTTGCTCTATCATAGGCACTACGCTGGGTACTTTACAGCTAATACGACACTTAATCCCTACAACAAATCTATGAGATGGTATTTATTGGGGAGCTGGGGAAACGAAGATTTGGAGCAGCCACACAGACTCTCTGAGCCAGGCCCATGGAGAGAACTTAGCTTTGGATAAGCTCTGCGCTTCCATATTCTCTGCTTCATCTCCAAAACACCACCAGAAATAAGATTTGTAGAAAAGATGAGTGCATCGTCTTCCTTGGTCAGCCCTGAACCACAAACTCCTTAGTGCGTTTATCACTCCCACGAACAACCTCGTTCCCTAAGTGAGCAGAGGATTTTGGACCCTTCGCCGTCCCAGAAGAGTGCCCTCCCAGAACCCCAGATGGGCCCGGGGACAGTCATGTGTCCTGTACAGTCCCGGTTTTGTACTAGCCCATGCCCCTTCCCGGGCTGCATGGGACAGTGCATGGGGGGAAAGCCGGTCCCTCGGCACACTTTCTGAAGTCCCCAAGCATCCCTCACTTCCGCTCAGGATGCGGCTACCCCTCCAGGGCCGCACACAGCACAGTCTCGGAGGGAAGCATCTGCCTTGCTTTCTACTGGGTCTATGATCTTAGATTGTTCTCTTCTCTAAAGCCCCCAAGTCAGTTTCCTTCACCAATGCTACTTGTCCCCTCATCTGTCTTCCTTACTCTATCCCTACGGGTATCTACCTAGAACGAAGGAGGTGTTCTATTTCCTCCTGGTTTCTGTGAAGAGTTCCCTCTTCCCAAACGGTAGGGACTTCGCCAGGAGGCTGCTTCTCCACCTCTCCACCCATCGTCCTAGGGCATCTAAGAGGATGACACCACAGGGTTCATCCCCACCTTTTGGGGTCCACCCCACATTCAGATCAAGGACCTTGGGTAGGTCCCTTCTCTCCCTCAGACAATGTCTTCACATAAAAATTAGAGAGAGGAGGGGCCCCTGGGTGGCTCAGTGGGTTAAAGTCTCTGACTTTGGCTCAGGTCATGATCTTGGGGTCTGGGGATCGAGGCCCACATCGGGCTCTCTGCTCAGCAGGGAGCCTGCTTCCTCCTCTCTCTCCGCCTGCCTGTCTGCCTACTTGTAATCTCTCTGTCAAATAAATAAATAAAATCTAAAAAAAAAAAAATTAGAGAGAGGAATCCTCCTCTCATTCCTTCCTCTCTCCTCCCTCATAAAAAGATGTAAAAAGTAAGTAAGAAGCCTCAGATAAAAAAAACTTCAACAGGGGAGAGGAAAAAAGTTCAGCAGGCCTCTCTCTCCTAACCACCCTCCCAACCCCAGGCCAGTGGTCTCTTTCACCTCACTCAACTGTCTGATTTCGGAGAGATAGTAACTCCAGTCAGCAACTCTCGTTCCTCAAAATCCAATTATACCAAAAAAAAAAAAAAAAAAAAAAAAAAAAAAAAAAAAAAGGAACTGTGCACTGTGCATAGTGATGGATTTAACTAGACTTATCATGGTGCTCATGTTGCAATATATTCATATATCAAATCATTATGTTGTACACCTGAAACTAACATGTTATATGTCAATTACAGCTCAATTAAGAAAAAAAAAATACAGCCGTACAAGAGCCACCTGGGTAGGCCGCTCCAGGCCTGTGGGAATCTGAGACTGTTTTTTGAGGACTTTGAATCCACACCCTCGTCTTAGCCTTGTTACTTCAGTCATAACCCTTCAGAATTTACAGAGCCCCTTTTAGCAGTGGAAAGCTCACATGACAGCATTGCCACAAACATTTTAATTTTGATTTAGAGACTCACACCCTCTTCTTCATGGTCTCCCGACCCCCTCCCCCGCCACCATGCTCAGGGGGCATCTGTCTCCACAGCCCATGGCCAAGGTCCCCTCCCCACCTGACAGCTCTTGATCTTCCTTCCCAGTCACTGAGAAAATGAAGCAACAGGAGGGAGTCTCCATTCTGACCCCCACCCAACCCACCACACCCCCCACTCACCCACTCAACTGCCTTGTGACCACAACTGCCCTTCCCTCCCGTGGCCATCCACTGGGCCAGCCAGGCCATGCCCACCCCAGACTCTGGATCCCCGCCCCTCCCCCACCCAGTTGTCACCCGCGTCACCTTTGTGCTTTTGACTAGATTGCTTCCACCAGCACACACACCCCGATATTTCTCCCATTTTAAGCACACCCCCACCCCTACTTCTCCATAAGGTTGTTTTCATGAGCTATCTCCAACCCTTTCCTCACCTCCTGCGTCTTCAGCTTGCTGGTGACCTCCCTGCTAATGTTCTCTGTCCCCACCGACTTCACACACCAGCAGCACAGGATCCCGCTGATCACTCCCTCCTAGAAAATGCTTCACTTAGGTTCTGAGGCAACCTCACCTCAGGAGCTGCTCCTTATCAGTCTCCTTTGCTAGTTCATCTTCACTTCCAAGAACAAAGGTCAGCAAACATGGCCACTGCCTCATTGTGTAAATGAAGTTTCATTGAACACAGCCACATTCATTCATTTACATGCTTTTGGGGGCTGCTTTCCTGTTGCAAAAGCAAAGGAGACTCCTGGCAGCAAACACCGTATGGACTGGAAAGTTTAAAATATTTACTATCTGGCTCTTCAACACAAAGTTCACCAATTCCTATTCTAGATCTCTAAGTATTGGGGTTCCCAAAACTCAGCCTTTGTAGCTCCTTTCTACACTCACTCTCCAGGTTACCTCATTTGGCCCCATACCTTTTTTTTTTAAGATTTTATTTTTATTTACTTGTCAGAGAGGGAGGGAGAGAGCACAAGCTGGCAGAGTGGCAGGCAGAGGCAGAGACAGGAGCAGGCTCCCTGCTGAGCAAGGAACCCGATGCGGCACTCGATCCCAGGGCCCTGGGATCATGACCTGAGCCGAAGGCAGCTGCTTAACTGACTGAGCCACCCAGGTGTCCCCTGGCCCCATACTCTAAATATTATCAATACACGGACAACTCCCAAGATTTTTCTCTAGCATAGACTTCTCTGAACACTAGACCCATAGCCCAACTGACTAGCAGGCATTTCATTTAGATGTCTAACATCTCCCCGAACAAAATTCTCACCTCCTGTTTCCCCCAATTCGTTCCTTCCACAGACTTTTCCATTTCATGCCAAAAGCCTTACAAATCATCTGTGAACCTGCTTTCTCTCAAACCCTACATTCAACCCATCATGAAATCCAGTTGGTTCCACCTTCAACACATACCCAGAATCTGACTGTTACACACACACACACACACACACACACACACACTGCTACCACTAATCCAAGCCACCACCCCCTCTGGCCAGAGTCATTGCCTCCACACAGCTCTCCCACAGAAAGCTCTCAGGACTCACACGAGACCATCAGAGCAACCTCTTTGAATCATCCACTATGTTACTCCTTTGCTCAAAACTTTCCAGAGGCTTGATAAAGCTCACCTTGGCCTCATGGCTACATCTGACACCCCCACCCCCACCCCCAGGGTATCTCCAGCTTCAGGGCCTCTCCTGGCCTGGACTGCCCTCCCTCAGACATCCTCATGGATCACCCTCCACAGCCCTGTGTCTCTGCTCTCGTGTTACTGTATCACTGAGATCCTCCTGGACACCCCCTCCCCACACACTGTCCCCATTCCCTTGCTCTGCTTCATTTTTCCCCATTTCACACCTCAGCCCTTCTACAAATTGACTTCTTGGTTTGCAATCTGTCTCCCCTCACTGGACTAGCATCTCGGGGAAGATGGGGACTGGGGGTCAGTTTTGTCCATTACTGTATCCTGAAACCTTAGAGCTGTGACTGTCAATTCTCACCATTTTGAGCAATGAATAAGTGAACCCATAACATTTCAGAAGCTCACATCCCCATTCAGGAAACTGAAGGATGGAAAGTAGCCCATCATTTCCATCACGGTGAAATCAAAGAGCAGGGCCAGCCTCAAGCTCTCCCAGCCCTGTAGCCTGCAGCATCCCTCACCGACCTGTGCCAGGGAATGGACAAGTTACCGGGTACCCAGCGACAAGGGGCCTGTCCTCCAGCTGCTCCCCACAATTCCGTGCAGAGCCTCCTGGAAACCAGGAGGAGGCAGGATGGAGAAACAGACAAGGAGCTGCTCTGGAGGCAGAAGGCGCCCCCTCTCCCTCTCCTAGACCCCCCCAGTCACCAGGCTTGGACCAGAAGGGGTGAGCCAGAGGGGCGATACAGCTCTCACCATCAGGCTATAATCCACACCAGCTCTGTGAACTGCACCTGCCTCGGGCTCCTCTTCAAAATGAGGCTGATGACCACAGGTTCAAAAATTTGAAAAGAAAGGGTAGTCTCAGGCTCTTTTTTCTTTCTTATTTATGTCTCGTTGCACTTAAGAATCTACAATTTAGGGGCACCTGGGTGGCCCAGTCAGTTAAGCGTCTGCCTTTGGCTCAGGTCATGATCCCAGGGTCCTGAGATCAAGCCCCCCTCCAGCTCCCTGCTGGGCCGGAAGCCTGCTTCTCCCTCTCCCACTCCCCCAGCTTGTGTTCCCTCTCTCACTGCCTCTCTCTCTGTGTCAAATAAATAATTAAAATCTTTTTTAAAAAATCTACAATTTAAAAAGAGTTTCTGCTTCCACTTTATCGCTGTGCTAGAAGTTGCTCCCTCGTTTCCAAACACCGCTCTTGAGTCACCCACCTCCTCCCCACTCCGCTCCCTTGTTCTCTCTTTTCCTTTTGGCTCATAATGTTTCCTTCCTCTTCTCCTATTCTGAAAACCCTAAGTTCCAGGCAGGCAGGGGAGGGCTGGCAGAATAGGAACCATCCCAATGCCCCTTCCTGTCTTCTGGAACCCTACAGGGCAATTTCATTTTCAGCAGGAGCAAGATCAAGAGAGGCAGCGAGAAGGGGGGAATCCATAGAAAAACCCCAACCCATTCCTTCCTCTTCCCCTCTTCCGGTGGCGTTGGCGGAGCTTAATACACAGGAGGATTCTGAAAAATGAAGCAAAGCCTGGGATGAGGGACACACACAGCACCTCTCCCCCATCACCTCCTGACAGCCCCTCAGTGGCCTCCGACATCGCATGCTGTCTCTTGGCTCTGGATTTCCACTCACACCAAGAAGGTCCCTTCTCTGTCCCAGCGGCCCTCATCCTTCAGGGCTCAGGACCCTCATCCTCCACGAGCCGTCTGTGACCACACGCTCTCTCATTGGGATCCACCTTTCTCAGAACCCACTGGACTCGGCCTCATGGGAGGACTTGGCTGAATGCACCGTGTTCTAGAAGTCTCCTCATGTATGCTACCATCAACTAAGCCATCAGGTCCCTGCCAGGGCCACACAGGGTGCTGTGGCCCCCGCCCACGTAGCCAGCAAGAAGCCCTTGTCACTTACGAGCAGGGTGGTGTCTGCGGGCAGAAAACTGGCTCGTTCCATGCTGGCTCAGTTTGTAAACTGAGGCAAGCGGCTTTGCCTTTCCAAGTCTCAATTTCCTCCTGCACACAACGGGGAGAGAGACACCTGCCCCGTCCCCCTCTGAGGCTCGCGAATACAAAACAAATGTGCATACAAATGTGCGTTGTTATTAAAATAAATAGAGCAGCAAATCAGCCACCGCGGCCCACACCACTCCTCATCCAGCCCCACCGTTTAGCAGGCCTCTCCACTCTCCCCAGATAAGCCTGTGAAAGCCCCAACGATGTGCCCCTCAGAGCCACCAGCTGCCCTGCGGAGGGAAAGCGCCTCCTCGGAGAGCCCCCATGCAGCCCGGGCACACACCATGGAGCCAGCCAGCTGTGACTTGCACAGAGACTGGGACTCCTGGCTGCCCAGAGTTTCTGCAACGACAAAGGAAAGCACCACGGGAAGCAAGAGCAGTCTGGAAAACCAGCCACAAATGAGGCACTCGGCTAGGAAGCAGAAGCGGGAAGGCACCGCTAGAGACCCTCCGCACCCAGAGTCACTCCTCGAAATGTGATAGCTGTTGGGAGCTGTCGGTGCAGTCACTCGGTCTTAATTAATAAGTGAATTAAGCAAAAGGCATGGCTTCTGGGAAGGAGGGGCGGGTGGCTCCACACCTTCCTGCTGGAAATCTGCCAGCTATCCTCAGTAGCACGGGAAGCCCTACAAAACAGCCCACTCCAGACAGCATGCACGGGCTCTGACACCCAAGTTCCTTGTCACCTAGCTCCGCCACTCGCTAGATTTGTGAACCTGACCAAGTCACAGCCTCTCTGAGCCTCAACTTCTCCACTGAGGACATCTGCAGATGGGCGTGAAGCGTGTAACACACCACCTAAAGCCCAAGCTGGGTCTGACCACTGTAAGAGACAAGGCTGGTGATGTGTGTGGAAGGGGGAGGAGGGGAGGAGGAAGGAGCAAGGCTGCCCCTACCCCTGGTCACCCTTCCCTTCACAGAGATCCTGCACCCTCAACATCGGAAGCCGACTCTGAGCAGGGGAGCCCACACTGCACTGCCTTTGTGCATTTATCTGATCTCACCGGATGGACTGCGGTCACCTGGCCGACTGCCTTATGACTTTTAGGGAGCAAGACAGAGCTGGACACATTGCTACATGTATAGGCCCTGCTCCAACATTTGTGGTTTGAATAAGCAGTTTAAAGAGCGTGCTTTTCTGATATGTAAAACCACATATTCACTGTAAGAAATTTGAAAAATATAGAAAAGTTTAATGAAAGAATCCTTGATGTTTCCTAAAACCCGGAGATCATCACCATTTTCATTCTGATATATTGCATTCCATTCTATTTTTCATGACTGTATGCATCTTTTTTTTTACAAAATTGTATTTATACTGTTTACTTTTAAACCTTTACTTAATGTATATTATTAGCATTTGCCCATATTCTTATATATTATTCAACGTAACTTTAATAGCTTCCTTGATTTCCATTTTATGGATGAGCCGTATTAGATTTAATTAATCCCCCCATACAATGTTTTGTTATAATGAATAATGCTAAAAGGAATATCCTTGATTAGAACTATTTTGCACAGCTCTGATTATTTCCGTAGGATAAATTCCAAGAAGAGGAATTGCTTGCTGGTTTAAAGGGTATATTTTTGAGACATGCCTCCCTTGTTCGCAAATGATCTTCCCACCAGCTAAGTCTGCAAATGTCCACAATCCTGGCATTCATAACACAGGGTGTATCATTTTCGTTTTTGCTCATCTGATAGGTGGATAATGATACCTTATTTCTAATGTACTCTTTAAATTATTAGAGAGGTTGGACACTTGTACGTCTTTTTCTGGACATTTGTGTTTCTTTTCTCTTTGTTTGAACTCCCCGTTCACTTCCTTTGCTTACTCTTCCATCAGGGGACAGACTGATTTTTTAATACTCGATGGGGAAGAGAATTAGTTCATAGCTGTCTTTGCTGACCCTGTCCCCTTGTTTAATAATCCCCCCATTAAGGCATTAGTGCTAATGTCTAGCTGATATCCTTTTCTTGTTGTTGAAGCCCATTTGCTTCTGTCCTGTCTTCAGTGGGGAGCTCTGCTCCCTCTTATCTACCCATGTGACCTTTCCATGTCACCTGTCAGCTTCTCCTCCAGGAGATGAAAAATTCCTCTTCCTTTTTGCCTGACTGAGGATAACTTAGGAAGTCAAAGTGTCACCCTGTGATGCTGTCCCCTCCTCTTCTCCATGGCCAGGGTCTTCCTTCCTCCCTCATCGCTGCTCACCTGGATGGCAGCAAATGACTTCCAGACCAGCCCTCCAGCCCAGGCTTGCCTCTCCCAAACCTCACCCCCACCCTCCATTCCACAACTCTTGTGTCCTCAATGCAAATGTGACTGCCTTTTCCTGCCTAAAGCCCTTCTGCTCCTCAGTGTGGCCAGCTGGTCCTTCCCTACCTGGGTACACTCCCACCCCCTCTCCCTCCCACACCCCAAAAACATACCTCGCGTGCTCAGACCAGCAACACCCAAGTGTTAGAGAGCTCTCACGCACCGAGCTGTTTCATGCTTCGGAGCCTTGCCCGCATGGCTGCCCTCCTCCTCCCCCTCCCCATCCACCTGGTGGGATCCGACTTATTTCTCAAGCCCTGTCAGGGGTTGCTCTCTCCAGGCGGCCTCCCCGACCATACCAAGTAAGGATAAGCCTGCCCATCTGTTTCCTCCAGCTTCTCTCTATGCACGTGGGCTCCTTCCCCTTCCGAGGACAGGTGCCGCAGCCCCTTGGCTTTCTGTCCTTTCTGGTGCTCTCCCCCGTCCTCCTGTCCCTCGGCTTCCCCGGCTCTCTCCACCCTTCAAGCCCCTCTCACCCCCCCACCCCCACACCCCTGGGCAGCCGGGCCCCTGGTGCCCACTGTGCCCTCTTCCCCTTTGGCTCCTCAGACACACAGACTGCTTGGCGTCTCGGGGGCTAATGGTCTTCCCTGGCAACTTCCCACAGGACAAGGACCATGCCTATCTTGTTTCGCCCAGACTCCCCAGTGCCCACCTCAGCACTGGGCACCGTGCTCAGGACGCCTTTGTTAGCGCAGAAACATGCCTCTGGACACCCCCTGCCAGCCCCTCGCTGGCCCAGCACGGCCTTCCGTGTTTCTTTCCTTGTCCTCCGAGACGACACACATGCGCTCCCTAATTATGAATTTATTTCGTGGTGTTCATTTCACCAATTCGCCTTGCTTCCCACATGGCTCAAAGCACCGCAAGGCCAAGCCGGCACAGCCTCTGCGTCATTCTGGAAAGTGTGAGGTTGTTTCCCGGGGTGGGGGGGGGTGCTGCCAGCGGGGTAGCAGCACCCTGCTCCTCCCGGAACCCACAGGGAGCCAGCCTCGAGGCTTTGAGATAGCCTGCATCCTTGCCGCGGTGTGCAAAGTCCCTGGGGCTCCTCCTGGGGCTGGGGGTGGGGGGCGGTGTTCCGACCATACCCAACAGATCTATCTGGCCAGTAATGAATCAAGTCTGGCCGGAGGGAATGTGGAATTTCAGCCCCACATTGTAGAAGCTTCTCTCGGAAATGAGAATCAGAATGCAATTCCAAATTCTGTTTTGTTTTGTAAAGGTAATGGTGATAGAAGGGTCTTACCCAGATCCCATGCGTGCTGCAGACCTCTCCTTTCATTTATCCAACGAGGACCTTGAACTAGATGTCTCAAGTCTCTCAGCTCTGTAAGATCCAGATTGACTAATATTTTTTGTATTTCTCCTCTTGCTCCTCCTCCTGCTGTACCCGGTCCCCTCTTTTCTGCCGGGGTTTCTGGCAGCTGCTCCCCCAGCTCTGGCCTTGCAGCAGTGCTTCCCAATCACCGACTGAGGTGAAGAGATTAATGTATAAATCAGGGAAGGTGGAGTTGAGT
Source organism: Ailurus styani (assembly GCA_002007465.1). Classification (NCBI taxonomy): domain Eukaryota; kingdom Metazoa; phylum Chordata; class Mammalia; order Carnivora; family Ailuridae; genus Ailurus; species Ailurus styani. Next base: position 175,753 of record LNAC01000529.1, on the reverse strand, counting down.
ACACTGTGCTCAGAAAGGGCACTCCATAAACACTGCTTCACGGCAGGTGCCCCTGTCTCCGCCCTTGGGTCAGAGCAAAATTAGGAGCCCAGAAAAAGTAAACGGTCTATTCAGTTTGGAAGCAAGAGAAAAAAAGGAGGTGCAAAGCAAGTAACATCGACTGGAGGGACAGAGGACCTCGGTCCTGGTCCTGACTCTGCCGTCGGGTCAGGGCGTGAGGACACCAAGGCCTGCCGCCTCTCCAGGGCTCATTTGCCACATCTGGAAAGATTAGACTCGAAGAGAGAGCATCGAGCACTAGACAGGCTCTGCCAGTCGAGGCAGTACCCGGAGGGGCGCGCAGGCTGCCCCCCCCCCGCCCCTGCTGTCCTGGGCACTTTGGCTGTCAGCCACTTTGACAGCCTCAGAGCAAAGGTGAGGCTCCTGAGAAACCACAAAGGGCCCTCCTCCTCCAGAAAGGGCCAGGATCCCTGGACCAGCCAGCCCCTCCTACAGGCTCCTCACAGTGCTCCGCCTCCTCCTCCAGCTGAATCTTCTGCTTATCCATTTCCTAAAGATCATCACGGAGGCTCCACAACCTTCCCTTTTTAACAGCTCTTGCTGACGGAAAATTCTTCCTCATACCTAATCTAAGTCCATCTGCTGCAATTTCTGTCTATTTTCTCTCGTTCAATCCTACTGGAGATGGAGAACAGCTGGTCGCCATCCTCCATCTAGCATCCCCTCCTAAACCAAAATCAGTTATTACATCACCCCTCAGCCTGTTTTTCCTGTGGCAGAGCAGCCACCATCCCTCCGAACTGCCCTTACGGATTCCGGCTCTGACAGCGTCTCTGGGCAGCGTGGCCCACGTTGGAGCCCACGCCACAAGCTCCAAGTCCCTCTGAAGCTCCACCATCCCCAGCAGGATCTCAGACTCCAGTGGAAACATCCAGAGAGAAGGGCAGAGCAGAAAGGGGATCTGTGAGAACATAGTCCAGGCCCCTGGCTTTATATGTGAAGAAACTGAGGTCCGAACAGGCAAAATAAGTGCAGTGCCCAAGGTCAAGCCTGAGGGACCCGGCTCCAGGTGCTGGACGCCAAATATTGCCAGCGCAATGCCCCGGTGGCTGCAGCATGTCCTTGACGGGGTGACAGCGGAACCGTCCTACGCTGAAAGGTCCGCAACTACCCAGACACTCCCCAGCCAAACTCCATCTTCCGAACCCCGAGGCAGATGTCTGCAACTCCGCTTTGAACAGCTTTGACTTCCGTTAAGAACTCAAACACCTCTGTCCGTGGCAACACTCTTAACTATTTACACCTTAGTAAGAAAAATGGGATTTGATCCTTTCTAACTCTGGAGAGAGAGATTTAGGGGTAAGAAGGGAGCAAAGAACAACGGGACTGAGAGACTGACAGGTGCACTTCACTGCTGGCTAATGTGTCCAAGGTCAGTCCTATGCGTGGGGGCTGAGGGTGGGTGGGCATCAGGACAGTGGAGCAGCGAGGGTCCTGCTGATGGAGTCCCTGTGCGTCTAACAGGCCTGTGCTCAGAACTGTCTGCCCTGGGAAGGCACCCTGGGGAGGTCTCCTGGCTCCCACAGGGCAACTCCATTTGCATCCCAGAATTCTTGACTCCCCTTGGTTAACTGTTCTAGAGGGAGGTGAGCAGGGTGTCTAAAATTAAATCTCAACCTCTAGGCTGCCCTTAAGTGACAGGAAGGAAGAATCAGAAGGAAGAAGGAGAGGCATATATCAGATTAAGTAAGATCGTTCAGTGTGCAATAGCTCCCGAGTGGGGAGGGAAGAAGTGGGCATGCGTGTGTAAGAAAAAGTGAATCAGGTGAACTATTTATTAATAATTTGGGCTATGAAATTTTCCCAAGAATGAAGGGGGAAAATAGCGCTGTGTGGTGAGGACATTTCAGAGCCTAGATTTCAAAACAGCTTTCACCCTGTGATGAATAAAGAGAAGCACCATGCTCCAATCTCTTCACCTTTCAGGGAATACTGGAGACTATCCAGACACACCCCGCCCCCCAGAACAACTGGGGAGCTCAAGCATCCACCCAAGAGAAAAAAGAAGACATCTCAACAGGACTCACAAAAACACCTAACGCAATAAACGTGCTTATTTGATTTCCCCAAAACCACAAAATTTAATTTTAAAATGGAAGGACTAAAAGGCTCTTCTCTGATAAAAATGTTCATATGTTTTCAACCCTATTTTCAGGGGACAGTTTTCTTAAACAGCAAAATTGGCACAAAATGACGAGAGCAAAGTAGGTTGGCAAAGAGATTACTTACTGATGTGTTTATGATGAGAAGAAATGACAGGAAAGAGAACAGAAAAGTAGGGAAAGGACTTTTACTTGCCAGGTAAGTCACCCAGGGCTCGTGAAAGCAGAGAGGCAACCCCTGCTCAGCACAGTAGTTAAAAGAGAGAAAGCCTAGTTGCCCAACTAGGGAGAGGAGAAAATGTTAGATCTGCCGCTAGTGCTTGCCCAGGGTTCTGGCGAAAGCTACCATGTTTGATGAAATGACGAGTAACAAATTTAATTTTCTGAGCACCAATCAGTCCCTTCACACACAAACAGGCGCCATGCTTCACAAGGAACCAATCGGCCTCACACCAGAGATTGAATTCTCCGAAGTGGATCCCCGTGGTGGGGCTGGATCTGGGATTTCATGCCCCATCCAAGGTGAAGTTGCAAGGACCCGGTGTTTTTGCATTTCATCAATTATTCTTCAGCTCCCATTATGCTTTTTTTAGGCTAGACTTGTTATTTTAACGATCTTTGTTCCAAATGGGGAACTACAAGGACGAGGAATGAGGAGGAGGGAGAAGACAAGGCAAGCCTTCCAGTGTGTGTCCCACTTGCACTTTCCAACGCTCCCTCTGCTCCCTCCCCCCACCCTGCCTTTTTCCTCTCTGGGCATGAGTCACCATTCAGGAGCTGGTTTAAAAGCCTTACTTTGAATGTCCTCTATCATGATAGAAGTCTAGCAGGTCAGCATCAGTTGAAAGGACCCTCAATTTTCGCTACGGGTTTTTTTGGTTCGAGGCACCCCTGAAACTCAAAAGCATTTTCTAGTTTTGTTACTGCCTTCTTGAAAACCAAAGTGCCCCCTCTCATACTCTCCCCACCTGCTGGGTGCCTCCTCTCCTGGGCTCTCTGGGGGTCTTGTGCCCTAGACAGACCACAGGGGAAAATGTGTGTGGCCAAATATGCCCCAACAGCAGACAAAAAATCTCAGCATCCACTCCAGGGTCCCAAACACAAAGGCATAATTTGCAGGGCTGCAAGTTTGTTCTGTTTACTGTCAGACAACATGTGCAGGAGAGAAAGCTGACTGTATCCTGACCAAAAGAACAAAAACAAAAAAAGTGAGGGAGCTGTTTTTTTTAACCATTGCGAGTAGAGCTTCGACAATAAGGACTCCCACCTGGAACAGCTTCCTAAAGGAGGTGGAGGACCTGTTGTGGCAGTTAAAGAAAAGAATTATACGCTGAAAGTGATTTGTGGAGCCAGAGAAGGTGACTGTCATCCGCACCTCCACAGGAAGGGTGTCACAGGGACAAGGGGTTGCTGGAGGATGTCCCTCCCGCGATGTCCACTTCTTGTCAGGACTGGGACTCGAACGCCCCAGCTTCAGGACTAGGATAGAAATCAGGGTGAGGCGATTCACCTGACTTCCACAAAGCCCCTGGGGCTTGTAAGACGGGTCCTGGACTGACAGCTCCGGAGGTCAGAGGCATACCTGGTGAAGGGCTGTAGGGTATTCAAGCAGGAGCTGCCTGGTCAAAGCCGTCAAAGCCGGCAGGAAGTTCAAGACCAAGCGCATCACCTTTCTCTCCATGGGGACCTCCCTTCCTAGGATGCCTAGCTAACACCTCCCATTTGCAAAACCTCTGGGAAAGGAGTTTTCTCCAGACCCAAAAGTGGGTCTCAGAGCAAGTGAGGCCCTTGTGGTCCTGCAATTTAGAAGGCACGAGGGTGTTTCAAGGCTGAACCAGCTGCTGACCGTGGCGAGCTTTTTTGCTTGAAGAGCGATGATCAGAAATCGTGTGGATGGGGGCTCCTGCACCCGCTGGGGCAGAGATGTACCTGCACACCTAAACAGAGGCAGCCCCTAGGGGTCTGCCCCTCCACCTCTTAGAGCCACTGGCGTGCTCTGCCCTGGACAGCCCTTCTCTGATAAGGGTGTAACCTTCACAGGGGATACAATTTAGCTCCATCCCCTTTATTTCGGGACACACCAAGCCCGGAAAGTCTTCCAGTTTTCAGAAGCTAATCAATGAAGTGATTTCTTTTCCTCTGAGAACTGTTCTGTCAGTTTCTCACCAAGTTGGGTGGCACACAGATGCCCATCAGGTCAAACAGGACAGCCGCCCACACCCCGGGAAATTTCTTTTCCCACCAACAACAACAAAAAAAAAGAACGGAGACGGAGTGGGCCAAGGGTAGGAGGGAGGAAGGAGACGGAAGTTTGAGGAAGGGCTCAAGTTGAAGGTCAAGTAGTTGGGGGAAGGCAGGTCAAGGTAATGGAAAGGGGGCAGACCCTCTGGCAGAAAACCCAATCAACCAGTCCTATTTCTCAGCATCAGCCTCCCAGTGATGGGTTTGCCAGGAAGCAGCACATCCAGGGGTCCAATTCCCTTCACCCAACAAACCTGAATGTACACCCCAACCGTGCAGTCACCCCAGCCCCAGCCCAGACCTATTTCCCCAGACCTGAGTGCAGCTAATTGAGAGAGGAGTAAACAAAGCCAGTTCTAGACAGCGCAGAAGTTTTCCAAATTGTCAGCTCGTTTTCATCCCAACAAAAGACGGTGATTTCCCCTTTGTCACGTTTCCTCCCGTAAACTTTTCTTTCTGCAACCCCTCTCCTTATGCTACACTGCCAGCCACTGAGAATGGCAGCGTCGGAGCAGCACCCCCCGGGACGCAGGCAGGAGTACCTTTTCCGCGGAGCAGAGGGGCGAGCGGCCGGAGGCTCGCTGCCCTGCCGAGCCGTGGAAGGACGCTGTCGGGATGGAGCACGCTGAGGATTACGCGTTCCCGTCTCTGCGACCAGACCTTTCGGCGGCTCGGCCCAACTGTGCTAGCGATGCACTTAGCAATTATCTGCTTGCGCCGACGCCCCGCCCTCTGCTCCTGCGATTGGCTCTCTAGTCCCGGGCAGGACTGCATTGGTTTCAGCCGACCTCACTCATTGCTTTGGCTCCTACTATTATCTAAGCCATCAAAGGAAATAATTCCATGTTTCATTGACAACCTGTAAAGCTCTCCTCGGCCCCCTGGGTGGGGGCTGAACTGGGAGTCCAGTGGAGGGAGGAGGGGAGAGTAGAAAAATTGGGGGGGGGGAAGGAGAGCTGGAGAGCTCTCGAGAAGGGGTGGGGGGTGAGAGAGAGAGAGAGAGAGAGAGAGAGAGAGAGAGAGAGAGAGAGAGAGAGAGAGATGGAGCTATCAAGCAATCAGATTCTTGCTCCAGCATTTTAACTTCCACAAAACAGAGCCCATAGCAACAATTTTCTGGCCTTATTTTTCCCCCAACTGGTGCATGTTCCTGAGGGCAGAGAGAAATATAACAGTGGGGTTTCTGCTTGTGGCAGGCTCTGGAAAGCAGAGCAAGGTAAGAGCTGAAGGAATATAGTGATGTTTTTCCCGGGGGCCACCCTGGAGGGCATGTGAAGGTCATTTTAGATTATTTGGGGGAACATATTATCCGCCTTCACTGGACTTTTTCTGTCACTTCTTTCACTCCCAGTCCACCTAAACCCCCAAAGGAAGACAATTTCCCTTTGCAGCCTGTTCAGAGTCTCAGAAGAGCTGTTCTCAAAGTCAGTGAAAGTCTGGAATTCCTCACTGTTCTCGCTGGGAGGTCTAGAGAGACTGGCATTCCAGGGCTCACCATTCTGTTGAACCCTCACTTTTGCTTATTCTGACCTGGCTTCAATTAATGGTTTAGACTTATGTCATCAACCAAAGCAAGGGGAGAGAGGAGAAAGAACTCAAGCGGTGGGGACAACCTAAATGCTTTTCCTTGTTTAACAAAAATTCCTAAAGCCCAAGTTAGTTTGGGCCTGTATTTCCCTTAATGTATTTTTCACCATACGCAAAGGACATTATTTGGTAGATGAATTTTTTTAAGAAGAAAAAAGAATTTACAGGGGGTCTTTTCAAGAAAGCTCTTAGAGTGTCAAGTTTCAGATTAGTTAGAAACTAACCCCTCACAGTTCTGGGATCAGCACATCTCTGAGCCCACGCTGTAGTCCCAGTTCCTCCCCCGTGGCCGGGAGCCATAGAGACCCTTATCACCTTCTGCATCCTCGAAGCAAATGGCATGATCCCCCCCGCCTTGCCCAGTGAGTTTCTGCTTCGTGCATACATGCCTGGCTTCCCAAATATATTGCCAGCTCCGCAAGGACAGAGACAGCGTCATGTATATCTTCATAACTCCACAGACAGCACCTAGCACTCAGTGAGTGGGATGACTAATAAAACCCAATTCAAAACAAAAAGTGTGCATGGCCCTACAACTCGTGGAATAGTCATGGCACAGTGAGCCCTGTTCCAGCGGGGGGCAGGGGTGGGGGTGGGGCCCAGCCTGGAATCCAGGAGGCAAAAATTCCAGACTGACTTGTGACAACTGCAGCTAGAAGTCCCTCCCAGTGCTCAGGGCCTCCGTTCTCTCTAGAAAATGAGGCAGCTCTTCATCGATGCCTTCCTTCTCCCTCAAGCATCAGAAAGAAATGAAATGTGGGATGCACATTTTATTTGTGAGACCTATACCTCCAAAAATTAAGTCATTTCCATAATGGCTTTTCAAATATCAGTACAGCTCAAAGGAGAGTGACTGTATATTAAGAATAAAAAACTAGGACAGGGAATGTGGCAAAATATTTGTTTTCTGTATTATTCACTTGTCTAGGTGAAATTCTTACAAAGATACGGTGATGAAATTAAACTTAGCTATTCATTTAAAATTGACACTGCCCCAGAAAATCTGGCATGTTCAGTCATGGTGTAAAAACCATAAATAACACCTTTGTGATTTAAGCAGTAAGATTTCCACATCTAAGAGAAACCAGGCTTCAGCTCTGTTCCCTCACACTATCCTCTGTCCCCTGTAAAAAAAAAAATAAATAAATAAAGAGAGAGAGAGAGAGAGAGAGAGAGAGAGAGAGAAATAAACTCAATTATAAGAACTCTCTTGAGAATCCCTCAAAAGTTCAGTTGTTCTTAAAGGAAAAAGAAAACATTTCAAGTGATTTTCTAAAATGCTTTGTCTAAAACAGCTTGTCCTTACATGTACTATTTGCCTTTTGAAGATGAGAGAGAGAGAGCTGCAAACAGTTGTTTATGTCAGTGCCTTTTAAACTGCCTGGTCATAAAATATTCTCTTTGAGAGAAGGATGATCCCTTTGTGTCCCATAGATCAACTGCTTAATTCTGAGAGTTCGAGAACGCATATTAAATATGCAGATTCCACTGGCACTTGCATTTGTATTAAATATCAGCTTCATACAATTTAAATGCACTGGGGTATGAAATGTACCAAATTCCATTCCGTGACCGGGACCCTGGCCGAGTAGGCCATTTCGACATGACAGTTTCAGCGCATTAGCGGTCTCTGCGAGGCTTTGGGGGGAGGGGGGGTTCATGTTCCACTTTGAGACATTCAGGCCAGAATGTGGGTTTCTTTATTAAAACACAAATGGAACAGCAGCCACTAGACCCAGCATCTTTCTTGAGGGTAACCACTTGCTAGAACAAATCACCCTGACCTTCTGTGGGAAGCCGGGGAAGTCCTGCGTTGATGCTTCTGTTTATACCATTTTCTCAGTTATCATTTATTTATGCCAAATCCTGTTCCTAAAAGGGAGAAGAGGAGAATAAATCTAGGCAATGCCAAGAAAGAAGGAAATGTGTGAAAACATGAGGGAAAAAAAAAAAAAGAGGGTGACTTTCAACACTACATCTTTGCTAATTGAGTTGAGCCACACAATACCATTTTAGTGAAAACATGATATTAGCAGGATTTCTTCAAGCCAGCATTGGATGAAGGAAAGGTTTTTCAGAAAACTTCTCCCAACACAGCTCGCTAAGTAGAGAAACTTGGAGGAACATACTCACAGCTTTCCCTTCCTGCCGATGGCTGTTGTGAAACTTTATGAAATCTAATTCCCTCTCCCTCCACCCGCCCACTCCACCCCCCAAATCAAACCTGTGGAGCCAGTGACATTTCCACTAAGTACAAGAGGGGATTGTGGTTGCCAGGAACGTGTCAGTCACCATGAACCATTCTTAATGATTTCATTAATTACTAATGAGTCTTCAGAAAGTTGGTATTAAAATAGACAGGCCTTCATGAGGTTCAAAGACAGCAAGGAATCTTTTATTATTTAAAACACCCTGCTAAATAAAAGCAGGTGATTCTGGTGGTTCCAGGCATGGTTGTATTTATTAGTGAGCCAGAGTTGTAAATAACCTGCAGGAAAGAGAGAGAAAGACAGAGACAGACAGAGATTTGCAAGATTAAATTGCCCACCTGAATTCTGTTTTGCTTCCGTTAAATTCTTCTTAAGAAATATGGAGCTAAAACTGTCATTAAATATTGTCCAGCAGTGTACCAATTGACAGAAGTTGGAGAACTGAATTAAGAAGGTCAGCATGCCTTCCTGAGGCTGGCTAATCACAAGTGGCATGAAGGCCCCTTCCAGAATACGGGTCTGTACACATATTAACTGCAAGAACCCATGTCCTAACAGAGAAGTCTTCTTTAGAGACCCCTTGGACGTGTTCACAATACCTCTGCATGTCATTCTCCCTTTTGTAAATCAGAGTAAGAATAATTATTTCTAAGGCTGTTGGGAGAATGATGGCAAACCAACCTACAAAGGATTACAGAAATGTCTTGCCACTTGGTATTAAGCAGTGAGGTCTTGGCATGGGCCGCTGTGAGTGTGGTGCAGAACCATTTCGCTCCACTAGTCGAGGATGTCAGATCAGCTCTTGGAGTGAGACCAGGCGATGCTCAGAGGGGCAGAAAATATGCTCCAGGCACAGGGCACAGCTTTGGGCAATGACTTTTGCTTCCTCTTGCCCAAGGAAATTCTCAAACTGCCCCATCCATGTACAGCAAGTGGAAGAGCGTACCTGGGGTAGGAAGGTGTCATCCAGAAGATCTGCTACAAGCCATAAAAATTTTTTAAGTATACATATTTTATTATTAAAGTCATGCCAATGACTTTACTACTCCAAAACAGACTATTCTACTCCAAAACAGATCCACGTTTGTTTTAGTGCATGAGTTAAAGAATGATTGGCCCCAGAGGCACCTCCTGGGTGGCTCAGTCATTAAGCATCTGCCTTTGGCTCAGGTCATGATCCCAGGATCCTGGGATGGAGCCCCCATCGGGCTCCCTGCTCAGCGGGGAGCATGCTTCTCCCTCTCCCTCTGCCCCTCTCCCCGGCTCATGCTCTCTTGCACTCTCTCTCTCAAATAAATACATAAAATCTTAAACAACAACAACAACAAAGAATGATTTGCTCCAAGTATTTGTGTAACACTGAGTTTCCAAGAAGATGCTTCACACATATGAGAAGCCTGGGGCTTGAGAAACATAGGCCTAAAGTTCCTGGCCTCCCCTGTCTCTGGTTTCTAAAGTTAGGTGACACCTGGCTCCATCCCACCTGTTTAAACTCTTCCACCCTCATCCTCATGTACCCCAGTCCCTTCACAGCCCCCCTACCCCCTTCCCCCAGCCCTACCCCCAGGAGCATGCTCCTTCTGGCCTCCCAATTTTCCCCAGGCTGCTCCTTCCACCCCACTGTCTCCTGAGGAGACCACAGCCAGACTTCAAGAGCCTGGCACATCTCATCCCTCAGACTCCTGTCTGCTTGGCTGTTTCAATTTCCCCTTCTGGGCTACTCTCCAGAAGACAGGTGCTGGTTTCCTCTGTAACAACTTCCAGAACACCAGCTTCCCTTGGTTTCTCCCCACCAAGACCCTCATCAGTTTGCTGGTAGAGCTCTGAGCCTTTTATCCTCTGCCCTGAAAGGCTCTGACTGCTCTGAAAAGGGAGCCAATGAGATCCCCTCAGGTTCCCCCCAGCCCCTACCCCACACCAAAATAAATCTCCCTCCTCCTCAATGAGGAATGCTTCTGCTTTAACCTAGATCATTAAGGGAACCAGAAACTTTTTTCTTTTGACTTTACTTTAGAGTCATAAGACAATTAAGGCCAATTTGAAACAAGGTCTCTTCACTTGTAAGAAGAGTAGGGAATGACCAATTACTGCTGATCCCCACAGAAACCAGGGCAGAGGGCCTGGATTTTGTCCCATGGCTAATTAGGAAGAGACGGTCCTGGGATCCACTTTCCCTCCAGTTTCCCTCTTTTCTTTAAACTCCACCGTATTTCTTATCCCCTCATGCCTTTCTCTCCCCTCTTCCCTTCCTTATGATTCCTGCTTTCCTTTTTAATTTTCAGCCTTAGACCTCATGATAAATATTCCTAAAATTATCTTCTTCCTCTTGTAGTCAAACTGTACTGATCATTGAGCCATTCAGAGAAAAGAAGATATGAAAATCTAACCAAATGGAATAAACAAAATGCCCCCTCTTTGCCTAGATTGCCTAGAGGGGAAAAAAAGAAGAGCGGATGTTTGATTTTTTAAAGATTTTTGGCTAAAAGGTGTCTGCGAGAGCAGGCTGACATCAAGCCATACGGAGCCTGTTACTGATTTTTCTCAGGAGTTGGACTGGAGGATTATTCCCAGGGAACCTCAGCAACTGACTCTAGAATCAGCAAGTTCACTACAACCAGCCCATTGCTCAGCATGCAGCATGGATGTCTGAAGGAGCTGGAGGATCCAGCAGGGTTGCAGATGAGGAAGGAAAGAGTGATGGCACCAACGTTTCAGCTTAAATCTCCTTACCATTAGTTTTACAAAATGTCTGAGCGATAGAGTTTCAGAATCCAACTCTGCTTTTAGCTATTAAAGAACTGTTAAGAAGGTCTTAAGCTTCCAAAGGAAAGCTTTGAAATTGACACAAGCTCCTTAAAACAGTCCCTATAGCTCAAGACACTGAAGGGCTAGAAAAGAACTCATATGCCCATATATTTATAGCAATGTCACTGTCATGATTAGGAGTGGCCTTCAATTTTTTTTCCTCCAACTTTCAAGGCACTGCTGGGCTTCTGTGATCTACAGCTTCTATGAACTGGTGTTCTTTTCATAGCTCTTCCCTCCTGGCTCCATTGAGGGCAGCATTTCTGTAAGGAAATACGTTCCTTCTGCCCTTGTAATAGTCACGGTGCAATGACCCAGTCTATGAGAATAAGGCATAAATGTTGCATACTCATAAGTGGAAGTTTGAATGAAGCTAATAGTCAGTTGCACAGAAAGGCCCAGCTGGGATTCTCCGTCTTGGCAGGTTAGAAATATATTTCTTGAGGTTATGAAGTAAATGTGAAGCTTCTCCGAAACTAGGCTGGGAAAATTCTGCTGGTCTCCTCACTCTGATACTGAAGATCTTAAAAAGTTGGGGGCTGGGGGGAGTTCATAAATAAATGTTTATCAAAGAGGCCTGACCAACAGGACATTTTAAAAACCAAGATCAATGAAAAGCATATTTGCTGTTCAATATGTAATAATAATGGAGGTTGGAGAACCCAAGAGCAGTGTCCTGACCTGGCCAGAGCACAGGGCCCGAAACACACTGGGGCTCCACAAGGTATTTATTGAAGCATGGATGAGTGGATGAATGAATTGTATCAGTGGCTTAAACCTTTGGCCCATTTACCATGACTTCATTCTCTGGAGGAACAAAGCATATGTTCATAGGAGGGAATGATTTCCTTTCTTGACTTCACATTTATAGATTAGGAACGCCCCATATCACATCTTTGTGAGTTTCTCTACACACGAGCAACTCTACACAAAACCCTCACCTTTTCCAATTTATTTTGTCAAACACCCCCACCAAGTTTTGAGGGCTCCCTAACACTGCCTAAAATTACCTCTGGATGGTTGGGTATATGTGATCAATAAAACTTTCTTCAGTTGCTCTGGAAGTCCACTCACCTCACTACTAACACTTTATTTATATCTGATCACTGTCAAGATCACTGATGCTAAAGAAGAACTAATGAGGCATTCTAATTTTAGGAACTATCCTAAAATATAATATGTTTGTATTAGTCAGCTTGGGCTGCCATAACAAAATACCACAGACTGAGTGGCTTAAAAATCAGACATTTATTTTCTCACAGTTCCCGAGGCTGGGGTCCCAGGTCAAGTTCTGGCAGGGTTGAGTGATGGTGGGGGGTGAGGGCTCTCTTCCTGACTTGCAGATAGCCACCTTCTCACTGAGTCTTCACAGAGTGAAGGGAGAGAGCTTGCTGGTATCTCTTCTTTTTTTTTTTTTTTAAAGATTTTATTTATTTATTTGACAGAGAGAGATTACAAGTAGGCAGAGAGGCAGGCAGAAACAGAGAGGAGGAAGCAGGCTCCCTGCTGAGCAGGGAGCCCGATGCAGGCCTCGATCCCAGGACCCTGAGATCATGACCTGAGCTGAAGGCAGAGGCTTTAACCCACTGAGCCACCCAGGCGCCCACTGGTATCTCTTCTTATAAGAACACTAATCCTATCAGATCAGAGCCACGCCCTACAACTTCCTTTAACTTTAATCACTTCCCCCAAAGCCCTATCTCCTACAATCACACTGGGTATAGGGGTTCAAAATATGAATTTTGAGGGGCACCTGGGTGGCTCAGTCAGTTAAGCATCTGCTTTCAGCTCAGATCCCGTGGAACTGGGATCGAGCCCTGCATCAGGGCCCTTGCTCCTCAGGGAGCCTGCTTCTCCCTCTCTCTCTGCCTGCTGCTCCCCTGCTTATACTCTCCCTCTCTCTGTCAAATAAACAAACAAACAAACAAAAAATCTTAAAAAAAAAGCTAACAAAATATGAATTTTGGGAAGACACAATTTAGTCCATAGCTATGTTCTTTCCTCTTATTGGAACATGTTAATTCTGCCTGAAGATGGAAGGAATGGAAGGGATAACATCCCAATATCTTATACTTCCCAAATTATAATTTTCTGTGACTTCCGGAAACTTTTTTTCCCTTCCCTTTTCTTTCTTCCTTCCTTCCTTCCTTCCTCCCTCCCTCCCTCCCTCCTTCCTTTCTTTCTTTCTATCTTTCTTTCTTTCTTTCTTCCTTTCTTTCTTTCTTTCTTTCTTCCTTTCTTTCTTTCTTCCTTTCTTTCTTTCAGATTGTATTTATTTGTTTGGCAGAGAGAGACACAATGAGAAAGGGGACACAAGCAGAGGGAGTGCGAGAGTGAGAAGCAGGCCTCCTGCCAGGCAGGGAGCCCGATGCGGGGCTCGATCCCAGGATCCTGGAATCATGACCTGAGCCAAAAGCAGACACTTAAGAACTGAGTCACCCAGGTGTTCCTCCCTTTCCTTTTCTTTAGCCTCTTTTTTTTTCTTCTTGCTATTGTCATTATTAAGTTGGCTAATTTTCAATATAAGAACCTTTAAAAAACATAATGGAATAAAAACCCCACTATTTGTGTATTACAATAAATAATACCCTACACTATTTGCAACCTTTCCTTCTGCCTGCTTTATTCCTCCCTTCCATGGCCTCCAACCTTCTTTGACTTTTGGAGCATATCCTCAAAATTCCGGGTCTGCTTTCTTTCTGAGTGTTCTTCTCTGATTCCTGGTGATCTCGGCTCTCCCAAGGCCTACAACCTGTCTCTTTGATAAGCAAACATTCCGGGTAGCAGAGCAGCTCATTCACTGAGAGATCTCTGTGCAAGGAGGGTCTTGTAGAAAGTAGGTGCTCAATGTATGCTTACAGAAGGAATGAAACAGCTTTCAGCCTGACATAATTGCCATTTCCAGAGCAGGCTAGAAAAAAGACATGCTGCTTGACCGATATTTGTTGCAATCTTTCTATTTTATTTATTTATTTATTTATTTATTTGCTGCAGTCTTTTTAATTTGGCAAGAGCTGGATGAGGAATCAGAGGATCTGGTGTTAATTCCCAGCTATGTCTTTTCCTACCCAGAGCAAGCGACCTTCTCCAAGGTTTAGTTTCCATAATATAAAAAGGCATATTGATGCCTATCTTAAAATAAAGTTAGGTGGGTTATTACATGAGGTAATGTATCTGAATTCATCAGTATAGCGCTGGATATGAAATCGTTCTCAATTAAATGCATTTTGAGTCTGAATAATGTCACATGAAAACAATGCATTACTTCTTGTTAATGTACCTGTAGAAGTTTCCTGGACTATTTACCACCTCTTAGGTAAGTTTTCCTTGATTGAAGTACACTGATACAAAGTAAATTATAGTTTCTTCCTTATGAATAAGACTATTATAAATCAGCTCATCTTAAAATGGTTACTTAAAAGGACTTTGGGAGATCAAAGATAAGAGTAATTTCCTTTTTTTCCCCCAGTAATTTAGTAAAAAAAAAAAAAAGAGTTAATTCTTTTAGACATGAACATTCATTTAAAATGCAGTATTTGGGGCACCTGGGTGGCTCAGTGGGTTGGAGGCTCTGCCTTCGGCTCAGGTCATGATCTCAGGGTCCTGGGATCGAGGCCCGCATAGGGCTCTCTGCTGGGCAGGGAGCCTGCTTCCTCCTCTCTTTCCGCCAGCACCTCTGCCTACTTGTGATCTGATCTCTCTCTCTATGTCAAATAAATAAATAAAATATTTAAAAAAATAAAATAAAATAAAATGCAGTATTCGGGAGCAATGTATTAAGAAAATCAAATAATAAAGACAGTTTGGCACTGTTAACAATTACCATACTTATTTTAATGTGATTTGATTTTATTCTCCCAAATATTTGAATGGAAAACTATTTCAAATAACTTTATAAGTCTTAATCTTTCTTCCTCTAATCAAGTCTTCAAAATCATGATACCGACTCTGGCATTATGGAGACAAAAGTCAGTTTGCCATTAGCTATGAAAACACTATGTAATAGAAACTACAGAAAACAGGGCGCCTGGGTGGCTCAGTGGGTTAAAGCCGCTGCCTTCGGCTCAGGTCATGATCCCAGGGTCCTGGGATCGAGGCCCACATCGGGCTCTCTGCTCAGCGGGGAGCCTGCTTCCTCCTCTCTCCTCTCTCTCTGCCTGCCTCTCTGCCTACTTGTAATCTCTCTCTCTGTGTCAAATGAATAAAATAAAATCTTTAAAAAAAAAAAAGAAACTACAGAAAACAGCTAAAATAGCGTTTTGAAGAAAATTATTTAAGAATGCATTAATACTGTGGAAAGAACCTAGATGTCCATCAACAGATGAATGGATAAAGCAGATGGGGTATATATATATATATGTGTGTATATATATATATATATATATATGTGTGTGTGTGTGTGTGTGTGTACACACACACACACACACACAATGGAATACTATGCAGCCATCAAAAGAAACAAAATTTTGCTGTTTGCAACAACATGGATGGAACTAGAGGGTATTATGAAAAGTGAAATAAGTCAGAGAAAGACAATTATCATATGATCTCTCTGATATGAGGAATTTGAGGGGCAGCGTGGGGGATTGTGGGAGTAGGGAGGGAAAAAATGAAACAAGATGGGATCGGGAAGAAGACAAACCATAAGAGACTCTTAATCGCATTAAACAAACTGAGGGTTACTGGGGGGTGGGAGGGTAGGGATAGGGTGGATGGGTTATGGACATTGGGGAGGTTTTGTGCTATGGTGAGTGCTGTGAAAGGTGTAAGCCTGATAATGCACAGACCTGTACCCCTGGGGCAAATAATACATTATATGTTAATAAAAAAAGAGAATGCATTAATAAATAAAATGTCCTAACTACTTACATTAATAATCAAAAGAAACTGAAAAAGTTAACTAACATACTATAAGCAAGTCAGAAATAAGAAGCAAAATATGCCTAAAATAAACAGAAACAATGATTAATTAAAATAAAACCAGAAATTAATAAATCAGGAAACTAAAAATGGGAGGGTAAATACATAATTAAATGGTTCCATGACAAAAGCAAACAATAAAATGAATAAGCTGCTAACTCACTTAATCAAGCAAAAGAAGGAAGTAGAATGACTCAAAATATGAAATGATAAAGAGAAAATAATCTAAATTACAGGAGAAGCTATCTAAAGGGAATATTTTATTCATCTTGATGCAAATAAATTTGAAAACCCAGACACAATGGAAAGTATAAGAGACTAAAATGTAACATACATGAGATAGTAAATTGAAGTAGACCAGTTACCATAAAAGAAACAGAGAAAATTGTCAAAAACTACACCCCCAAGAGACAGCAGTTTGTTTTACACAGGGATACACCCACAAACTTTAGAAAAAGATAAAACTGACATTCTTAAAACTGGCTCAAAGCACATTAAACAGAAGGAAATCAGCTAAATCTTTCTATTTAAAAAAAAGGTAATACTGACACCAAAATCTGAAAAAGAGAGCACATCCAGAAAATATAGGCTAATTTTACCTGTGAGGCAAAACAAATCTTAAACAGAATACAAGACAAACAGTATCAAGAAGTTCGTTAAAAGAATAAATGCACTGTGACTCTATGAGGCTTACCGTAGAAATCAAAGAATGATTCAATATTAGAAAGTTGATTAATGTAATTTACCATCTTATCATCTCAAAGTAGACTTGACTACCACTGGACTATACGCAGGTAGATACCCGTCTTTTCTGTTTGTTACTATATTCCCTGTAATTGCAGTATTTCCTGGGACACAGTAGGTGCTCAAATGTTGAATGAATCAAATGCTCGAGAAAGGATCAAATAGTAATTGCCACAGATTTCAAAAAAGAACTTGATGAAATTGAAATCAGTTATTGATAATTTTTATGAAATAGAAACACATGGGTACTTCATTAAAAAGTATAAAAAGCTTATGTACATATTTGCATGTATCTGTAAATAGATATCACCACAAAGACTAGTGTGATGTTTACTGTAGAAATAGCACAAGCATTCTCGTTAAAGTCAAAAATGAAATAATGAAACATATTGCCATCATTTTTATTTAGCCTAGATCTGGAGGCACTGGCCTATACCATTTTATAAAGAAAGAAGAGATACAAATTTTGAAGGAAAGGAAATACAACTAGTATTATGTGTGTATGACATAATCGTATACTCAGAAAACATGAGAATAAACTTAAAAGTAATACAAATAAAAACGTTAATAAGTATGTCTGACTATATAATTAACGTACCAAACTAAATAATTTTTGTATAAATAAATTTTAGTTGGAAGATATAATTAAGGAGCAGTAAGAGTAAAGTTAAAGTACTTGGAAGATACATAAAAAATATATAACATCTACATGATTAAACTTTATTTTTTTAAAGATTTTATTTATTTATATGACAGAAAGAGAGAGATTACAAGTAGGCAGAGAGGCAGGCAGAGAGAGAGGAGGAAGCAGGCTCCCTGCCGAGCTGGTAGCCCCATGTGGGGCTCGATCCCAGGACCCTGAGATCATGACCTGAGCCGAAGGCAGAGGCTTTAACCCACTGAGCCACCCAGGCGCCTTCTACATAATTAAACTTTAAAGTGCAGTGAGGGACACAAATGAAAAATTTAATGAATAAAAGGCATACCATGTTCTCGAACAGAAATATTCAGCATCATTAAGATGTCAATTCCCCCTAAATTACTCATAAAGTAATCCAACCCATAGAACTTTTGGAAGGAGAGGGGCAAACAGGCAAATGGGTTTTATTCTTTATAATTAAAAATAAATAAGCAAAAAGAATAAGCCATGTTTTTAAAAAGTAGAACCTCACCAACTTTTAAACTACATTGTAAGCTATAAGAATCAAAATGTGCTGTTTCTTGACTAGACAGACCAATTAATGGCTCCAAATACAAAGGCCAGAAGTAGATTTGAATTCATGTCATAAAGTAGCATTTCAAATCAGTGCACTAAACATGGATTACTTTGTAGAAACTGTATTGAGACAGCTGTGTTATCATCTGAAAAAATACAAGTATATTCTTTAGTGCGTATTTTCCATAAAATTAAGTTCAGATGGATCAAAAATTTGAATACTAAATAGCATAGTAATACTATATTACTGATTACTAATAGTAATTCCCATAGCAATGGGAATACTAGAAAGTATTGGAAATATACTATGAGGAGATTTTGCATTATAGTTTTCCGTGGAAAAAGTCTTAGTAAATATGACACAAAATCCAAACACAAAGGGAAAGATCCATATATTTCCTCACAATAGAGAAAGCTTCTCCATGGCTAGTGAGGGTGGAGAGAGGTGGAATATACAATAAACTATATCAGAGGCAAGTAACAAAATGGAGATAATATTTATAAATAATAATAATACAGATAAGCAACTGATTTTCTTAATACAGAGAAATTTCTTATGAATTAGTAAAAGGCCAGTAATCAGTGGGAAAATGAGCAAAAGAAAGAAAGAGTATTTATTTCTTTTCTTTTCTTTTTGTTTTAAGATTTTATTTATTTATTTATTTGACCCAGAGAGAGAGAGATTACAAGTAGGCAGAGAGGCAGGCAGAGAGAGAGAGAGGAGGAAGCAGGCTCCCTGACACTGGGCTCCATCCCAGGACCCTGAGATCATGACCTGAGCTGAAGGCAGAGGTTTTAACCCACTGAGCCACCCAGGTGCCCCCAGAGTATTTATTTCTGCAAAGACTTAAACATAAGGACGTTCAACCTGACTCTGAATGCAAATGAAAAGTACAGATATTTTGCATCTACCATAATTTCACATAGCCTTAAAAAATTTTTTTAAAAAAAGCTTGATAAATCTATATGTTGGACGTGGGGTGGGGAAACAGGTTCCCCATTGTCTTCTAGTGGTATAGAAAATTGAGAAAATCAACAAAATGTAGGACACATCCGTCTGCCCCCAGAATTTTACTTCTAGGAATTTATACTATAGATTGATTCCCATATGTGTAAAATGATGAATGTATAAAGATATTTATCACAGCATTGTTTGAAAGAGCAAAGAGAGGACACAACCTTCAAAGGTGTTTAAAAAAAAAAAAATTCCAGTACTTCCAGACAATAAAAGACTATGCAGGCATTTAAAAAGAAAGAAGCAGTGGATAGAATCTGACATGTTACCATTCCCCAAGGTAGGTTGCTATTGGGGAGGGGAAATTTTTCCCCTAAACATCTAGATTCTTTTGGCTGGTCTAATTAAACTGACACAAGACACATTCATAGAAGGAAAAAAAAGTTGATTTCATTTATACGTACAGCAGTCTCATAGTACAGCCCCTGAAAGTGACATCAGCAGGCAGTTGACACACCTTTTAAACAAAGAAACAATACATGTGTGGGGCACCTGGGTGGCTCATTCAGTTGAGCGTCTGACTCTTGATTTCGGCTCAGGTCATGATCTCAGGGTCCTGGGATCGAGCCCCACTGGGGGTTCCTCACTCAGCGGGGACTCTCTCTCTCCCTCTGCCCCTCCCCCCATGCTCATGCTCTCTGTCTCAAATAAATAAATAAAATCTTAAAAAAAAAGAAACAATACATTTGTGAAGAACTGACAAGACAAAGTAATTTAGGCTTGGGTACTAATTAGTGGGGGGCGGGGGGGAAAGCACGATTTGTTTACAATAGCCTTCCTTCTCAGCCCCAAATTCTCAGTCTCTGGTGGTAAGAATGACTCTCTACCGCCCCTTGCAGGGAGGGTACCGTTCACGTGGAAGATTTATTTCCTGCTTTCACGGCGCAGACAGGAGGGTCAGAATGCCCTCCTTGCACTGCCTGTTTCTCCAGTAACTTCAATTCAAAATAGTCAATATACTGCTCTGGCATACTTAGGGGCAGCCTGCCCTCAGTACCATCACTGCTGAATGATAAAAGCAACATGAAGGACACCACGAAGAGTGTGCTGTCATTGGTGTAAACCAGAAAGAAAAAGACAAGTGTGTATTCTACACATGCACTCGTTCACGGCTACTCGTTCACGGCTAGGAGACTTTGAAAGGCACAGAGGGAGAGACCCGTTCGCAGTGAGCCCCCCTCAAGGATGGAGAGCCAGGAATAAGAGGGAGACCATTTGCTAAATCTTTACCATTTATAACTTTCTGGTTTTGTACCATATGCACATATTGTTTTAAAAAATAAATAAAATAATGTTTGATGTCCTTGACTTTGTTCTTTTCTTTAATGAGACCTTACTGACTACAACTAAAACAAACAAACAAAGTTGCATATAGGGACAAAACAGGGTTTAAAGGCACATGGTACAACAGAGATATGGCCTAAGATCAGAAACAGAAATGTTCTTCACCTTTTCTGCTTTTGACACACTAAGATTTTCAAAATATAATAAGAGAGTTTAGTGCATCACAACTGTATCTCCGTGACAGTAGGGGGGTTGAACGTTACGCTCAGCCTCAGTTCCTACGTTTTTATAATGAGATCATTGGACTAGATACTTTCCACGGTCCCTCTAGCCCCAGATTTCTATAAAACATCACTCTGATCTTTCCCTGAGGTCATTTTATTTACTTGCTCCAAAATTAGCCCACAAATTAGGGATTACCAGCTGCCAACTATTGCTTGAAACTTCTTCTTCATTTAAATAAAATGGCTCCCTCATCAACCTTTCTCTTAAAGCCAAGTTTACATGAACAGACTCTGCCTATCTCTTTTCAATTAACAAAGCTTATATTTATATAATTTATACCATTGTCTCTTTTCTAAAAGCCAGTATCCCTTCTGGTTCAAACTATGTCTAACCGAAACTTAAAACATGGCAAGATTTATGTCTGAACTGGAGGTATAAAGCAGTGTCCCCTTACAGGTTCTTTTAAAAGACAAAACAATGCTCTGGAAAGAATTGTTCGCCTCCTGTTAACTTAAATGATCTGCAGAAAAGTCTCTGCTCTCTTTCTGAAAGGCACCTGGGGCCCCGGATGTGCCTCTCTTCCCAAAACAGACCCATCCCTCACCGGAGGACTTTCTAAAACTGTGGGTCTGTTTTCCAGGGGTTTATTTAGCCAGTGGGGCATCACTCATCTCCTGGGGCCCTTTTACGTTATTTCTGCTTGATTCTGCCTTTATGAAATTTCTGGTAAAGCACTGGTGTCCTGTTTTCTGCTTTGGGGATAACCTTGAGGGAGAGTACTTAAGCTACTTGACCAAAACATGTTTTGGAACATAGCCTTTTTGCAATAAATAAATAAATAAATAAATAAAAGTAATTATCAGGATTCAAATCTCTGTTCAATGACTTGCTAGTTGTGACATAGCAACGTAAAATACATTTCGCAGGTTGTCAGAGCCCCTGCTCTCTTATTCATAAAATGAAAATAATAGCATCCACCTTGCAAGGTTTTGGCAAAGATTGTAAAAAATCCATAGTACGTGACATAGATAATATATGTAACATGTACAGTATATATTGCACATATATAACATATACAACATATTCTATAATTTATATTGGCGGAGGGAGTAAAAAGATGGACTTTAGTTACTTAACCACACTGAACTTCAGTTTCCATGTCAGTAAGATGGACGTATTCTTTGGTGCCAACTCACAGTGTTGCCCAAAGGGTTAAATGATTAAACTGCAGCAAACAGTAGGAGCTCGACAAACACTATCTAATGTCATTACAGGATAGCAAGTGCTGCATCATGACATCAGCAGCGGGAAGTGGTGGGCATTGAGCTTGTTCATTTTTTTCAGTGGCCGTCCACTAGCACCATGCGGAGGGTGGGTGGAACTGGGAGGGCGCTAAGGACTGGACCCCAGGCTGTACACCCTGGATGAAATGACACAGAGCCCATAAGGCAGGAGTTCGGGAGCCCATCAGCAGGATTCACCCTTCCTGCTCTCTCACCCAAGATGGTCCCTGTGGAGACACCTGAGTTACTCAGTCGGTTAAGTGGTCCTGCATCAGGCTCTTTGCTCAGCGGGGAGTCTGCTAGATCTCCTGGGAACGGATTGGCAGGGGGAGTGGAGAAGCAAAGCAAAAGGGAAAACGAAAACAGAGAATGGTGGGGGTGCATATGGAAGGGACAGCTTCACAGAGGCTCCTTCTCCCGGGCCCCCGGGAAAAGGAGCTGCTTGGGAAAGAAAAGAATTGCATTGGTCCAGGGGAAATCCCCTGAATTTCCCTCTAGGAAAACTTCAAACCGCAAGGTTACCAAATCCTCCTATCTGAAAAAACACATCACAAAAACAGATGGATGTCAGGGCAACATTAGTGTCCTGTGACACCAGAAGTTTTGAGGGCAAACAGCTCTCTCCAGAGCGTTGATTTAGCCACAGCAACGGGCATTCTGCTTAAAAAGAAATAGACTGTTCATGCATTGCCACCCCACCCCCACTCAGAAAAGATGAGCAGCGAGGGGGACAGCAGCAGCTGACCACATTGCTCCCACATATAACTCCAGACACGGCCAGGAGCCCTTTATTGCCAGTGAGTTTTAGAGCAGGAGGAGGAAGCTTTTGAACTCAATTAGCATTTAATAGTCTCGATGCTCAATCACAGGCATCGGCTGCAAAGTTACTAAAGCCGGGAACCAGGGGCTGGGGCAGCCAGTTGTGTTTGAAATGCCAGTGAGTTTTGCCTGAGACCACCTTCCCCCTTCCCCCCATCCCTCTCCAAGTCAAGGGTCCCGATATTTAGCAGCATTTCACAAGAGCATCCTTCATCCTTCAGTCTTGGAATCAGGGACCTTGAAAAACCCATGGAGTCAACTAGAGTTTTACTCTGCATCTGGGAAAATTAAGCCCACATCGAGATCTGAAAGGAGCTGGGGATGTGGGTAACACAGGCATCGTTCTGCAGCAGGTGTGGGCTCCCCCCAGAGGGAGTCCTGTATCTTGCCAGAGCTTCTGGGGGGTCAAGGGGGCCACAGGGTAGAGGAAAGAGCCTGAGAAGAGCTTTGGGGAAGATGTGGAAAGACCCACACTCAATGTCTCTATAAGCAAAACATCATTCTCTAGTACTGGCAAAGGATCACAGGAACGTAACCCTTTAGGGGCAGGTGGGTGGCTCAGTGGGGCAAGCATCTGCCTTCAGTTCAGGTCATGGACCCAGGGTCTTGGGATCAAGTCTCCCATCGGACTCCCTCCTCAGCGGGGAATCTGCTTCTCCCTCCTCCCCTCCCCCTGCTCCTTCTCTCTCTCTCTCTCTCTCTCTCTCTCTCTCTCTCTCTCTCAAATAAATAAAATCTTAAAAATAAATAAATAAAAGAAATGTAGCCTTTTATATTCTAAAGATCTGAGTATAAACCAGTTTGGCTAGTTCTTAGCCAATAACCAAGTCCTTTCCCCTTTGCCTGAAGCTACAGTCCCTTCACTTGCATGCAGGTGGAGCTGTGGGTTGATTTCTCACAGATGCACTATGAGCAGTCTCCAAGCTTCCTTCTTCCCTGTTTTCAGAGCAGAAGACTCAGTGCCAGTGCGGGGCCCTGAAGGCCCGAGCAGGATGGAGCCACGGTATGGATGGAGCCTGAGCATCTGCAAAACTATCTGTGAAGAACAGACATCCCCCGCTCCAACCCTAGGCAGTAAATTGAACAAAAAATAAACCTTTAATCTGCTAAGCCACTGAGATTTTAGGCTGATTGTTACGCCAGCTACCATCAAGTTCCCTGACTAACAAAATGACATCATCAGAATCACAGACAAAAATATTCGTTACAGATTTATTCATAAGCAACAAAATAATTGAAATTAACTATCCAAAATTAGAGGATTGGTTAAGTAGATTATGGTACATGATATAGTCATTAAGACGCATGTCTTTAAAATAATGATTAATGACATGGAGACATGAGATAAAGTTAAGTGAACTGAACTTTTTTTTTTTTTGGACTGCAGAGTCCAGCAACGAAAAAGGAGTTGTAAAATAGCTCAAGTACTTTCGTTAGAGTCTTTGAGAGGGATTTATAAATCACGGAATTATTTTGTTATTTTTTAAAGATTTTATTTATTTATTGGACAAAGAGAGAGACAGCAAGAGAGGGAACACAAGCAGGGGGAGTAGGAGAGGGAGAAGCAGGCTTCCTGCAGAGCAGAGCAGGAAGCCCAGCCCGATGCGGGGCTTGATCCCAGGACCCTGGGATCATGACCCAAGCCGAAGGCAGACACTCAACAACGGAGACACCCAGGCGCCCACGCAATTACTTTTTAAATTTGCCATTTCTCTTCTGGCCACTCTTCTTCACACCTCACAGTGGCTGCTCCCACACTCTTCACAATTTCTTGCATCAAGTCTCCTTCAGCAGCCCACTCACCCACTCACCTGTAACCCCCTCCTTCCTTCTTCCTCACTGTCCCCATACGGCACCCCAAACCTAAAGGACAGGTCTACCAGGCAGAAAAGGAAGGAAGAAGGAGGAGGAGGAGGAAGACAAAGCGTGGTCACTGGCATACGTCCGTACACACCATTCGCCCCTCACTCATCCTACTTGTGGCAGAATGACCTTCACTTTTCGACACCTTCCCAACATCAGAATCTTGCTCACTTCTCCCCTAGGGTCAAAGGGAAGGCGGGTCATTAGAGGAAAATGAAGGGGTTCTCCACTGCCACTTAAAGAAAGAATGTTTTCTGATGAACTTGAGGCAGGAAAGGTCTAGAGACAGGGAAACTGAAGGGACCCCACGAGAGAAAAAGCTGGGGTTTGTTGTTGTTGTTGCTGTTGTTCCCTGTGCTTCTTATCCGGCTTCTGTTCTTGCTAGGACCTGTGCTCCCGCCCCACTCTACACACGCCTCAGAATGCAAAGAGCGTATGTCCTCCTTGGAAGGGGCAAGGAGTTAATGATTTTTCTAGAATAGATAACATCTAAGGAAGGACCAGGTGAGGACGACTGGATGAAGTCATCATACATGTATTCCAGATCACTGGTGCTAGATGCCAAGACCCCTGGCTTCAGGGGATGAGTGATTTATGATCACACCTGGACCTTGTCCTCATTCTGACCCATTCCTGGATGCCTAAGAGGACATGTGCACTAGACCACAGTCATCTGTAAAAACCCCCGACCCCAAGCAAAGACTGGACTCCCCCTTTTCCTTTCTGAGTCTCCTAGATGCTCCGTCTCTCTCTCTCTCTCTCTCTCTCTCTCTCTCTCTCTCTCTCTCTCTAGATGGCTCATGTTTGATTTCCATCCTGCTCGAAGCCAAGGACCCTCTTGCCAGGTCCCGTGGGACCCCTGTCTGGGTCCTTGGACTTGTCCTGCCTGCACCAGTCTCAGTCATGACATGGGGAAAAAAGGTCAAAATTATATCAAAATGAAAAGTAAGATTGTTCTCTTATTGAAAGAAATCATTTTCTTGATAGGGAGATAATTTTTATTTTTGATATTAGGCAAGAAGGTCAGGTGCAGCCTGGATTGGAACTCCCTCCCCAATGCCAGCCACCTCCACGTACATGTCCTATTTTCCACCCCACAGCCCCACCCATGGAATAACAATGTCCCCACCTCCTGGGGGAGGGTGCCCCGGGTTGGAATTATCCCAACTTCTGGAGCAGTTGCATATTATTGAGTAGACAGTACAAGCTTGAAAATGTGAAGACACAGAAATGACCTGAGGGAATGGCATTGGATTATTTAATAGGGAAGGGAGATACATCCTGGAGAAAAAGATACATCAGGAACAAAAGGAAGTGAATAGACAAAGTGAGAGAAAAGGGCTGTCAAATGGGAACCCCCCCGCCAAATGCCTAGACAACCGTGACTGGGCCCAAGAGAGTGAAATAGTTTGATCAGAGGTATATTACTGAACCAACTGCCTAAAGTCTCTAATAAAGAATTGTTTAAATTTGTACTGGGTCTCATGCATTCAGGTTTAGGAAAATGGCAACCGGCTTGGAATCATCAGCCGATAATAGTATCATCTTCTTTTTTATTTTAATTTTTTAAAAGATTTTATTTATTTATATGAGAGAGAGCACACAGGAGCAAGGGGCGGAGAGATAAGGAGGAGCAGAGACAAGAGAGGAGGGAGGAGCTGAGGGAGGAGCAGGCTCCCCACGGAGCAAGGAGCCCCACTAGGGCCTCGATCCCAAGACCCTGGGATCGTGACCTGAGCCAAAGTCTCAGATGATTAATCAACTGAGCCACCAAGACATCCCAATAGTAGCATCTTCTTCGGACACTGGATGGCAAGAACTATCTTTTGGAAGACAACCAACCCAGCTAAAGAAATCCACCCTCCTCAGTTCCCCAGAGGGTAGCTAGAGGCATGGTCCATGAGACACTCCATTTTCCCACGAAGGAAATGGCCCACCATAAAGCTGTGTGGGTGTGTTTTTCATTTACCTAATTATCTAGTCAGCTAAAGGAGCTGAAAATATTAAAAGTGGTTATCTCCAGGTGATGGGATTAAGGGCAAAATTTTTTTTCTTTTTATATCTTCAGTATTTTCTGAATTCCCTACAATGAGAATAAATTATTTCACAAAGAGAACAAAGGAAACATCATTTATAAATAAAACCTCTGTAATCCTATTACAAGTGAATGTCTCCTGAGCAGGTAGCATCAAAGAGAAGCTGGATATTTTTTCCTCAAATGAATTAGGTAGAGCAGAAGCTTATCCCGGGGGGAATAATGCCACTTGTGGGCACCACTAATTTGTAGGGCTCTCCATTAACTCCCTGAGTCTTCACAGCATCCCTGGGTAGCTGGTAGGTATCTTCCTCATTTTAGAGTTTGGTAGCAGGGTAAGAAAGTCACCTCAACTCCTAGTAAAAGGATCCCCATGAGAGTCCAGAGCATTGGCTTGGAACCTCAGGTGCCCCTGACCAGAGCTGCCTGAAATGGGAAGCTTTCCCAACTGCAACACACGCACACCTACCCCCAAACCCCCACAGCTCATCCACTCCCAACCATCTGAATCTGGGACTGAAGCAGGAGTGAAAGATGACTGTGGAGCCCCAACCATGATATCGATGCTCCCCTTGGCTCCCTTCCGACGGGGAGTAAGTGGGGTGGTCAGTGGAACAGGGGTCTCTCCTCTTCAGATGGTCAACAGCATCACCGAGGCCTGCTCGGCGGGGAGCCTGCTTCCCCCTCTCTCTCTCTGCCTGCCTCTCTGCCTACTTGTGATCTCTCTCTCTCTCTCTGTGTCAAAAAAAAAAAGGCAGAGTGCCACCTACCTCCGCCTTACCACCTGTTCTGGGCACCCATTCGGAGCCCCAAAATGATCCCATTAGCTGGGCCTTCAGAGTTGGTAAGTGTGGATTAGTTAAAAAATAAAGCTCTAGGCTGACAGAAGGGATCATTAATAGTGGCTCATAGGACATGTATTTAGCCCTTTTTAAAAATTTTTTGCACAGTGGGGATCCTTTCCAACTCCGACCCCATCTGAAAGATATTTTTTCCCACCAAGTATACATTTCAGCCTCAAGCGAACAGGTGCACCTGAGCAGACACAAACAGAGAGACCTCAGAAAGAGAAAAAGAGATGTAAGACCAGATCTTACAGGAAAGCAACAGGCATTTTGCAGAGACCACTGCNTCACAGACCTGTACCCCTTGGGCAAATAATAAAAATAAAATTAAAAAAAAACAAAAAAAAAAACAAAAAAAAAACAGAACTTTGAACTTCTTTNCATTAGGGAAAATCATTATTTCTCTTTCACTGAAGATGATTCCGCTTAAAACAGAACTTTGAACTTCTTCAGCTGCAGGGAGCAGAATTCTCTCTAATTAGTAAATATATAGTTTGCATCATCTCCGTAGAAGATTCTGAGACAAGGTAAGTGATAAGGAGCTGCTGGTGAACAGGACCTGGATTTCTGAATAAGGAGAACTCTGAACTGGAAAGAATGGGGATTATTGCACTAGACACAAAAAGCTGAGCTTCATCAGTCCTTCTGAAGAAGGTTAATATCGAGAACTTCAGGAAAAATTACTTAGACTTTTGTCAATTAATCCTTTTCTGTTTTGATGAAAGCAGAGGGGGAAAGAGCCTTAGCAGTGGTTCTGAATCAGTGTCTGGAGTAGGGCATGTGTGACGGGCAACTGCTGTCAATGAAATTGTAACCATTCGCTGAGGATCACAATGAGCTGGGGACTTGCAAAGATTGTGGCGGATCTCCCCAACCACACTGCAGTGTAAGCACGATGAGTTCCATTCTACGGAGCAGTAAACCGATGCTCGAAGAGGCTATGTGACACTCGATTACAAGCACCAACTACAGAAGAGTATAAAGGAAAATGCCTCATGATCAAACCCCCGCTGTTATTTTAATCACTTTTTCTCTACTTGTATTATTAAAATTTTAACAAAATTGAAATACTCCATCTCGTATTTTGTGCCTTGCTTTTTCACTGTTTCCTCCCATCATTACATATTCTTTGAGAAAATCATTTTTAATGAATGAACTTTTTCCATTTTTTAGTTGTGCCATCAATTATTTATCCAACCCCCCTATTGTGGGAGTTTTAGGTAGTTTCTCAAATTTTTTTTCTATTACACTAATGGCTGAGATGAATATTCTTGAACATAAATCTTGTACATAAATTTGATTGTTGCCTTAGGACAAAATCCTAAAAGTGAAATTACTGGCTCAAAGTCTATGAACATTTTAAGGCTGTTGATAAAAAAATTGCCAAATTACACTCCAGAAGGTTTACACCAGTTTCTATCTCCACCAGCAGTAATGGATGAAAACATCCTCTTTCCTATATCCCCAGCAGCAAATTTTGTGGGTTTTTTTTTAACTTTCTACAATTAGATGGGCAGAAAAATTATAGATTTAGATCTTTCATTTCTTAGATGAAAAGAAGTTGAACCTCTTTCCTTGTTTATTAGGCATAAGCTTCCCTTCACGTCCTATACGCATTTATCTGTCACTGTTTGGAGCTTCCGGCATTCAGAACCTTCCAGTGCTTAGGGTGGTGCGGCTCCTGGTGAGACAGAGCCCTCAGTCCAAGAAAAATGGTTGCTCCTTAATAGGGAACAAATGTTATCATCCTAGAGCCTGGCAGGGGAGCTGGAAGGAATATCCCCTCGGCTTGACCACAGTGGCTCTGTAGAAATTATCAGGTCCCTGGATTTAGAAACTCACCAGCAGCCAGGACTGGTAAGTCAAGACTCTGCATGTATAATTTCTCGTGAACTTGATCATCCCCCTGCCTTCACCCAGTGACTGAATGGGGCCGAACTGCCAAGGAGGCACAGCTGTGGCTCTCCCCCGACCACTGGCACCGAAAGGCCAGCCCATGAACAGACCGTCTGTGCAGATGGCAGAGACACACTCTGGGTGACCCTGAGACACAGCAGGAGGAAAGAAGGCCGGTAGTCCTCACACTACTGAGGAGGGAAGACTGCTCTAGTAAAGGACACAGCGGCACCCGAGGGAATAAACACAAACCGCAGAACAACCGCGATGAACTTGACCTCAGTGGCTGGAATTTAAAAATCTCTCCTCCGTGCAAGTTCACCACCTTCCCCATGCCTTTCTCCACTGGGGCAGTTTGTCCCAGGCTGTAATCATTATATTTGTTGGTTTACACCCTTGTCTCCCCAGCCAGAATGTCAAGTTTATGTCACCCAGCTCCTTGTATGGGTTAAACCCTTTGTAGTTGCTATGGGTGAATGAATGGATGGATGAACGAATGAATGAATGAACGAAACAATGCTTTTCTAGAGCTTCCCTCCATGCAGCTGGGGACTCTGAAAGCACTTACTTCTCTCCTTAGATTAGATGCCTGGCACATCGCAGGATAAATGCTTCTCAAACAACTGAATGAACCAAACCCCATTTCGACCACAATAACACCTACTTGTGCTCTTTTCAGAAGTTCTTCCCTCAGGAGTCCTGTAAATGGCAGCAGGCTTCTCAACCATTCCCCACCGTTGTTTGTGCTAGATGGAGCTCTCTCCCTTGCATTGTTCGGCGCGTACGTGGGCAGCCGGAGTAACGCTGTGTGACAGCTGCCCCCACAGGACTTGCGAAATAATGAAATGTCTGTCTTCCCAGCCTCACACTGCTGAAACCATGCTTCCCCGAGAAAGAGAAAGGTCCGACCAGCATACACCTGCGTACACATTTGTTTATGTATGCAGATAATTGCAAGCTCTGGCAGGACAAAAATTGGCTTAGATCTGTCAGGACAGAACTCGCCAGCCCCCCACCCCCACCCCCACGCCCCCTACCCATGGCAGCTGGAAGGGGTGTTTGCAACAGACACTGCCTGGAACCAAACCCCAGACTGACTCAGACAGAGCTTCTGTTCGAAGAAATAGGCTGTTGCCACACTTTAATTATGAGTATTGTCACGGGGGAGCCCCCCAGAGCTCAAGC